>JAHLJT010000631.1:22459328-22921056 GCA_031308135.1 Acheta domesticus | reverse complement strand
ACATCATCGTTTAATAATGTACTATGTTTTTTTCAATACGTCCCGTCCGTCCGTCCGTCTGTCTAGTGAATTAGAAGAATAATTTTAAAAATAATAGTAATAGTAACAACAACAAACATTTGTTCTATTAATCGGAATTATTAGTTTATAATATTATTTACAACAGCAAGAAGAACTGTGTACATTTCTGGAGCATATTTGTTGTGAAACTAAAACAAGGAAAGTGTATTACAAAATCTATCTGAATGTATACTTCATTTGGCAAGCTTATTTCACTTTTAACAGTTTACCAGGAATTCACTGTTCTTGTCAATACAATTTTTCTTTCGACGCCAAACACGCAGGCGCGTGCCTTTCTCTTTAAACTCGTGGTCTGGACGGTCCAAGAGTATTTGTGTTGAAAATCGCCGATTACGCTGCCCCATCACATAATTTGTATTTACTATGTACGTATAATGCGAGAAAATAAAAATATCTGATATGTGTAACGCAGATATTTTGTTTTTCATGTGCAACATGGTCTTCAATTAGCTTTTGAGTTCATTTCTGTAAAGCGATTTTTTAAAATTATACTTCGAATTTCTTGTTGTACTTTCTAAATTATGTAATGTGCTGAGCAATTGAATATTCCTGTCTTCTTTTCTGAAGCAATCCTTTACAGGTCCATTGGAGCGTCTTAGAAAATTAGTGTATGAATGAATGCTGTAAAGGCACTTGGTGCCTGATCCGCTCCTTCCGTTTCGGCTAGGGGGAGGGTCATAGAATTCACCCCCAGGTAAACAGCTTGCCTCCGCCGGGAAAATCCCACTCCAGAGTGGACGGTTCAGGCATTTCCTTTCCAATCTGCAGGCTGCGGGGCTAAGTTATGGAATTCACTCTCGTTTCCCGAAATATTTTTTTATCCGCCTAAATAATTTAAATTCGTTTCTTACTTTTAGATCATACACTTTAAAAAAATATATATTACTGCTATTTTATTGTTAAAAACAATATATGGCTACTTAATGAAATACGTTCTTTAGTGACAGATTTTGTGACAGAAATGTAATATACGGTTTTTGAGCATTTTGCATAATTTGCTTGAAATATACAGGTCATTTGAATTTTTTTAAACAATTTTTTTCTGAAAAACAGCACCACTTTTTTCTTCAACTTTTCTCCTCGTATGCATTACGTATGTACGTGTGAATTTCTGTGAATTGTCTCATTGTTGGGACATGAATTTAGCTGTGTAAAATACACTATTAATTGTCGAATTTGTGTTCATATTTGTTTGAAAATTATTAGTTTTCACACCTAATGTTCTATAACTTGTAATTAGTTTTACAAAAAAAGATGACATATGTTAATAAGGAGAGAAACTTCCGTAGAATTGTATGACGCAGCCATTACTAAAGGCGAGAAAGTATGTACTGTTTAAACAGCTGAAGTTTTTTCTCGTAACACTTTTGTAATCCATGGTTCGACACAATTATGCAAGGAAATGGTTAGAGTGTTATTTTTTCCTCTTAAAACGATATAATGACGTCCTCGCCAAATTAAAATGTACGAAAATGTATGTTGTATTGATTGTTTACGGAGAGTTCTAAGCAAGGTGCAAATATCATGGTAAATATTTTTCCCCAAATATTATTGAACCGTGAGCAAAATCTTGTAATTTCACGAAAGAGTCAAATTGGCCCGAAAATTTGTTTTTGCCCTAAATCATAAATTAGTTTTGCGGTAATAAATTAGTAATAAAAATATTTAAAAATTCTGGTACTTGTTTGGTTTGATTCTGCTACAGGGCGGGGCGGGCCAGCTTGATGGACCTTTTTTTAAATAGAACGGTAAGGAAGACTGTGGGGGTTTAATATTCCAGTGTTATCGCACGGGTACGCGAAGTAGTAGGAAAAAACTTGTGCTATGGCATAACACAGAGAAAAAACTTTTTAAATTAGCTAAAGTAAAATAGCTTGAAATAAATGAACAACAAAAATCAAAAAGCCTACAAAACTGGGTGAATTAATTTAAAAATCAACCAAATTTAGAATTATATAAAGAATAGCGCAAAGTCGCTCGATAACTGCTAACATTAACAATCCAGAGGCACGATTTAAATGATGGTGTATCTAGAAGTCTGTATATCAATGACCAGCTGTAAACTTGTATTGTAAATATTACACCGTTTGATATTAAAACAAAGGTGTCGTTTCGTTAAGATGTTCAATATGCAAACATCGTTTGAGCAACATTCCCATGTACCGAAGTGAAGTCTAACCTACTGAATTGTTTCTAATGGTAAATAACTGTATTTTTTACTCAAATGTGAGAATATGTTTATGATTTTTGTCTTGGAATATCTTTTCTTGAGGTACGTAAGAACGCAGAAAATAAATTTGTTTGGAACATCAATTGCATTGTTTTTACTTTTGTTTAATACTCTGTAAAAGCATATTAGAAGTTTCATTTATGAACACAAAGAAATAAACACGTTTCATTAACAATTTCCTTCTTAAGTGGGGTTGTGGGTCTTTTCGATACCAGTCAAACTGTACACCGCTGGCTTTTCTTTGAAAACCCTTTCTTTGTAATCCCTTCTGTATAGCTTCACTTTTTGTCGTCGTTGACTCACAAGGCTACTTCACACGACTGGGAGGAATTATTTTGTTGCCCTAAATAGCTGGAGAACGGAATGGTATCCTAAAAGACAAGACTCCAGGTGTGTTCTTGCAGCCGCTTTCAATATTACCTGCGCCATGTCGGTTGACCTTTTCAGGTTCACAGATTCCGTACACTGTTATGTACTGTATAGTACGAGAACAACATTTAAGAGTATAGCCCTATTGAACGCTTCGAATTAAGACTAGCAAATAGCCGTCTTCCAAAAGAACTCTGGATGGCAATTTCCCGGATTGGACTAAATCTCTACCAGACAAGGAAAGTGCCCTCCGAGAGTCGAAAAGAAAGGGACGTTTATTGTGTACTCGTTCAAATGAAGAAAGACAAACTAGTATGAGTGTTTAGTTGTAATCGCCCAGTTTGCCTGCCATGTCGATGCGTTATTTGCAAAGAATATGGTGATTAGAAACTTTTAAATTAAATTAATTATAATAACCAGATGATCAGTTTGTTAACAAATGTATAATTATTCTTATGTGATGCATGAATGTGATCAGTATTATCAAGTATTATCATTGAGTATTTTTTCATTTCATTATTAAATAACACTATATTATTCTCAGCAGCAATTTTTCTTTTAATAATTTAATGAATTTTATGAAATATTTCTGAGAATTTTGACCCAGTTCTTCATTATTATCCTTATTATTCACTACTCATACAAATTCAAAAGTATGCAAATAATAAAGAGCTTAGTTTCATCCACATTTGGTGGTATTATTTTCGACCCCACAACTCCACTTTACGACTAGAATTTTCACCACGCCAGTTGAGGGTTAATATGGTATGGAAGAATAGGGAAAGAGTATGCTTAGCATGCGAGAGTTCTCGCACGAGATATGCTAGTTTTATTACTAATTTATTACTGCAAAACCATTTTTTGCCGCTAGTCAAAACGGGTGCTTGTCATGAAGTTGGTCAGCCCACCATTGCAAATTCAAAAGATTGAGCATTTTAGCAGTTTATTAGTAATAATTTCCTCAAAACAATTTTTTGCCTTCGATCTTCATCCCTTAACATGAAGTTTTCCCAATATTCTTCTAAGGTGGGCCACTATAACAGAATCAAGCGAAACTCGTGTCAATTAGTGAACAGTTCGTGCCGCTACTATCTCAAAGTTAAGGAACGTTCATACTTGATTTTTAGTTTCGATGCAATTCAAATTTTTCATCCACTTACCTCCAAACACACCCACACACCCAGTAGGACAGTACTGGCACAGAATAGATACTACATCACTACTAATATCTAATCTGTGGTACTGGGACTTACATTATTTAACAACCAATTATCGAGTCTGCGTGAAAGCAGTTCTACAATTATTATTTTATTTAATAATAAATTATAAAATCATTAGGTTTTCCGATTGGGAGTTTTTTTTAGTAAGGAATGTGTTGATGAATATTTAAAGGGTGTTTGTGTTAATTCTTTATTTCTTGTTCTCACAATTTATGTATGTTTTCAGATTTATATACACAGAAACGTAACATTAGAAGGACCGAGTGTGTCAAAAATGTCACATTTGTGATATGTACTACAACGTTGTGCTTGAGTTTTAAAAGTTAGAAAACTGTTTTTTTGTAAGTGCTTTCTTTAGTGCATGAACTTCATGTGCTGTAAAGCTCAATCCTGTGATTTTTCATAGAATTGTAAAAAAACTTAGTTTATACCTAGAAGGACCGCCATGTGTCATATTGACAAATTATACATTTCCAAGCTCTTGCTATTACATTTTTGTCTCATAGCTCCGTTTCCCAAAGGGAAATAGTTTATCTCTGTTTTTCAGACTGTTACGACCACTGTTACCTTCATGAATTTCGATGGCATGATGATAACTAGGGCCCGGATAATTATGTACTAAAAATTGGGAAAATATGTACATATATAGTATTATAATATACAGAAATATGTACTCAAAGTATGAAATATGTAACATTGAGTGTCTTTATATCAATTAGTTTTTATTAAAATACCTTTATCTTAGAATATATTGTTCTGGGTACTTAATATAAAGACCAGAATTGAACATTATAGTTCTCATAATCCTATTATTTACAACGATCTTCGTATCTAAAAGAAACACATATCATCTCCGATATTATTTCAGTTTTATACCTTCCCTTTGTGGCTCTAACACGCAACCAATCTTTATACATGAGGTCTCAAAAGAAGCGAATTTCAAGGAGACGTGCCGAATTGCATTTTGACTTTAAAAATATGAAGGATTTGTTTAAAAACATATCGAAATATGAATGTCAAATACACTTTCTATTCTTCTCCGTGTTTTCTGGATCCAGTGTGACGGAATTGTCCCCTCACAGCACTGCACTAAATTGTTTCGAATCTGGGTTTTTCTCCAGAACGAACGACCTCTTTTTCTTCATTAGATCCCCCTAGTGACCCTCTAATGATAAATGAACAGTTTTTAAAGAAGC
Organism: Acheta domesticus; assembly: GCA_031308135.1. Lineage (NCBI taxonomy): Eukaryota > Metazoa > Arthropoda > Insecta > Orthoptera > Gryllidae > Acheta > Acheta domesticus. Next base: position 22,915,960 of record JAHLJT010000631.1, on the reverse strand, counting down.
GACTGCTGATTGGGTAATTTCAAAGCCACCAGAAAGTTCCAGGGAAGATGTTTACAAAGATGTTCCAGGGAATTGTAGTGCTTATTGAAAATGGGGGCAATATAGTTGTTCAGCTTTTGAGTATCAAACAATTGCTTCGATATGCCTATAGCTGCTGTAGCTTCAGAATCAAATTGATGTATAACTTGTATTATAAAATCAAAATTTTGAATATTGTAGCTGATAGCATCGATCCAGGTGCCCAATCTCGTTAATCCTTTTTTGTATTGGAAATCAATGCGTCAACTTTATCAAACTGAGATCTAATCAGCCCTGCAAACACAACGCACGCACAAGATAGGTTAGAAATAGTAATTTTGCAACAATATCTGCAGGGCTTCTGCTACCTTGCACATGTACGGCGCTGCACTAGTACCGGAAGGAAGACATATGTTTAACTTCATTAAGCCACAAAAATCCCGTTGTATCGTTAAAAAAGTTTTGTAATAGTTTGATGGTTGCATTTGGGTAACACTTCACAATTTAACAAAATAAGACTTACACTTTTAAATGTTCATTAAACCTATCACAATCTTGCCAATATGATTTCCTTGCACATCAGTTCCATGGCGAGATTTTACTTCAAATTTTCGGTCGAAAGACAATTTACGAACAACGGTAGAGGGACATGTAAAAAATCAGGAAAGAAAAATATCAACGGCCCTTCTTGAACTGGTGCGTGGGTTTCTGGTAAAGGGTATCAAGGTCAAAGGAGACCTCAAAAATATGCGAAGTGGGTGCGCGATATCGCCTGCTAAAAATATCATTTTCACAAATCAAACTTCATTTCTGTTCTCCGCGATACTCGCGCTGAAACTAACAGAACAGAAGCTATGGATTGCATCGTCGCGTTCCCCTTTTACTTCCAATACCGTTGGCATTCATGGATACACTCATTTCAGCTTCGTAATAATAGCTTCATTTAGAGAGGAGGCTACAGAAAAAATGTTTGACATTGCTAAATTGTTTGTTTGGATGATTCCTTGTCAAAAACGGATAGGAAAAATAAATAATTAATTTTTTTAAATGTAGGATAATGGAAAAATTCAGTAACATGTAAAAATATGTTCATTAGAGGAAAATATGTAAATATATGTAATTTCGGGCAAAATATGTAAATATATATACTAAAAACTAAACGTTTTTGGCCACTAACCTATGTGAAACATGAATATATCGTTGATTCGACTTGCTAGAGTTACCTTAGGAGAAATATGTAATTACATAATTATCCGGGCCCTAATGATAACAATCCGATAGATATCGCCGGATACATTCTGTTCTTTACGATCAACAGTAGTTGTTACAGAGAACTTTTTCGTGTGCAGAACATTATTGCAAGCCGTGAGTGTGGGTGAAACCATTGCATAATGAGTAGAGAAAAAGGACTGGGGGTACAATAATACTTCGTGAACTATAACATCTTATTGCCGCCATCCCATATTGAAATTTTCATTGAAAAATTTGGAGCCGTTTTAAGAAAATTGCGTTTAAGCGTTACTGTAAACGGGAAATTTAAAGCTCTATTTCACAGATTTTTTGAGTTCTAGAAAAAAATTCATTCGAAGTCATTTTAACCTTTTAAAGACTAATGGAAAGAGGTTTCCCAGAGCATTTCAACCCATGGTACCAATGGGAACTTTTCGCTTGACCTCCAGAGGCGTGCGACGGCTCTTATTCTCACGTTCGGCGATCCGGCCTACGCCATCGGCAGGGAGGTGTTGACGGAGTACGGTCTTGAGGCGCGAAAGGAAGCGTGGGCTGCTCTGACTTTTCATGCTTCTACAGTGCGCCGCCGCTAGAGAAACATAGGAGAATGTTGATCGCCATTCAACATTCACCTGGAGACGCCGCTCTAACGACAATAAAATTATAATAAGTTCACATACCACAGTAAGAACTGAAGAGATGATTTCTGTTTGGAATTTATAACGGAATTTGGGTTTCGTGGGGCTTGTACACATAACTTTCACAAATTTGTTTCCATAATATATTCTTTTAACTTCGTATGTAATAATTAACTTGTATTAGAAAGATATTTTTTCGACAGTAGCAGATAACAATAGGGAGCAATCAAGTTTATATCTGTGCAATAAATATATTCGTTTTCATATTTTGTTATCTATTGTATTGTTTTATTTGCAATGTCTTAATATTTTATTGTATTGGCATAAACCAAAGACGTGGTTCCATATAAATATCTCTTCAGCTTATCAAGCTTTCTTTTGTAAGGGCGCCTTCTTCTTTAGGCCCTTGTACTTATACATAGCGCTTCACTGTCTACTATCTCCTGTCACACACCCCATTCATAACAAACCCGCCACGGCCCACGCCTCTCACGAGCGATCGCAGTCGTATTCTGCTAATAGTTGCTGCTTGCGCTTGGGTCATGTGCTTTTGAAGTAAAAATGGCTTGTCGAGAACAATCGCTGACAACACGCAAAATTGAGTTACTTTTGGATAGTGACAGTGACTGTGCATCTGTGTCCAGTCTGGAAGATGATCCATGCCAACATAATTAAACATTTTCAGCTCCGATCAAGCTGTCCATCTTCCCGCATTGATTCCGTTCAAGATACTAAATCACTACAATTTCGCTTTATCCATGTTGTACGAAATACATTTCTTACGCATTTAAAATAAAATTAAGGAAAATTAAATACTTTTACATTTTTAGAATTTTTTTTCACTTTCCCAAACCACTTTGAAAAATTTGAAAAAAATCATACTTTCATAGTTTTATATAGATTCAATATCCTAAACGGCTATTTAAATATTTTAGAAATATTTTTTTATTTCAAAATAGATTCTTCAAATTCCAACTTTGTAATTGATTTTCATAAAGTATTATGTAGGTTACCTCTTTGCAAGTGGGAAATATTTTTTAAATTTTGAAACATACTAAATATAAAAGCAATTTAAACATCAAATGAGGAAAACATCGTTGCGCAGGTTGGGTGGGTGGAGTAAAAAATGAAAATTCGCAGAAAAAATTAATAGAATCATTGCTCAAAATATTACTTAATTTTGCAGAGGAAAAGTGGATACTGTCTTACTCAGTTAAGCCCTTTAAATCTCTATCAACAAGGACTTTCAACAAACCAGCAAGACTGTAGAGCCGGACGCTATAAGGGAGAGGGCAGGCTCGCCGCCCTCATGACTAATAAATTAGTAACCAAATAGTTAAAAATTATATTTTTGGGTGCAGATGAATGGTAAGAAAATTAGTTTTGCGTAATAAATTGGTAATAAAATAGTTAAAAATTATGGCACTAGTTTGGTTCGATTCTGCTATGGTGGGCGGGCCAGCTTGATATCAAGCTGGCCCGCCACCCCCTGTTTCGGGGTGAAGACGAGTGGTAAAAAAAATAGTTTTGCGGTAATAAATTAGTAATAAAATAGTTAAAAATTATGGCACTAGTTTGGTTCGATTCTGCTATGGTGGGCGGGCCAGCTTGATATCAAGCTGGCCCGCCACCCCCTGTTTCGGGGTGAAGACGAGTGGTAAAAAAAATAGTTTTGCGGTAATAAATTAGTAATAAATTAGTTAAAAATTATGGCACTAGTTTGGTTCGATTCTGCTATGGTGGGCGGCCAGCTTGATATCAAGCTGGCCCGCCACCCCCTGTTTTGGGGTGAAGACGAGTGGTAAAAAAATTAGTTTTGCGGTAATAAATTAGTAATAAAATAGTTAAAAATTATGGCACTAGTTTGGTTCGATTCTGCTATGGTGGCGGGGCCAGCTTGATATCAAGCTGGCCCGCCACCCCCTGTTTTGGGGTGAAGACGAGTGGTAAAAAAATTAGTTTTGCGGTAATAAATTAGTAATAAAATAGTTAAAAATTATGGCACTAGTTTGGTTCGATTCTGCTATGGTGGGCGGGGCCAGCTTGATATCAAGCTGGCCCGCCACCCCCTGTTTGGGGTGAAGATGAGTGGTAAAAAAAGTAGTTTTGCGGTAATAAATTAGTAATAAAATAGTTAAAAATTATGGCACTAGTTTGGTTCGATTCTGCTATGGTGGGCGGGCCAGCTTGATATCAAGCTGGCCCGCCACCCCCTGTTTTGGGGTGAAGACGAGTGGTAAAAAAATTAGTTTTGCGGTAATAATTAGTAATAAAATAGTTAAAATTATGGCACTAGTTTGGTTCGATTCTGCTATGGTGGGCGGGCCAGCTTGATATCAAGCTGGCCCGCCACCCCCTGTTTTGGGGTGAAGACGAGTGGTAAAAAAATTAGTTTTGCGGTAATAAATTAGTAATAAAATAGTTAAAAATTATGGCACTAGTTTGGTTCGATTCTGCTATGGTGGGCGGGCCAGCTTGATATCAAGCTGGCCCGCCACCCCCTGTTTTGGGTGAAGATGAGTGGTAAAAAAAGTAGTTTTGCGGTAATAAATTAGTAATAAATAGTTAAAAATTATGGCACTAGTTTGGTTCGATTCTGCTATGGTGGGCGGGCCAGCTTGATATCAAGCTGGCCCGCCACCCCCTGTTTCGGGGTGAAGACGAGTGGTAAAAAAATTAGTTTTGCGGTAATAAATTAGTAATAAAATAGTTAAAAATTATGGCACTAGTTTGGTTTGATTCTGCTATGGTGGGCGGGCCAGCTTGATATCAAGCTGGCCCGCCACCCGTTTTTGGGGTGAAAAATGAGTGGTAAAAAATCGGGTTTGCGGTAATAATTAGTAATAAAATAGTTAGAAATTCTGGTACTAGTTTGGTTTGATTCTGCTATGGTGGGCGAGCCAGCTTGATGGACCTGAGGAACTGGAAGGCGTCTTCCGTCCCGGTGGAAGAAAAGAAAGAAGGAACGGAAGAAGAGAAGGGAGAGGAGGAAGGAGGGCAACGAATAATAAAAGAGGGAAGAAGGAAGGAAATAAATAAAAAAGAAATAAGGAAATAAAAGAAGAAGGCAATAAAGGAAGAAGGAAGAATAGAAAGATGGAATACAAAAAACAATAGAAGTAAAAAAATAAACAAGGAAATAAAGATAATTAAAGTTTTTTTTCTAACGTTTCCTTGATGTTGACAAATTATCTCATCTCATTGTTCTAGAGAATAGTAAGTTAGCAATAAGTCTTACTCACGTCCTCGACTCTCCACGATCCTGTCTGTTTTGATCTTTATTTCATAATTATTACGGAAGGCTCTGAGATATGCTGTGTCCTCCACACTTACTCCGCAATCGCGCTTAATCGGGTTCCAGAGTGAACTCATACTACAAAATATTCGAAAATATTCACTTGTGCTAGTTTTCTTGACCTCGACTCTTAAGTACTGGAAAACTTCTCGACAGTAAGTAACAAAGAAAACAATCATTCGTAGTTCGACAGCGGTCGAGGCAACAACTACTACTGCGCTCTATCAGCTTATCGATATACCACATCTCCGAATCAAAACATTTCAGTATTAACATTACCTTACAGTGTTATTTAAAGTGCTATCAGTGTTGAAAGCAGTGTACAGTGTTTTTCTGGCCGGCCTGCCGGCTGGCTCGACGCCTCTACATGAATAAAGCTGTACCATCCAACCTCAAGATGAATCCGTCACCTAACCTCCAGGAGCAACCCACGAAGTCGTACGCCGGAGCCGCCAATACTGTGAGTTTTCCATCAAAAGAACAATCTATACTACTGGACGCATGCGAAAATCTAACTGTCAAAGACTATATAAGTAAACTAACCGAAATTGTTCCCCCCAGTGCTATTACTTTTATATCAAGAATATCCAATAATAGAATATGTGTGTTTCTGAATTCCAAGACCAATGCTGATTTTATAACAAACAAATACCCTACTCTGATCATTAAAAATACAACTGTTAATGTGAGACCCCTAATTAACAAACTCAAAAGAATCATAATATCAAATGTATACCCATTCATTCCAACGAGGAAATAACAAATATTTTAAGAACCATGACATTAAAACTGCCTCCAGTATATCTTTCATCAGAGCTGGCCTGTCTGACCCCAATCTCAGTCACATTATGAGCTTCAGAAGGCAAACTTTTATCCAACCTGAAGAACTTCACAAACTCCCTCAGTCATCAGTGATTGTATATGAAGGTACTCCATATAGAATCTTTTTCTCTGCTGAAAAACATCACCGTTTCAATTGCAAAATGGAAGGCCATACTGCTAGTAACTGCCCCCAAAATCACCACAAAGAGAATTGCCTTCTGGATTCTACAAGTACAAATATATCTTCAAACCCCACAAATCACATTGAAGTACAACCTATCACAGTTGACTCACCCACTGCCTCCCCAACCAGTGACCCTATAAATTTTCCCCCCCTTCTTAAGAGAAGCCTCCCAAATGAATCCTCCTCCCCCTCTGAAACAAACAACAATGCTAATGACAGCCACAATGAAGACAACAATGTGAAAAAGACAAAAAAAAAGAAACAGAAAAAGAATTCTGCAAAACAAGATGAAACGGAACAAGACAGTAACCCTGCTACTTCTCTTGAGGACATGCTCAGTCCAACTAAAGCTCTGTTCGAAAAGAACAAAACTCTTTTCCACTGTCAGAAAATCAACTCCATCTACTACTAGAAAATGCTTTGGGCTCTGCTGACCCTCTTGCCATTGTCAAAGATTATTCCAATGACATCCCAGCCGTCATAAAAATGCTCAACGACATCCATTCTGTACTAAATGACAGAGTTATCAAAGGCAGAGTTACCAGACTAAAGAAAAAGCTGTTAAAACACATACAGAATCAGATACATCCGACTCAGAATCTAGCATGGAAACAATCTGACACTGAATTCTTTTATACAAACCTCATGATAAACATCATCCTGCAATTATTAAATAAAATTCAAACAAACGAAGATACCTCTAAGGAATACCACTGGACACATTGTTGACCTGAGTATCCACAATCATTATACAACAAATTTGACTCGGCCAATATTTGTCAGCAAGAATCCAAAAAGACTTACCAACAAGATAATGAAGAGAATGTTGTGGTGGCTACTACAAAATGTAGCCACCACAACAGAAATATCTGAACCTAACCTTTCTCAACGCTGAAATGAACATTCTACAATGGAATGCAAATGGTTTCTACACAAGATATGAAAGGCTACAATTACTATGCCAAAATCACAAGCCCGAAATAATCTGCATTCAGGAAACTAACTTCAAGGCAAACAGCAAAGGTAAATTAAAAGGTTCAAATGCTACAATAAAAACCGTCACTACTCCAATATAGCTAGCGGTGGTGTTGCCATTTTTGCAAAAGAATACTTGCCTGCAGAACAAATTGACATACAAACAGAGATCGAAGCTGTAGCTATTAAAATCCAAGCCCCAGCGACAATCAGTGTATGTAATATTTACCTTCCCAATAGCCAATCTCTCGATGCTAATGAAATTAAAGATTTGATTAAACAACTTCCAAACCTTTATCTTACTTGGCGACTTCAACAGCCATAACACAATATGGGGATCAAACAAATCCGACACAAGAGGACGCCAGATGGAAAATATTATTGATGAAGAGGGCCTAATTATCTTAAACAACGGACAACCCACTCATTTTAACATGAGCAACGGACGTCTTAGTGCAATAGACCTTACCTTATGTTCCACTGCAATTGCCCCAAAATGCAACTGGGGTGTTCTCGAACAGCTACACGACAGTGATCACTTCCCAATACTCCTGTATGTGGACTGTCCCCACAGTATTCCTGATAGCTTTGCACGATCTCTCAAATGGAATTACGACAAAGCAAATTGGGAACAATACAAAAAATGTATCAGCAAGCTCTTAAATCAGCAAGATATATTTGAAGAAAACGACGATATTGACCGTATCATTCAGACCTTCTCAAATGTTATAACAATAGCTACATATGAATCCATTAAATACACCAGGCCTACAAATAAGACAAGATCAGTTCCCTGGTGGAACGACGAATGCGGTGACGCAATAAAAAGATCCAAAAGAGCTTTTAACAAGTACAAAAAACACAACACCTTAGAAAACAAGATTGAGTACAAAAAAATGAGAGCGAAGGCAAGAAGGATCATCAAAGAAAGCAAAGCTAAATCTTGGACTGTCTTTGTATCATCTATTTCAGCATCAAACAACATCAAAGACTCCTGGAATAAGATTAATGCCATAAAAGGAAGCAAATTGTACAATTCAATTCCATTCCTACAGAATGACAACAAAATGATTACAGAGCCTTACTGCATCGCAAACATATTGGCCGATAAATTTACAAAAAAATTCCAGCTCTCAAAATTATACTGCTGATTTTCTTCAGTATAAAGCAGAAGAAGAAAAGAAGAGATTACATTTAACAGCAATCAAGACACCGGTTCTCAATATCATTTAAACAACCCCATCTCCCTAAAGGAAACTCACCTCAACTATTGACAGTACCAAAAATTCATCGCCAGGCCCCGATGGAATCCCCAATATACTCATTAAACAATTACCACAGAGGGAATTGAAACCCTTCTGAAAATATATAACTTAATCTGGACTAAGAACATATTTCCTAAAGTATGGAAAACTGCAATAGTAGTTCCAATACCCAAACCTGGCAAGGACAGATCAAAAAGTGAAAATTACAGACCTATCGCATTAACGTGCAACATGTGCAAAATTTTTGAAAAAAATAATTAACTCACGACTCAGGTGGTTTTCTCGACTTTCAAAAAATTATATCCAATAACCAATTTGGCTTCAGATCAAACCACTCAACCTTAGCTCACCTGATAAGCATACACACGCATATACAAGAAGCATTCTCAAACAACCAACATGTTCTAGCCATCAACTTAGACATTGAAAAAGCTTACGACATGGTATGGATTCACGGAATTCTAAGAAAATTACAGCAGATTGGAATCGGAGGACATATGTTTCAATTTATCAAAAGTCTTATGAAAGACAGGACTATACAAGTGAGAATCAACGGCTGCCTCTCTGAAGAAATGAAGATAGAAAACGGAGTACCACAAGGATCCGTATTGAGCGTCACACTCTTTCTTCTTGCAATTAACGATGTAAGACGCAAATATCGAAGCCTCCTGTGTTTACAAGGAAAGTATGCAGATGACATCACCGTCTTCTGCAAAGGCAAATCTATCTCCTCAAGCCAACAAATCATGCAAGCTTCCTTAAACAGACTCCATGAATGGACCCAAAGAACAGGATTCAAATTCTCGGCCCAAAAAACAGAATGCATACTATTCGCCAAGCACAATGAAGAGAATCTGCCTACACTTAGGCTCGGCGATCACAATCTGAAGTACGTAGAGAGAACAAAAAATATTGGGAATGCATTTTGACGCAAAAATGTCGTGGAAAAGTCACATACAGATCTTGTCAGACGAATGTAAAAAAAGGCTCAACATACTAAAATGCCTTTCACACAACAACTGGGGCGCAGATAAAAATCTGTTATTACTAACGTATAAAACCACAGTAAGAGCTAAATTAGATTATGGATCTATAATTTATGATTCTGCCCGATGGAACGACCTCAAGAAACTAGAAGTTATACACAACCAAGGCCTAAGAATCAGTACTGGTTGCTACCGCACAAGCCCCATCGGAAGCATCCTAATTGAATCCAACGAACCAAATCTAGCACATCGCAGAAATACATTAATGTTGAAATATGCCATCAGTGCTGCTGCTTCAATCAACCCAATAATACTTCACGATGTTTATCCAGTGATTCAAGCTGAATACAAAGAAAAGTCAAGATACATTCCCCTATATGGAAAAAATTAAAACACTTATGCAAGAAATAGGCTTCCAGATAACACCAACAGAAAAGACAAGAATACACAATATTCCTCCGTGGACAATACCAGAAATACTAACCAAATCAGCTTCAACTTCTGCCGAGGAACCAAACCAAACAACAAAAGCCCCGGAATCTACAACCTGCTGAACCCACCAGTGGAAATTACTACCCCTCTCCGTATATATGCCTACGGAATAAAAAATGAAAACGAAACCTATTCAGTTATCTCTACGCAGGAAACCAAAATTAAACATCAACTTCACTCTTCTGCAGTAAGATCACTGCAGATATGTGCTCACTAATGTTAGCATTCAAATTGGCTAACCAAACAAACCGCAGCCAATTTATAATTTACATAAAATCTCCCGGTATCACACACATTATATCTAAAAGAAATCTCAAAACTGAAATGGCTATTAACATACAAGAATTATACTACAACATCACCAAATCAGGGAAATCCATCACAATAGAAAACGATCCAAACAGAAGAAACAATAGATGACAACAGTATATGCCCCGACAATGATAGGGCAGTTGGAGACTCAACAGTGTATTGACCATATCCAACACAATTGACGATTTAAGGACATATATTAACAAAAATATCTTTTGAAAAATGGGACAAAATATGGAGAGATCAAAAGCCAGTATCCTTCATAAGAAAATCGAGCATGTCAACAACCTTAAACTCAACAGCAAATTAAGCAGGAGAGAGCAAGTCATCATATCAAGAATAAGAACAGGCACTGTAAACTAAGCCACCTTCATCTGTTAACTAAGAATACTCCTCCCATCTGCCCTATCTGCAGCATCCCAAACACCATACAACACCTAATTGTCGAATGCCCCCAATTCTCACAAGAAAGACAAAAATATCTGCAAGGAACGAACTTCGATTCAATCCTTGACTCCCCTACATACCAAAAAAAAATTATAGAATTTTGCAAATATACCAAACTTTCTGATGAAATATAAATGGAATAGTGTATACCAACAAGGAGCAATCAATATATATGCAAATATGGGTGAACACTTATGTATACGTGTTTAGCGTAACAATATTTAATATATGTACATATTGAAGTTTGCAAACTGTTCAACATAATATGTTTTATATCTTGGTGATGCATGACATTATCTGCCGAGTGAACAAGTCTATTTACCAAATAAATATGTTAAGAGTCCAAATAAGAGTGTGTGTATTAAAAGTATTAAATGCACCAAATCTCAAGGAATCCCAACTCAGGAAAAGTCTATTATGGGAAGTACAATGAAACAAAAAGAAACCAATAACACAACAAATAATGAAAACCCTTTTCACTGCACCAGAAGGTGCTATTGCATTTATGTATTTTGTATTGCATTTTTTGTTTTGGTGGTATATTTTCTATTGTATAATTTTGTGTTGTATCCTCACTGAATTTTCTGGAATCTAAACTGTATGTACAACAAACTGTGTATCCCTGTATTACAATGTAAACAATTGTAACCTTATACCTGTCGCTAATGACCATGTAGTTGATGCGACAATAAATAAATAAATTAAAAAAAAAAAAATAAAAAGAAAAACAATACTTCTTAAAAACCCAGCTGTTCGACTTTTATTAAGCTTTCCTGAGGGCACCTTCATTGAAACGTGTTCTTTGTCTAGTACCAAACATCTTCCTCATCCTCCTTGTTGTACACCACACAATATGCACTTTCTTTCACACAGCCGTCGTCAAGTGTCGCGAAGATCAAACACGGCATGTCCGCTCCCCTGGACAGCACTCTACACAGTAAAGCGCCCTGTTCTTTGACGTCCTTGTGTCAGGTTGAGGAGGAGTCTTGGCGAGAGAGTACGAGGGTGAGGAAAATTTTCATTAAAGTGCCCTGAGAAGGCTTATTAAAACGTAAACGTTGGTGTTGTTTTCTTTATTATCAACTCGAAAGTAATTTTCCATTTCTACAAAATATTCAACCGATCCCCTGTGGCCGAGATCTCTACGGCAGTAGTGTCGTAGCAATCTCGGACCGAAGAATCGCGGGTTCGAGTCCCGCCTCGGGCATGGTTGTATTTGTGCTCGTCTTTTCACCCCCTTTCATCACCACATCGTGTCATCTTCAGAGTAACATAACGTTAAACCCACCAGTGATCGCTAATGATCTAGATGTTCACGCGACCTTAAATAACAAAAAAATAACTTAATGCAACTCTTGCCGACTTGGTCAGTCTGTATAGAAAGTAAACTACAGTCTTCAAATAGGCTACTATTTCTAAATCACATACAGACACTTCAATTTTATTTATAAAGAAGATTACTAGAAAAATATCCACCACCACAGTTGCCATCGTCACCTCTGCAACCACTTTCGATTGCCTTTGTTTCCTTCACTTTTGTCACCATCCCCGTAGCTACCACGTCTTCCAAAGTCGTCAATGTTTTCCTACCGACGTAAGTATTCTGCCTGCGACCGATCAGCATCGCTTTAAACTTAAACATCCTTGAAGCCTGGTGCGCTTCATATCCGCATCTGCTTCTGTATTGTTTTCGTAAGGCAAAATCGTATTGCGGGTCTTGGGGGCAAGAACTCTGGCAACGATACTATTTACTTCGTGGGAGGTTCGGAATCCCGAGAACCTTCAGATATTTCCAGATAGCTGCTTCGTCAAGCTTCCGGAACAAATGGTGCTTTTATGGCTGAACATCGGCTCTTCGTTTTGCATATTTTTATGTACCAATTTGTCTTATGAAGATGAATTATGAAGGAATATGAATGAGCTGGAAAGAAAGTGAATTATGATAGTGGAAAACTCTCGAAATTAATGGCAAGCGTTTTTTTAAACGCATGCCTGGGACCCCAGGCTGCCCACAATTACCTGCATTTAATCAATATCACTCTATTTATTTTACACCATGTAAAGCAATATACATTTTTCATACAATAAACATTCCGAGCATAAATGTCATATTCCGAGTTAGAAAGTAGATTAGAAGATGATTTGTTGTTAACGCATTACTCTATGCTTCACGTAAATATAAGAAAAGTTAACAATAATTACAATTTTATACCCCTCGATTAAGCTTTCATGAAATTGTTTTCATTTTAAAACAAAGAAGCTACTGTATTAATAATGTTACTGCATCTCGGGCATTTTCGAATTTCTTCCTGTCTATACTTCAAAATATGAGTAAAAAATATTCAATAAAAAATTAATTTGTTTTTATCAAACACTTATTTAAAAATCCTAACCAATAGAAACCAAGGAAAAAACTTTATCAAGGTGAAAGAAAATTTCGATGCTATCATCTCCCCCGCATGTGAAAAAGGCAAAACAGCTCTAAATCTTCATCACTTTTTCAAAGAATGTTCGAGATATAACAGTCAAAGAGGACGGGTATAATCATTCTTCAATACTCGATTCTAAAGAAGATCAAAGAAGAAAGAATACGTTTTATAAAGTCATTAATATATTTCTGGACATTTAAGTCCAATGGATACATGTAAATTGTCACTGTAGTTTTGAATTGTTACTACTGTAAAATGACGGCAATTTTTTGTGTTGTATTTTTCTACAATGTATTGTATTTATAACAGAAAGTCGCTAATAACCACGTTGTTGATGCGACTAAAAGTAAACAGAAAAAACATTTCGATGCCATGATGATAAAACACAGCATAAGAATCATTGAGACCATTTTTTGAAGGAAAGGATATTGCACGTTCATATCCAATTCATGAGTTAGAACAAGTATCAGAACGCACACAATGCCTTGCATGCGATGGGAATATCAACGGTCGGAAACATTCAGTCTGATTCAATGGGCCTGAAGTTATTCAATTCCAGGCCCTAAACATCACGCAAACTTTTACGATACCCCGAGTATTACTCACACATCTGTAACACAAACCTAATGCAAGTTACACGCATTCTTTCAGTTCCCACACACCACGATCACCGCATGTTATTCTCGTTCCAATCTCTGTCCTCACACCTTACTTCGAATTCTCCCGTTCTCAGCCAGCAGCGTCCTCTGATTTCTCATCGAGCACGTGATTCGCAAGTTCTTAGAACGCACAACGCGTAGCGCGTTCACGCAGTCGTCACGTCTCCAGGCCACAACAATCCCTCGATGGGAGCGCTCGCGGGGTGCGGGCGAACAGAGGGTGTGAAGCGGGGGAGGCGGCGAGCACGGGAGAGGGAGCAGGCGCGGGGGCGGGCAGTGAGCGGAACGGGCGCGGACACGAGGGCGGGGGCGGGCACGGGGGCAGGGACAGGGGCAGGAACAGGGACGAGCGTGGGAGCAGGCCGGGGGGCGGGAGGGGGCGGGGCGGGAGGGCGGGGCGGACCGGGGGCGTGTACGGAGGCGTGCACGGGGAGAGCACGGTGGCGGGCACGGGGTGAGTACGGTGGCGGAGGCGGGGGCGGTGGCGGGGTCGGGCGTGGGCCCGGAGCGGGTGTGGTGCGGGGGCGTGTATCGGCACGGGGGCGGGGAGGGGCCTGGGGCGGGCTCGGTAGCGGGCTCGGCGGCGGGATCAAGATCGGGGTTGGTGACGGGGACGGAACTGGGCGGGGGGTCACGGGAGCGGGGGTGGGCGCTGGCCCGGGGCGGGCGCGCCGGGGGCGGGATAGGGATGCGACGTTAATGTCCATATTTTAATTATCGGTATATTGAATCCGATATTTTTGGAACATCGATGTTTTTACGATTTTATGTTTTATTTATGGATGAAGAATTTTTATAATAACAGTTTTGTAAAATTAAAAAAAAGTGAAATAATAACTGACTTTGTACAGTTTTCATCAAGCACACTTCCCTCGCTCGAGATGATCTTGATGAACTTGTATGTTCTTCGTCTTTCTTCGTATTTTTTACATAGAGAGAATTTTTATAAGATTATTTTGAGTTAAATTTGAAGTGTAAATTAATATACACGGCCATTGTCTAATTAAATTTTGTTATGCACAAATTAAATTTTGAAAAAATATCGATGATTTTTGGTCGATGTTTTGTTAACATCGATGTTTTAATTTTGAACGCCGTTGTTTGGCAACATCGATGTTTTGTCTTCCATGTGCTGGCGCGGGGCGGGGGCGGGGGTGGAGGCGGGCGCGGGGACGGGCGCGGGGTCGGTGGCGGGGGTGGGCGCGGGGCTGGCGCGGGTTGGCGCGGGGCTGACGCGGGGCTGGCGCGGGGCGGGGGCGGGGGTGGGGGCTGGCGCGGGGGTGGGGGCGGGCACGGGTACGGGCGCAGGGGCGGGGGCAGTGGTGGGCGCGGGAGCTGAGGGCGGGGGTGGGCGCCGGGCGCGGCGATGTTTTTCAACATCGATGTTTTATTGCCGATGTCGCATGACTAGCGCGTGTGCGGGGCGGGCGCGGAGCGAGACGGGGTGTGGAGGCGGATGAAAATCGATGTTTGGCAACAGTCGGATGCTTTTTCAACATCGATGTTTTGTCTTCGATGTCCCATGACTGGCGTGGGTGCGGGGCGGGGTGGGGCGAGACGGGGTGTGGAGGTGGAGGTGGCCATGGCGAGAGGAGAGGGGCGGGGGCGAGGGCGCGGATGGGGGGCCGGAGGCGGTGGCGGCGGAGGCAGCAGGAGCAGATCTCGTTCTGCTTCCCAGCGCCTTCGTCGGCGTTATGGCGCCCCGAAACAGCCACCGGTGACGCAAGCGCCCCCGCGAGTGAACTCGCTCGGCGGCCGCGCAGGGACCGCCCAGGCGCCGCGCCGCGCCGAGCCGTGGGAGATGTGGGGCAACGCGGCCGACGGGGGAGGTTGAGACGAACGCGCCACTATAGATTTATGGGTTCTGTGGAGCTCAAGAGGGAGAGGGGAGAATAAATGTAGAGTGTATTTTGGGTGTACGTTGCAGTACTTTATCTAAAAAAATATGTTTACGAAACAGTGGAATGAAAAATGGCTGACTACCTTCTCCAAACTTCACCTCGTAAGGAAATCGGTTATTGAACCCGCTCACCCTAACCTCCAGCTCACTAGATTCCAACAAGTCCAAATTATCAGACTACGCATTGGCCACTTCAGTCTCTCCCACATTCATCCAATAAAAGAAAACTGACCCATTACCCTGTCCTAAATTTCATCCCATGTATCTACACCCCACTTTATTCTGGAGTGCCCTGAATTAGCCCATATACGACAGTTCTTAAACGTAAACGACTCTTTATTGAATTACTTCTCCTCCCCAGAAGAATGTATAAAAGTCTTACAATTCTTAAAAATTTTAAAAATTGACATATTAATTAAAGACTTTTCTTTACCTTTTACCTACATCTAACTCATCCAGTACAACGATTCAAAATTTTTAGAAATAATAGAATAATTATATAAATGTATGTATCTTATGTAAATTATCATTGTATATTATGTGAATTGTAAATTGATACTCGTGGTCATTTATGACCCTGTTGTTTAAAAGCGACCTTAAATAAATTTAAAAAAAGAACATGTTCTACGCGGATTCTTCGTACATAGGTTGGATAAAAAGTAATGAGAATATTGCTGCAACTTAAAGTCGGTGAGTCGACGTGCTGCCATCTGTCATAACAAAAGGAAGGACTGTTAGACGACTGTATGCGGACAGCGGTATCAGTATTTTGTCAGTCTACTGTAGTGTGTAAATCGTTGAACTTTATAGCAATAGTGTAACGTCATGTCCAAAAGTATAGGAACGTTTGTGGCTCGAAATGGAAATGGCACGAGGTCAGAGTATGTGAGAATGTTTTAGGGACTGCGTGAAGCATGTGGTGATGCAGCGTTGCTGTCCTCCGTACGTTGTCGCACGATGGGTTAAAGCGTTCAGATTAGGCAAAGATGCTGTATATAGGGAAGTGAAGCGTGTATGAATGTGAATGAATGAATGAGCTTGTACATACAGCGTAAGAATGAATGCGAGAGTGAATGTACAGAAAAGAAAAGAAGGAAGAAAATATATTCACTAACAAGAACTTTTCCAATAAATTTACTTACTTTATATAATTTTTACAATAACTAGCCTTAGCCCAAAGAGGCTTTGTAGTAGTTAGATATAAGATAGTTTTTAAGTAGTGTATTTAAGATAGGCCCGAATCCCGCTGCACAAGCCTATTAGGCTGCAGTCCAAATTGGACCCGAGTAATGAATAAATTCCCGCCCCTCCAGGGTAACTGCTAAATAGCCCGGCATTTGTTGTGTGGTAGACGGTGCTTTATTTACGTTTTACTCGTTATTTTTGGTGTGTATAACTAGCAAAAACATCATGACCCGACATGACATTTGCTTAGTATTGGCACATATTACTATCGCACATAAGAAAATATTTTAAAAAATAGATATAAAATATAAAAAATATAAATACATAAGTAGCAGTGCTGCAGAACCGCTCAGACTTTCTCTTATTAGTTTTTTATTTTCTTTGGCCTATACTAGTTTATCGGACTTGCCACATACTCTAGCCAGCTTCCATCTATTCCCCTCGAAGTACATTTTGTTTTAAAATTTCACAATTCTTCGGTTTCCTAATAGTATAGCAGAAATATTACTTTAATAATATTAAAGAAGCGTAAAACCTCGCTCTAAATGACAATTTTTATTAAAAAAATTGGAGACACTTTTGAGAAAATGGCATTTGAGCTGACGTTTAGGGTTCCTTTGCACAGTTTCAAGATTGCGGTCTGCGCTGCCCGGTGGCTCACTGAAGATCAATGGAGCGGCTCTCTACTTTTCCTTTCTGTGTAGTATCTATTCTGTGTCTTCGTTGTCTCCCCACGCCGAACTTAGTATTTCATTACCCCCTCCCCCGCAGGGCCAACGCCAGCACTCAGACGGCTTTGCAAGGCGTCTAATTGCGATGGAGGCAAAATATCCATTTAATATCACTTTTACGCAATCCACTATTTAAAAATATTAGATGTGCTAATGTATAATGGTACATTATGAAACGATGATGTAATGATGGGTATTAATACATGAGTGTGATATTACGATACGAGCGAGGAACGAGCGAGTATCGTAAACTTCACAAGAATGTATTAATACCCATTACATCGTGTTTCATACGGTACATTTTCTAGGACTTTGAAAAGTTAAACTTTTACAGTGAATAGTTTCGTGGCAGTTGATTCAGCCAAGGCCATCTAGCGGAATATCTACCTGAATCTACCCTCGCATGCTGCCGCAGGTGGCTGTAGTTACCTGTCCGTCTGCTACGGATTACTGCACTAGTCAAATAGGATCAAAGTGAAATTACGATCCACTTTATTTCAAATAATATACCACGAAAAAATATTAATAATAAAAGAAATTAAAACTTTTGAGCATAATATAACATCAAATACAATTTTAATGTACATAATCGAACGAAAAATTTGCTAAAACGATTTTCAATGATTAATTGTCAAAACGTGGTTTGTAAACTTCTCTGTGATTGATCAGGAACCTGTATCATAATGAAAACAATCAAAATGACTATCATTATGCAACTGGTTGCAGCCATCAAATGACAGTAAATCAATGATTAATTAAATTAATTAATGTACATAATCCATAAACATTAAAATATAAGTAAATAAACATTAATTCAATTTTAAAATAAAAAACTAATAAATAAACATAATAAATAAAATAAATAAACATTAATTCAATTTTAAAAATGCGTAAACACACGGCAATTATTATATGTACATTAAAAAGCAGAACTACGTTTAACAGTGCTAAACGATCATCCATTCGTATGAGTAATCTTCTGTCGGTTAATACTTCGAGACTCAAGGGCCATAAATTAAAGAGGAAACAATGCTCTTTTACACGCTGCCTTTTATCGGCAAAGATGACGAGGTTGTGACCTCGAATACCACTGCCTGGTGAAACCTTCAGGCAAGGTTCGTCAGTCAAACATAAAACCACGAGAGGGAAAGTACACACTCGTTGTAAACTTTTGCATGCGCTTCACCATTCGGACACGCCCACGAAACGGACCTAAGCCTCCTCGCGCGTTTTCTCCGCTTTATTGCTTTAAATCTTTACCAACAATTGTCATTAAACACACATAATCCTAAGTTTAAAACACTCCATATTTGCAGCAAGCAAGATGAACATGTCGCACGTGATTTATTGACAATTTAGTGTTTCCGGGAACGTCAACAGCTGTGGTGACTGCCCCCATAAGTGTAGTGAATGTTGCAGTGTTCCTTCCCCGCGAGATCCGGTGTCTGTATGGTGGTTCCTTTGGTGATCTCGGCGCCCTGCGCCCTGATTGGCGCTCCTCCGCCGGGGTGTTTCTTGGTGGGGGAGCAATCAATAAGAACCCAGCCTCCAAATGAGACCTTGGAAAATTCTTTTTTGTGTGTGTGTGTGGTGTTGTGAATTTCTGCATTTTATTATGTAGTTGTAAGACATAACGAGAAAGAGAAGAATGCAGTAGTAGAATAAATAATTTGGATACCTTTTAGAAAACTAGAGGATGAAGGTGATGGATTTATGGTTTGTATGTAGTATATGGATAATCCGTATTTAGATAATTTTGTAGATAATTGGCAAGCTGAAATTTGTTCTTTGAGGAATTTATTTTTATGGGGGGTTGTAGACAACGAGCGTCTGTTGGGCAGTGAATGCGCCCTTTGGAAGAATTTTTGTAAAAATAAGATCCGGAGCCGAACTACATGTCCATTTATGGGGTCTCCCCTCCCTTGGTATCACCAACGCAGTTGCGACAAGCTCTGAGCTCCCGAATGGTCTCCCAGCATGTGTATGAGTGTAAGGAGAGAAGGAGGGCAGGTTTAAGGAAATATTACCGTTGTTAAGGTATCTCTGCAGCACTCATCTGGAATTACTCGGATAAACTGTGGAAAACTACCAATCAGAGCAGCCTACCACTAGATTTCTCCTTGAAGCAGAGGTTGAATTCGACCGAGTTGCTAGTATGTAAGTAATGTCGACAATCTAGCATCGACAGGACTCAAAGCCTAATATCTCCAGGTCAGAGACACTGCAGTGTTAGAGGCCGTTGCTCTGAGTCAATCATATCGTCCTGGTTGCGTGGGCTCTCGTGAGTAGATGAAAGAAATAATGATGATATATTGTCTAGGCTCTCCGGTATAATCCGCGTCTTTGTCGTGGTGTCTGACGTTTCGGCCAACATCTTGTGGCCTTCCTCAGAGAGTATTGCTGTACGCTCTCGGTAAGCAGTACGCTCTGAGGAAGGCCACAACGTGTTGGCCGAAACATGAGCCACCACGTCAGAGACGCGACTTATCCCGGATAGCCTAAACAACATATCATTATTATCTCTATCATCTACTCATTAGATAACCACTCGATGATCTCAGTACTTGAAGGGACTTAACTTCTAATAAATAAATATTAGTCATATCTGTAATATTTCTTAAGATATTATTTCACCCTCAAGATGCCAGTCTTACACTGTAAGAAAAATGTGATTGATAAATTCCTAAGAAATACATCAAAACGAAACCACACTTTTCTAGTTCATTTTTTGTGTGTTAATATTTTATGTCGTTTTAATACGTTTTATTGCTTGTTTACTTCTCAAAAATCTGTTTAATCTCTTTGAAGGCTGAATCTCATGAATGTCCCTTTGAAGTGCGACGCCAGCGCGAGGACTTGGCTCCAACACGAGTACAGGAAGCGCGGCGCTTGCTACAAACAAGGGAAGATCTCCGCGCGTGTTGCGAATTGATATTCCGTGAGAACCGAAATTTCCGAGCTCAGCAAACGCAATAGGCGCATCACACTGCACTCACGTCTTCCTTCCAAAAAGAAAGTACGCTCGCACGTCTGCACGCACTTCATCAATTAATTAATTAACGCCATCTTCCTAGAAAAGCGGCGAAAAGACAAAAAAATTTGGAAGAGAACACAACACGCGAGGATATATCAACGAAACAACACTCATAATGAAAAACCACAATTTTGTTCTCTGATAAGAAAACACGTATAATAAGCATGCAACGTCATGTGGCCTCTAACTTATGTAGCTCAGTGTGAGAGATAACTTTCTCAGCTTTCCTCAAAGATTTTTTCTTTGGCGGTTGTCTGTCGAGTGTTCATTTCCCTAAGCCATCTAACTGCCTGAATCGGATTCAAAGGATTATATGTAGAGAAGTTGGTCAGACATCTGTATTTAAGAAATATGAAAAGAATGTAGATAGGAAGGGGGCTATCTAAGGTTTCCGGTTGTTCATCGACCCTTCCAGGTCAATGACGCTTAGAATTAAGTGTGTTATTATTTAACAGACAAATGATATTCTTCGTTGAAAGATAAGTACATAGTATAAAATTAGCAGTCATGTACTGATAAATAAATGCGATAGCTGCTAATACCTTATGATTGACATCATTGCTATCTAAACCCATGCTTGCTAAAAATTATTGAATATTATAAGAATTTCCAAAATTAACATTTGATTTTGAAGATGGTATAAACATTGCATTCAAATACGTGGAATAATTAATGCCATATTGTGGAATTTGAGTAATTTTTACTTTCTCGCTACCGCTTACGCAGCATAGAGAAGGTATTGTAATGCTACGGGGAAAACGGTGAATTTTCAACAGAGAAACTCTTATTGCCCGGCTCTGGTAGCGAAAATGTAGATTAATCAGTACATTACTTCCTCTAACATCTTTTGTGGTCAGAATTCATGTTTTAAGGGTCTTTGATATCGCAAAATTGATTGACGACAAAACATCTGTCTGGGAAATATACTAGTGGCTAAACCGTAAGTAGGGTTTTCACCAAAATTGAGATTCTCCAATTAATTTGGCTAATGTCGCGGCCCCTTGAATTTGAAACAGATATTTTAATTTTTTTCGGGGGGAGGCCTACTTTTCATGAAGCCTCTGGAACATTTTCAAAATTTTAGAAAAATGGCACACAATTTTTTTATTACGTTTTGACCTCGAATAGCGTAAAGAAAGCTTACGAGAATGGCACAGGTCTGAGTTTCATTGAAATCCGTGATTTTTCGAAAATTGCAAAAGTTCATTTTTTTGGTTCTTTCAACAGCTACTTGAAGATAATTTTTTCTTAATAAAAATTTGTTCATGAGTATCAGATCTTCAAATAATGCCGTTCAATTTTTCAAAAGTATTTTTTTGCAGAATTTTGTATAAAATTTATAAAATTATTAATTTTTTCTCAAAAACTGCTCCATACTTCTTTTTAAATTTTTTTACTCGTATGTACAGAATTGGATGGGATAGCAATAGGGTAGCGGTTTTATTTACTGAACAGTAATGTTACAATGTCACTATGTTCATTAAAGTGGTATATTTAACTACATTAATGTCGGGAAGAATATACACACTAAAATTCAGATTTTTTTTGCATACGATGGACATTTTGTAATGATACCGTATTATCGAACTAAATATATATTCTTAAGGCGATATATTGGATGTCCTTCAGTACTGGATGTTAAGTGTATACGTTAAATGATTCTTGCTTGTTTTTTATAATGCTCTTCAAATATTGTAACAGTTGAGATTTATACATGTTTGTTTCTTTCGTAGAAGTAAGAAAGTGCTGCTGCTCCTGACTATACAAATAATTGCAGATATGCGCAGCAGGCACTTCCTTTGAATTTGTTTGGAATTTGTCAAGTGATGGCAGATATTGAAATATTATAATATTACATAACCATTTCCAATAATGTGAGAAAGTAAGTGCTGTTGTGGCTTCTCTAGTTAGATTACCTCAGATAAATATCGAATCATTTTCAACGTGTTCTGTTGCAAAAAAGTATGCATTCGTGAGCCATTAAATCCAGTCTCAGCAACTTCATATCAGACTTTTAAGCATAATCAGACTGTGCTACAAGTATGTTATCGCATGAAGAACACCATCCCAGCATGGAAGGACAACCATGATCACAGGCCGGGCTGCCCGGCTGCTCCAGGCTCAGGCTGTTCGTTTCTGAAACGTGGAAGTACTTTCATTAGGCGGGCGAATGTTTCGCGTGATGAATCACTTGTTGAACGGTGGTTTCAAATATTGGTATACCCCGGCTGGGAGTAGTGAGTTTTCGAAGTATCTTAAGTCAGTATCGAAAGTCGGCATGCCGCTTATGGCATATGAACGACTAAATGCCCAGCAAAATTAAATCCTCTAACATTTCCCGTCTTATTTAGATCCCAAATCCACTCGACTAGGGAACACTATACGCAATAGATAAAATGGTTGAGGGGGTATCGGTCCCTGGCGACAAATTTGAGTTAGAAAATAGTTCGTGGAATTGGACGCCCGTGATTGCCAATTGCCAAATTTGGAAATATCCATCAATAAATCCAGATCGAGGGAGGGCCAAAGGAAAAGTTTCCAGATGACGGACATTTGACAACAGCGTATATGAATGATCTAGTCTTTGAAAGAATATGATTTGCCATTGCTTTCTCCACGACCAATTACGTCATTATTTGCGAATCGCTGACATGCACAAAAGATATTCTCGTCAGTAATAGGCTGATAATGATTGCATTAGTCATGCCAAAAATAATGGAACATGACATCTCAAAAACCAAACCAAAGGCACATTCCTAGAAGAATAAGTAAAGTCTATGTGACATACGGGAATTAAGTCTAGTACGTCTTTTTTTTTTAATTTAAATTTGTTGCACCTTCTTCGCAACATATTTCTTAGCCCTTCTTGAACTTTGAACGTATCTGGAGTAATACTCCGTTAAGTTTTTGTCCTTTTGTCTCGTTACGTCCCATTCAGTCAGTCAGTGCCTTTTATCCCTTCGGCCAGGGGCATGGCGTCGTTAGTAACAGGAGTTCCCGGACGGTAACCCGTCCAGGAATCTGTGGTGTCTGGAATTGCTTAATTTCTGTGATTTCACGGAGAGTAGTAAAGCAGTTCGGTTGACGACACCGGCACATGGCTTCATATTGCTCAGGAGACCATTAATATAACTTTTTTTTAATCTGGAAAATTATGTGAATTTGTTCTTGAACGTTACTCTGTTTTTTTAGAGTGTGCTGAAATTACGAGTTAACGATCAAATATTTTACTCAAAGCGCTTTCAGTTGAGAGAAGTTTGTGCCCAATTACATTCTATACGGTTCGCTTTGTAAGACATATATGTTCTATGTGTCATAGATTACTTTCAAGAATGCCTTCGTTCTGTGATGATACGCTCAATGCGATTGGCTATTTCAAATGGACAGCATTCCTATAATTTTTATGTCCAATGTAAGAATATATGTATTTATGCACGTCCGATATTTTTGCATTTCTATCAAACAATAATTGTTGAAAGAATTCAAATAGATAATTCAAAATGAAGATACTAAATATGACATTTGATTAGGCGTATTTGTACTAATAAATAGCATGAAATGTGTCGTTTGATCGATATCTGTTGTTATACAAGTATTTATTACAATGTAGCAATTAAAACGTAGTAATTTCACCACCTCAAAATTATATTCCTTCCAATTAGTGAGGCTTCTTCAAGGGAAAACGTTATTGAAAGACGGAAGTGGCGATCACACATCAGTACGCCACTCTGAGAACAAGTCATCCGGCTTTTATTGCTTGATTGGCCATGTTATCGCGATTGTTTCAGTTACTGATGCATGAAATTAAATTCCTTATTACATTTACGAACGACGCACCGAGAGGAGAAATCATTAATCAAGCTACGTGACTCTCAACTTTCGCCATTCGAGAAACAATTCAACGCGATGAGCACCATTGCTTATAAAGACCCGAACGTGCCTTTGATCTTAAATCTTTGATATATGAATAACAGCAAAGAGGAAACTCTAACTTAGGACTCCGCGAACAGCTTCTGCATCTGAAAAAAAAAGACAAATTCCTAGAAAGACAAAAGCACACTCCGCCAGGGACTTTCTACAGCCACCAAATATTGTACCACAGAAGGTGCGGCCGTTTCTCCAGGCAGGCGCTAGAGGCTGCGGCGTCGCTTTCTTCCACGGAGTTCTTCGCCCCCCCCCCCTCCCTGTGCACTCGGCGTCCGCCGCCGCCTGGGGCCGAAAGACGCGGCCACAAATCGTGGCTTTCTCCGCACTATTGTCAATGATAGGTGACAAGTGCGGCGACGGCACCGCCAGAGGTCGCCGCCTACGCGTGTGGGAGCAAGGCGGGAGCAGAGGTTTGCTAATCGCCCCAGGTTCGCCACCTCTGGCCATTCCAATAACGTCCTTGTCGATATCGTAACAATCGTATTTTGCAAAAACAACTCTGACTCTTCTGTTGGACATCCGTTCAATTATGGGGGATTTACACCCCACTAAATGTGAAAAGAACCGTCCAAAGACGGATAAATTCAATAAATAAATAATATTTCAAATTTTGACTCTATACGTTTTAGATTATATTTGTCTTATTATAAGATAAAAAAAACCTACATTATAATTATATCAGTCTTATTCGCTACTTTGATAAGTGTCCTGTATATTCTACGAATGTATTATACAATTTTACATTATGGTAATTGGAGATAAGAGATAATCAACCACAATTTTTAAGAATATAATATTTATTAATATAACATATGCCCAAAGTCACTTTTTGGATCAAAATTTCCCATCTTCAGTGGGTCTCTAGCAATAAGTGGAAAAATGAGAGATCAACACGAAGAAGAAGCAAAAATAAGAATACAAATGAATTGAGATAAATAATACATAAATAAAATAAAATAAAAATTACAAATTACTTTCTGTCCAAGTAACGTGGATCACACCCGCTACCACCACGGAAGTTATTCAGTGATACATTTTTGTGTAATTATGCGTGTACGAGTATACAGTAAATAAATATAACTCTCAATTAAGTGCCCAGAGAAATCGGAAATCTATTTCTTGTATTCTAGCATTATAAACGACGTTTTCTGTTGCAAGAAATCGTTCATAATCAGGCGTTTCATGGCACAAATTATGACGTATTAGATTTTACAGCTCGAATGATTGTGTCATCACACATTCAGCCAATCGCAGCACATTCAGCCACAGTTTTCTCGCACAGATGTCAAGTCCCCGAGACATCACTAGGAAAGTTCTTCGCAAATTTAATTTTCATTCTCTTATAAATTTATAATGCTGTCATACAAAAAAATAGCGTATGCAACTCGTTTATAATGCTGCTTTATTGCATTTGTACAAATTTGAAAACTTACTCCTAACGTCGCTCGTTTTCAAAACATGTACTCACGCAATAAAGCTTAACATTATAAACTAATTGCATAAACTACTATTTTCGCGCTTAAGTGGGTGACGCCCCGCTGGCGGCGGTCGGGTTCACACCGAGGTCGCGTTCGGCGCCGAAGTCGCTCCAGCTCGCGGCCTCCTCCGACCCTTGCTCGAGTGTCCGAAGTAACTCTCCAACAGTCAAACGCACTTCACAATTTGCCTACGTGCGTTTGCGATTACACGCTACCTGCTGGCGAAGTCTCACCAAAATCCGAGTGTCCGACAGGTGAATGTTGCGTGTTAGATTAAGTCGACGACCACGGTTGACAAGAAAATAATATATTAAGTATATTTTATTTTACACGCTTTTATATCATTACACACACACACACACACACACACACACACACACACACATATATATATATATATATATATATATATATATTTTCTAAGGCTTTTATCCAGCCAACAGCTGGTCACCTTTTAGGTTCCGATGGGACGCGTATTTGACCATACACTACACACCAACACACTTGCGTGCTCCTCTGATCTGAGATCAGCAGAACGGGAGGCGCTCCGTGACAACACTTACACGAGGGACAAACAACCATGCCCAAGGGACTCGAACCCGCGGCCTCCCGGATCGAAGTGCTGGGTCGGTATACTCTCTTAGTCCAGGTCGGCTGTATACGCTGCTGAATGGTTAATAACAAGTTGCCACAGTATGCTACCCCTTTATCGCCTGTGAGTGACAAAATTCTTTTAATTCCTTTTGAGATCTCAAGTGGGATCACAGGCACTTGTTAACCTGCTGTTACATAACACGATGATTTTTAGTTTCCTTTACGTTGTGTAGATTACATTATGTAACGCTGCAACAAAATTGATGTCGAGATTTTAACAACTATTTCACTCATGTCTGTCCGTGTCGTAAGTAGCCAATGCTAAGCAAGGATATATTCAAATTAAACCAATCCTAAATGTTTATCGCCATCACTTTCTTTACCTTTTTTACCGCTGTAAAAACTTTGTTTACCTTTTTAAGATAACGATAGCAATTGTTTCAGGTCCAAAGTAGCTTGTGCGCGTCAATATGTTATTAAAATGTGTCGTTTTGGTAATGTTCAAATCCTTAAATTTAATCTATTATTAAAGATTCAGTGCTGAAAAACAGCGGAAGGATCAGAGAAAGCGTGTGGAAGCAATTTCAAGAATTTTGTGAAGAAAGAAAATTCACATGGGCAGTACAAACTATAAATGAAGAAATTACACTTATTTTAGGAAATATATTGCGATGTGTCGGGGACCATCGCAGTCCTCCACCCTTGCGTCACGCCAAATTACCGGACGGCAGGAAAGAACTACGCGCCCTCGAATTATATACGCCCAGCCGCTCAAGTCCCCCATAAACTTTCAACTATCAATTATACCCTTTTTCTGACAATACTGCGATGCGTCGGGTGACCATCGCACCCTCTCACCCCCGCGTCACGCCAAATTACCGGAAGTTGGAAAGGGCCACGCGTCCACCGCGACCCGATTTAGTTCCGCCCAACGGCCCAAGTTCTCCAGAAGCCCCTAACAATAAATCTTACCCTTTGTCCAACAATACTGGATGATCGACAGCCGGAACAACCAATTTAGCGACTTGGCGATCGCACCCGGCTCAATAATCCTCTAAAAGCCTATAAAATCATCACATGCCAAAGCAGAAGGGACACGTGCGCGCTCCTCCGGCCTAACAATGCCGGCCAATGAACAACCAGAAGGCACCGTTGATGAAATAGAAGGTTCGAGAAGTTCAAATCCGACCAATAAAATCACTAGGCAGGAAGCACGTGAGCACTTTGAGATTTTTTCGAAAAAACGAAAGGGACAGACGGGCGAGCGAGGCCAGAGAGAGAGGACGGGCGACAGACGCTAGAGAGGACGGTCGTGCAGGAGAAGTCGTATGGAGATAAAAACCAACAAGTAAAGTTTTGAGTAGATTAACAGTGGTAGTTAAGAAAACCACCGAATATTAGTCAGTTAATGAAACCTGCGGTAGAAAGGGAACAGCAGCAGTGGGTAAGGCACACACTGAGCCGACCACTGCGAAACTTGCCCGGTCTTCACGGAATTAATTCCGAATAGCCAAAGTTTGGCTTCGAGCGTCATACGCGGTCCAGGTGTCGTGTGACGGCCTGAGACGCGCGCGAGCATCACGTCGCCACTGCCCGGTCATCCACCGCCGACGTCCCGTGCGCCGGAGTCATCACCCCGGAGGCAATCGGAGGCCAACCTTGCAACGTTCCGGCGTCGCCTCCTGAGGGTCCGACTACACTTCTCCGTCGCTCGGCGAGCAATCCAGTCGCGGTGACATTACCATCTAACATCACAGATTGTAAGTTGTCATCACCATCATTCATTAATCGGCTACTAAAGTGACAATAACCCAGCATCAACCTGAACAGTTTCTCTTCGTTTAATTTTTTGAATAAATTAGTCCCCGCCATTTGGTCGGGTGAACCAATTAATACCATAGCAAAGTGTTATTATTCTAAATCTTAAGAAACCACCAAATGCAACCCTTCGACCCAGGGCGCTCACCCCTGAGACGCTCAACGCCGGCGACATTAAGCAGGTAAGTGGGCATGCGCTTGGCGCCCTTATTAAATAAATTCAGCGCGTGTCCCCTCCTGCGACTTGGGACGACTGTCACACCATAAGTGTGTCGGCGCCTCCATTTTGTGAGCAGTTCCATCACAATATATATGAAAATTAGATGGTGAAGAGTACAAAGAATATGCTATCAAAAATATGAGGAACGTTACAACCAAAATTATTCAGGAAAATACTTTAATGAGTACACATGTGTGTTCAATCCATTCGAAATGGACGAATTCCGCTGCTAATACATCTTGTACATCTTCCATTTCAAATACTTCCACGAAAGAACAAGACTTGGAAAACAAGTTCCTACAACTTCAATAATTGTGCTTTTAATAAATGTTCTTGTAAGTAGCCTTCTTATAATTGTTTTTGAAAGTTTTATTGCCATAAAATTGAAACATATTTGAAATCATTTTCTGTATTAAATTGTTAGGGCCCGGATAATTATGTACTAAAAATTAGGAAAATATGTACATATATATGTATTATAATGTATAGAAATATGTAGTAAAAGGTAAGAAATATGTAACACTTTAATTATTATATCAATTCGTTTTAATAAAATACTTTTGCTTAAATTTGTTCTATATACTTAATATACTCATAAAGAACAAAATTAAAACAGAATACTACTCATAATTCTGTTATTTACAATGATCTCCGTAACAATAAGAAATAAATATTTGTTTCAAATACATAGAAACTAGGTGAATGTGACGTCGCCGACGCTTTAAACTACCTTCGGTTATTTGATTTGTTTTTTTCTTTCTTCATCTTCGTTGTCTTCTTCTTCGTCGTCGTCGTCGTCTTCTTCGTCGTCTCCTTCTTTTTCTACGTCTCTTTTTCGCTGTCTTCTTCTTCGTCGTCGTCCTCGTCTCTCTATCTTTCTCTTCGTCGGTATTGGTACAGCATTTTAATCAACGCCACCTACATCTAATTAGGTGGCATTGATTTAGTTCCCGACATACCAAGATTACAGCGCCAAAACACGAAAAAACACGCTTTTGGAAATTTCGTAGAAAATTATGGCCGAATCTGAAAAAATCATCAGTTCCACATCAGGGGGCCAAGACGCCTCGTTTGACTCGATTGGTGCATGGGAAGTGGTCTACCCGTGAGAGACGGTACGGCTCATCCGCAAGCATGCACACGAGGAGTTTACTCAAATACTAGACAGGGATGAAATTTTTCCTATTATCTGTTGGAGGGCTTTGTACCGACTAAGTGTTGCACATTGCATGAAGTTACTAGTGTATATTTAAACGTTGTCCCTACATGTCACTGTTCAATGCTATTCACGGATTAGGGAATAAAAACAATGCTGGTTGATATTTAATCAATTGACTCAGCACAAATTCCGCTTTATTTATTATGTTCCAACCCAGACGCTAATGCTCGACTTCTCTGAAAATATTAACCAATCGCCGTGAATTACTTTCTGTCTTTTTCTTATCCAGAAGCTGCAGGCCACTTCACGATTTTTCTTTAGATTTTCACCTCACAGTGATACTTTAAAAACAAGGGTTTAAGCTCCAGTGCAACAAACTGGGAAAGAAACCCATCAGTGACGCATTCTGACCTGCGTTGGTGCGTGTAATTTTTGGCGAAGGGTATTAAGGTCAAGGGAGACCCCTGGAAAATGCTTTGTGGGCGCGAGTTATCGTTTGCTAGACATCATTTTCATACACCAATTTCCTTTCCGAGCAGTGTTTGTTCTCCGTTATACTCGCGCTGAAATCTGGACACTGAAAGCTTTGGAGTGCAACAACGCCTTGCCCTTTGGTAGGATTCTGCGTGCTGCAATATCAACATTTTTACGCGATGCAATTGCGCCAATTTAGAGAGGAGGCTGTAGAAAAATTGTTTGACAATGCTGAATTGTTTATCTGGGTGATTCCTTATCAAAAACATGTTGGATAAATGAAGAATTATACATAAAGAATGCTGAAAAACGGAAATATTAAGAAATATTTATAAATATGTACTTTTGTGTAAAATATGTAAATATATGTACTAAAAAGTAATCGGTTTTGGGCGCTAATCGTCATGAAACGTAAATATATCGTGGTTTTGACTTGATAGAGTTAACTTACGGAAATATGTAATTACATAATTATCCGGGCCCTAAATTGTTATTCAAATGTGACTTGATTAGAAGTTATTCCAGAAGGCAGTGATAAGTCGGAGCTGAATGAAAGTTTTTCATTTTTCGGTTGTAACTTTGAGTAATATTTCTCTTGTTAGTAATTTATGTGATTTAAATTATCCTTTCAAATCATGAACTAATAATAATAATAATAATAATAATAATAATTTTATTAAGTCACATATACAATAACAATCGTGTATGACGAGTCAAAGTACTGTCTTGTGTGGAGAGAGGGAAGTTACATTTACTGTCCAGAAGCAAAGCAAGGGTCCATCTCAGCATTTGCTCAATGGACCAGGGAAACTGGACAGAAAAACCTGATCGAGATGGAGTCATTGCCCTAAGAATTATACTACAATACTTTTTACAGATAGATTAAGATATTATACAGTATAATTATTTTAAGTAGCAAGATATTTAACATTTTAGGATTGTACAGTTTTATTTTTAATGTAAAAGTAAAATTTACTTGTTACTGTCATTTTACTGCTACTACTTATAATAATAGTAATCTCTGAATCTACTGAACCAATACTGATGAAACTTTAATACTAGCTTCCTTTAAAGGTCTGGAGTAACATAGGCTATGATTTACAACCATAAACCTTAACATATTCACAAAATAATTACTTTTCTGGACATTTTTCGTCTAGCATTACATCGTAGATTCAAGAATACATCAATGTTAATAGTTTAGCTTTGCGCCACCTGAGGCGCACTCTTCGTGAAAACTGAGGATGTCTGATAGCTACTGCTCATTTCATCAACAGCCAGAATTATTACGAAATTCGCTGGGGTTTGAATACGGTTATTTACACATGTCCGTGAATGTTAGTTCAGAACGTTTGTGTATCGTTTGAAAGACAGCCGTAACAACAGTGGTAAGGAATTTCAATGTACATGTATTAAGTAATAATATACAGTATAATGTTGAGTTAGGTCGAGAGAGTAAAAAGTACAATAATATACAATGTAGTTGAGTAAGGTTGAGGTAGTAAAAAGTACAGAATGTATAGTAATGTACAATGTACATAACATAGATATTGTATATTTTCAAAATAACCTCTTATTTACAGAAATTTGTGAATTCTAAATTGTTGAAAACAATGGCGAAGCGGAAGACGCATTTGTCAAAACATACTAAAAGTGCGAAAAGATGGGCAGAATATAAAAGTTCAGAATCGGCTACACAAAGGCAAGAGCAACTTGCTGAGGACAACACTACAAGGAGATAAGTCAATACCAATAATTCCCTAGGAAGCAGCTCAGCTTTTCATTATGACCCCCAATTTGATTATTTGCATAGTTCAGATATTCAGATTGGTCATGTGGAAAATGTTTGTATGTTTTGTGGAGCAACAAAATGGGCATTCGAACATAATAGCATATGTTGTTCTAATGGAAAAGTAAAGTTAAGGCCTTTAGTGGAGCCTCCTGACATTTTGAAAAGCCTGCTACTTGGTGAACATCCATTATCAAAGCATTTCCTACGCCATTTGAGACAATACAACTGTCTTTTCCAGATGACATCTTTTGGCTGTACAGAACATAAAGAAGGATTTTACATGCCTACATTCAAAATTTTGGGCCAAATTTATAATCGCATTGGTAGTTTACTTCCAACAACGAACCCTGGATTTCTGCAGGTGTATTTCCTTTCTGAAGCAAACCAAATGTCTTTGCGTCAAAATATTGTACCTAATTTAAATCCAGAAATTATACAAATGATACAGAGTTTGTTGCACACACACAATCAGTATATTAAAAGTTTCAAGGCTGCCATAGAACAAGCACCTCCAAATATTCTGGATTACAAAATCCTTATCCGAGCTGACATTATCCCTGTCAATTATCATAGAGGCTGCTTCAACCAACCAACAACAAATGAAGTGGCTATATTACTGGTGGATGAAGATAAAGGGCACCGAGATATTGTATTGCACAGTAGAAATGGAAAGTTATAACGTGTTTCAGAGTTACATCGTGCTTACGACCCTCTTCAGTATCCTCTCATATTTGTTAATGGAGAAGATGGGTATTCTATTAATATTCCACAAGTAATTTCAGGAAGAGCAAACCAAAACCTTTCAATGAAAATATCTTGCATGCAATACTATTCTTATAGATTTATGGTGAGGGAAGGTACAGTGAATTTTCTGCTAATGTTCCAGCAATTATTGAATCAGTTTGTTGACATGGCTGCTAAAATGATTACAGAAAGACTAGGATATATCAAACAAAATCAAAAAACATTAAGAGCAGAGAACTACATTCATCTTCGAGATGCAATTAACAATGACGCTAACATAAATCCACAAAATATTGGACAGCAGGTCATTTTACCATCTACTTTTACTGGTTCACCAAGGTACCTCCATGAGAAAACCCAGGATGCTATGACATACGTGAGACACCGTGGTCGCCCTGATCTTTTTATTAAAATGACATGCAACCCCGAATGGCCAGAAATCAGACATGAATTGTATGTGGGACAGAATCCTCATGACAGACATGATATTATTTCACGTGTATTTCATCTGAAATACCAAAACTTGATGAATTTTATCACCAAAAACCACATTTTTGGCGCAACTGTATGCCATATGTCAACAATAGAATGGCAAAAAAGAGGATTGCCCCATGCTCATATTCTGATTTGGCTTCAAAGAAAAATACAACCAGATGAAATTGACTTAATTATTAGTGCTGAGATACCCAATAAAGAAGAAGATCCTCTTCTTTACGAAATTGTTTCCAAACACATGATTCATGAACCATGTGGAGAATACAATTCACGATAGCCATGTATGGTCAATGGTAAATGCAATAAGAGCGCTCTTTCACTGTTCATACTCAGTCAGACAATGATGGATATCCACTTTATAGGAGACGTTCGCCTGAATATGGTGGTCACATTGCAGTTTTGGGTAGACATTCTGATACACAAGAGGATAATAGCTGGGTTGTTCCGCATTCATCAGTCCTAAGCAGATGCTTTTCAGCTCATATCAATGTATAATACTGTCACTCTGTGAAAGCAATCAAATACATTACTAAGTATGTTAACAAAGGTAATGATCGAGCAACTTTTACTGTACAAAATGATTGCAATGAAATTAAAAACTACATAAATGGTCGCTACTTGAGCACATCGGAAGCCTTCTGGCGAATATTTGAGCTGCCAATTCATGAAAGATACCCAGCTGTAATTCATCTGGCGGTGCACTTAGAAAATGGTCAAAGGGTGTATTTCAACCAGCATAATATTCTGCAAGTTTTAGAAAATCCTCCTCAGACAACATTAACTGTCTTTTTCAAACTGTGCCAAGATGATGATTTTGCAAAAACTTTGCTTTATTGTGAAGTGCCTGCATTTTATGTCTGGAGAAATAAAAATTGGCAGAGGAGGAAACGTGGACATCTGGTTGCAGGGCATTTGGGTGAAAGGAAAGATGCTGCTCTTGGAAGAGTTTACACTGTGCATCCAAACTTCACAGAATGCTATTACCTTCGTCTGCTTCTACATCACATTCGTGGTCCAACTTCTTTTGCTATGCTAAAAACAGTGAACAGTATTGTACAGCCTTCTTACCAGACAGCGTGTAAGAAACTGGGCCTCATAGAAAATGATGAGCATTGGAAACACACGCTGAGTGATGCTGCACTTACACAGTCACCATCACATATTCGTGAACTATTTGCGATACTATTGGTATTCTGTCAGCCACCTGATCCAAGCAGTTTGTGGTGTGAATTCAAGGAAGTCATGTGTGAGGATATTCTTTTTCAAAAGCGTTTGAATGAAGCCAAGATTTACCATTCTCAGTGGATGTATTCAATGAAGGATTAATTATTCTAGAAGACATTATTGCATCTTTCAGTGATAAGCGACTTCGTGATTTTGGTATTCTTGAGCCAAGTAGACAAAGTTCTGACTATACAAGAGATACATATAGTATGTGTGATGTGCATCGATATCTAAAAGAAAATTTGCCAAAATTAGTTCCTGATCAAAGAACAAACTTCAGCGCAGTTATTGACAGTGTTCAAAATGACAACGGTAACCTGTTCTTCATTAATGCCCCTGGAGGCACCGGTAAAACGTTTGTAATTAATTTACTTATTGATAAATGTAGATCAGAGAGAAAAACTGTCATTGCAGTCGCGTCTTCTGGAATCGCAGCAACATTATTAAAAGGTGGGAGAACAGCACATTCTACCTTTAAATTGCCTTTGAACACAACTTTTATAGAACAAGCAACATGTAATGTTAGTAAGAATAGTTCTATTGCAAAGGTTTTTCGTGATTCAGTATTAATTATCTGGGATGAGTGCACCATGAGCAACAGATGTCACATAGAAGCTGTTGACAGAATGTTACGGGATGTACGATCATCTTCCAAATTAATGGGAGGAGTTACTGTTGTATTTTCTGGTGACTTCCGGCAAACCTTGCCTGTAATTGCTAAAGGCACTAGAGCTGATACAATCAAAGCAAGCTTAAAGACATCCCCAATTTGGCACAACGTTAAAATAATGACTCTCAGTACAAACATGAGGACTTTGTTAACTGATGACTCAGATTCTGCGCAATTTGCAGCATTGCTTCTCGCAGTTGGAAGCGGTTCAGTTACCAATATCAATAGTCAAAATATATTAATAGATCATCGGTATTGTCACGTGGTTCACACTATAGATGATTTAATGCAGAAGATATATGAGGATGTGCAAACAATCCTAAATAAGACACACTCATGGTTTTGTGAAAGAGTTATACTGTCTCCAAAAAATAATGTGATAGACGAAATTAATCATCAAATCCTACAGCGCTTTCAAGCAGAAACAAAAGAATATCGATCATTTGACACTGTTCTGAATGATGACGAGAGTGTTCATTATCCACTAGAATTTTTAAACTCGCTCAACCCAGCCGGTCTTCCACCACATATATTAAATTTGAAAATTGGTTACTTCGTAACCTCAATGCCCCAAAACTTTGTAATGGAACACGACTTCAAATAATTAAGTTTGCCAACAATATTTTACACACCAGAATTCTTACTGGTCCAGCATCTGATGAAAATGCTCTAATACCCAGAATTCCAATGATTCAGTCTGATTTACCTTTTCAATTTAAAAGGCTGCAGTTTCCCGTTAAACCATGCTTCGCTATTACAATAAATAAAGCAAAGGACAATCCTTCAAGTTTGTTGGTGTCGATCTTAGAGACAGCGTCTTCTCTCACGGTCAGCTGTATGTAACACTCTCCCGTGTTCGGTCAAAAGATAACTAATTCTTGCTTCTTCCAAAAAATAATGAAACTGCCAATGTGGTGTACCCTGAAGCTTTGGTTTAATTGACAAAATGTGTCGTTTTACATAAAACATTCTACAGTGATTCTGTTCATTTGTTGTAATTACATTTTCTTCATATGCCAGTTGTCGTCTTTGCAGTTAATTTTGACCCTGTTGAACTTTGTTTTAATATGAGCTAGAGACTAAGTAGTGCAGTGATATGTAATGCAACAATGGTTCTTTACATGTGGAGACTAATAAATGTGTTGTTTTGTATATCAGTTTCTCCCAATTAATGCAATCATCCATTTTTTGTACAAAAAATAAGCAAATATTAATTTATATAAAAATATTTGTCGATGCAAATAGAAACCAAGGACTCCAAGAATATTTTATTTTATTATTCAAATTTCAATATCAGTAGTCTCTAGCACTTCTGATGAAGTTAATATTGTTTTTGTTAAGTGGTTCAGTACATTGTCAATTTATTGTGTACTAGCAACACATTGCTATCGGGACGGAGACGGACAGATCATGGCAGGAAGGAGTAGAGCGGAGAAGAGATACAATGACAGATATAGATGTCGGCCCAGCCGCATGGCATGAAATGATAGGAATTAGTCTTCCTGTCTAATATTATTCTGTAATAATGCCCGGGCAACGCCGGGTAGTTCAGCTAGTAATAATAATAATAGTAGTAAAAATAACACAAAATAGTACATAATATTAATTATCGTAATAGCTACATGTAATGTAATAATATTAGTATATTCATTTGCCCAATCTTGTAATTTAATAATCCAATGTAATGTGTTTATTCGTGAAATAGTCCCACCAAATATCACTCGAAGTGCTGTGATATTACTTATGAAAATACACGAGTCTGATTTACCCCAAATGTTTTTTTTTCAAATCACTCCTCTGTCCGTCTGTGAACAACACTGGCGGCCTGAACGGTATAGAGGATTTCTCCCAAATGAACATACTGACCTTGCTCAACTCGACACCCTGCGAATTTGAAACGTATTTTTTTGATTTTGAGGGTAACTTTAAATGAAGTCAGTACGATTTTTGTCATTTTTTTCAAAAATGGCTCCACATTATTTCTTTACGTTTTTTTGCCCCAGTGGAGGTAAATCTGTTATATACAAGTTAAATTGTTTACAATGGTTTAGGTCACCAAAAAATTAAGCTCCACTGGAGTGATTGCTTCCAAAATTGGCACGAATGATTTTGAAACACAAATAATCAAACAGCGCAGTTGCCATTCAAAATGTAACCGCACTAAGAACTTTCTTACCAAAAAAATACCAAATTGCTTTGGCGTATACACAGTTTAACTGCGTTTACGCAGTACGCGTACGTGTACGTAATATTCAAAAATTGATATTCTTTCCAGTTTGCCGATAAAAGAAAATCTCTCAGAACTCTTTCATTATTTTAGTTAGCAATCTGTTGTTTTATGGAAAGGTGGCACTTTTTGGGCATAATTTAATAAGGCATAAAGATAACAACACTAAACAATTGTATAGGAACACCTTAAAGAAATGTGATGGAGAGTGTTATGTACTGGGAAATGCAGGGCAGAGAAATAACAGTTCAGATTACACAATTTATTTCCGTTGTCCAAAGAATAACCAAATACAAGCCAGGGGTAACAGATACGCCAGTAGAAGTCCGAAACACGCAGCCAGTCAAACCAATATACCAGAAGATGTACCAATACGAAGCCAGTCCAGTCGAAAGTCCAGAAGGATAACCACTCGCTCACCACTGACGTCTTCGAAGCACCACCGTCTCGACAACACTGATCACTAGCGCGGGCTCACTCTCCAAACACCAACTGTCCGCTCCGAGCCGGCTTCCCCCTTTTATTGTAGCGGAGCCGGAGTGACGAGTCTGGATCTTCCCGCCTTTTCCGGCGGGAACGGCGGTGTCGCCTCCGCTGACCGCTGGCCCGTAACGCCTCGGCGCGGCCGGTCGCCGCCCGACCTGCCCCTGGAGGCGATCCCGGGAAGCAGGCATTCCTCTCCTGGCAGGCGGCGCGTTCGGGGCTCCGCTCCTCGGACCACACACAGTGGGCCGCAACCCACTCCCGAGGCCACAGTGGGCCTGCTAGGCCCGCCTTGGCGGGCATAAATGCTGTGTATACAGCAGAGAGGGGAGTCGTTATTCTTTTGGTCGACACTGTATACTAGTGGACCCGGCAATGTTTGTGTGTTATACTTCACACGCTACTGGAGTGTGAACCACGTTGTACTTTCGCTC
This sequence comes from Acheta domesticus, assembly GCA_031308135.1. Classification (NCBI taxonomy): domain Eukaryota; kingdom Metazoa; phylum Arthropoda; class Insecta; order Orthoptera; family Gryllidae; genus Acheta; species Acheta domesticus. The sequence goes on along the minus strand of JAHLJT010000631.1, from coordinate 22,877,619 downwards.
TGCAAAATTCTAATATATTAAAGACTTTCTCGCGAGTATGGATTTATTCTATGACCTGGTTTGGACATGGTTAGCAAATATTATATTGTTGAAACGTTCTCCCTCAAATTTGGGCCTGCATTCTCTATGACACTGTCTTGGAGAAATTTTCTTTTCCGAGATTACGTTCAACTAATAATGCTGGCCTATATTTCACAGAATGAAGGGCAGAATATGCAGCCATACACGTTTAATACTTGACGGTGCGGAAGTTGCCTAGAGCTTCTGTTAGGGGCGCCTGAGGACACATTTCTACTCCTTCACTTGTTATACGACATTTAAGCATTAGCTGCCGCAGGAAAATACCAAACAGTGCGTAGAACTGAGTGAGGTTATACTATTTAGCAGTAAAAGATGCGATGAAGTATCAGTTTTTTAATTTTTTTTTGAATTTTCTCTTAAAACTGAAATGAACAAGAAAAATCTTGTATGGAAGATATTCTTATTTGTATGAAACCTGCTCATAATGAGCAATATATAAATAAAAATTTGAAGCAAGAAACTTGAGGGGGTATTTTGAAAGAATTGAAGTAATTCATTACTTTTTTAATTCGTACTTATTAGGTATTTATGAAAGAATTTATTAAATGTGAATTTTATTATGAATTATTTGATCATTCACAATTTATTCATAATTCAACCAACAAATATAGAAAACACGAGCAGGGTAGAGATTACATAGCTTAAGAAAATTTGCTAATGTACTTCTCCCTTATACGTCTCATAATTTCCCGATAATATCCCGAATAATGATTTGTATGCAATGCAGTAGTGTATTTCTCTCTAGGAAATTCGAACTCGTTAAACAAATGGTTTACGACTATGGTAACAAAAGAAGGATTTCACGGGTTAAAATTACACAAGAACATTTAATAAAACAAGAAATGTAAATTGCAGCTGATCTCATAGCTAATTGCTGCCACCACTCACGGCATGTGGCACATATTAGTAAAGGCATTTCGAGACACCGAATAACCTATTTCTAGTGTGTAGATGCAGCCTCGCCGGCCTCTTTCCACATTTCTCGTCGCACATTTCTCGCAACGTATTCCTCGGTGTAGTGTGTTGCGGGCCTTACACAGAGATAGTGAAGTGCGTTACAAGGGGGAAGGGGGTATTGAAAATACTCGAAAATTGCGTTACGTAATTTATGAACGGCCCGTATCATTTGTGATGTATGTTCATATTTTAAGTCTGAAAGGCATCTTGTCCATGCTAAGAGCCGAAGGAATTCTTGGAGTTTAAATATCTCACCATGAGTTCTTGGGAGGTGATAGTTGGGGACAAATATTGCAGGTTATAGACAATTAGCCAAGATGCCTTTCAGACTTAAAGTATGAACATACATCACAAATGATATGGATATCTGATGAATACCGCGGATTTTTAGGTTTTAAAATATGTGTTGTGAAAATAATTACCTTTTATTCAAGGCTTTAACATACAAAAATCTAGGCACAAACAGACTTGATTTTGACAACACTTTACATAATAAACATCCACAGTATCACAACACATGGCAGGCGACCGACTGACTGAGCCACCAAAACACTAGGCAAAACAATATTCACGGTAACCAGGGCGGCCAACACAAAAGTTCAAAAAGTTCGGAAGTTCTAAAATAGTACCACATTCACCCCTCACTCAGAAATCAGTCAGATGAGCCATTCCACGTCAAATCGCACAAAAAAGACCAAAATTTGACCTTCATATTTTTAATTATTTTCTATTTTTTCTGTTTGTTATATGGATCAAATAAGTGAACACGTGGATTTTTATTTTTTTCTAACTTTATTACTTTCGGAAATATTGTATAAAGAAATTTGCTAAAAATGACACGCATCACTATCTTAAAAATATCATATATTTGAATCCACCAAATATAGAAATTCCGTTCAAATTCCATTCGGAACTTAAAAACATGTTTAATTTTTAAGAGTTTGCAAAATATTTAATTTTTTAAATTTTCAACTTTTTTAAAAAACTGAAATTTTGAAAATTGAATATTTTTGTAAACTCGATGAGCTAAAAATTTTTTAAAAATATTTATAAACGCACTAGAGTATTGATAATAAGTCCAGAAAAAATCAAAGTGGGATCTCAGTAACTTTAAAAGATATTAATATTTTACGAACCAGTGTGTAATAGATTGCTGCAATAGACACGTTTTTTGCGTTATTGGTCGTCGTTTTCTTAGGATGAAGCAGTAATTTAAGTACTTCTTGAGGTGGTGAAACTTCATGATTGAATTTATAAATAATAATATTTATGTGTATTAATATACATATAAATAATATTAATATATTTATAAATAATTTATAAATAATTAAATGACGGATTTTTTACTCAGGTTTTCACTGACATTTTGAAATTTTCTGGTCCCTCAAAACTCACTTTAAATAGAAGTACTCGCTTACCATAGAATTTCTGAACTTTCTTCACAATGCACAGTTTTAATGCCTTACCGAATTTACTTCAGTTCTGGACAAAATTCCATTTTCTTCAGCTAACGTTTTAGGCACTTTTATCATGCGTTCGGTTGCTGCAAAAAGTCGTTTAATTTTATTGTATGTCCAACTTTCAAAAATTGTCAAAATTTAAATTTTCAACGTCATGTCATCTGTTGAGTGAAAGTAATCGATAAGTTACTAAATAGTATCTTTGTCTGATTTTTCGATGGACGTCGAAGGATTTTCAATGTGAAAAAATGTATCTGTGGTGGCACTTTGTACTTTCTAAAATTTCTCATGGGGATGCCATTTTGTTCCAATTTTCTTTTTTTGGCGGGGGTTTCTCCTATTGCAATTAAACTCATGTTTAACTTCTCTTCATTCATTTCGCAGACACTTGACGAACTATCTGAAGAGCTTAAATTCTTACTTCTTTAATTTCCACTTTTTTCACTGGACGTTTCGCTACTTTCGTTAATTCCACGGGAGCCACTGATCTCGACACTATCTTCATTAAGAAAAGGCCATTTTGGAAGCCGATTCCCTTTCTTCCGAAATGAATAACAAATTCGCCAATCAAATGACTCCTGTAAATTCACCAGCAAATCGTGGTTTACGCGTCTTGGAGATTTTCTTTTTTAAACATCGTGATCAGAAAGTTTAAATGGATTGAAACATCTATCTCATACGCTGATTGCCACTCATGTTGCACAGTGTACACACGATTCACAGAACAAATACTAGCACTCTTGTCTTCACAAGTATTGCGACTAAAGTTGAGAAAATTTTACCATGTCCCTTGACAAGTGGTCGATTGTATTTCACGAGCAAGGTCAGGAGGGCACCACGTCCCTAGGACGCAAAGGGACTCTGCAGGAAAATTCGTTTTGCTGACACGAGGAAAAGTATTCGTTTCGCTGTCACCCGTCCCTTCTGGGGAAAGAGTAAACATATGATTTACTAATGTTTCTTGAAACCCAAATCAGGCAGAGGGCCATTCGTTTTATTTTTCGTCGGCATTAGTATCCAAGACTGATCGATCACAATTCGTTAGTGCAGGGGCAGAAACCATGCGCCAATACCATACTGACAATAGATTTTTTTTATCTGAACGTGTTGAGTGCCCACTTTTTTCTTGTGATGTTTTGTAGAAAATTGAACTAGTGGTGCTACAGAATGGCACAGACTTTCCCCTATAGTATTCTATTTTCCTGGGTCTTCGCTAGCTATTCGGAATTGCCACATACTCTTTCTTGCCAGCTACCATCTATCATCGCCAAAAGTACATTTTTTTGTCATTTTCTTAATTTTTCGGTTTCCTCTTGGTAGAACAGAAACATTAATTTTAGAATATTAAAGAACACAAAAACCTAGCCGTAAATGGCAATTTTCTTTTAAAAATTATGTGCCGTTTAAGAGAAAATGGCGTTTTAGCACTACTAAAAATGCGAAATTTGAAGCTCATTTTCACAGAAAAGTTTTGAGTTTTCAAAATACTTTATTCGAAGTTATTTGAAGCACTTACACTCACAAATATAATCATCTTTACAAATTGCGGATAATGTGCATATTAAAGATGTGAGAGATCTTTCAAAAAATTTACATTTATATAATTTTTGAAAAAAAAAAAAACTCAAAATAAACTTCACGCTATACTAATGAGTCTAATTAGCACTATCCGTTACAAAAGTTTCAAGAACAAAATTGCAGCCATATACGAGAAAATGACGTTCGAGCATTTCTGAAAATGCCGAAATTTGAGCTACTTTTCACAGAAAACGGTAGTGTTTTCGAGAAATTTTACTTGACATTATTTAAAGCATATATACTCGTAAATATAATAATGTAAAAAAATCGCCGATAATGTAAATATTAACGACGTGAGAGACAAGTAAAAAAATTTAAATTTTTGTAATTTTTGAAAAAACCAACCGATAGACCAAAATGGCTTTTATGTCATTGATAGAGTACATTTACCACTATCCCTACCAAAAGTTTAAAGAAAAAATTTGGAGCCGTTTTTGAGAAAATTTTGTTTTTGTAATTTTTTAAAAATGCACATATTGCACGCAATATTGCACGAAAACTACGAAAATTGTGAAAAACATTTAGATGACCTTTATTAAAGAACTTAATATGCAGAACAAATTTTATTTGAAGAAAAAATCTCTATCTTCAATTTTGTAGTTGGAGAAAGACGCCGAAAAAAATTCAAACTTTCACAATTTTCGAAAATTCAGAGCCTGACGTGAAAATCGGACCTATGCCATGTTAAAAAGTGTATTTTCCTCTATTCATACAAGAAATTTAAAGAAAAAATTTGGAGCCGTTTTTGAGAAAATGTTGAAAATCCCCGGGGGGCTTCATATAAAGTAACCCCAAATTTTAAAGAATCTTTTTCAAAATCACAATGCTTCGACTAGAATCAGATCGACTGGGGAATATCAATTTTGAAGAAAATCGACCGAACGGTTTAGGCGCTAGCGTTGACCACGGACAGACGGACAGAATGCCGTCAATCGATTTTTAAGTATAAAGAAGCAACAAATCATGGATTTTGACCACACCACGAGATAGAGGATTTTTTCTCTTAATTTAGCAACTGGTTTTATCCACTTATTCGTTTTCACGGCCCGGCAATGAATTTTTTTCCGCCGAAAATTGGCCATTTTTTCGCGCAGCATTATGTAACTTTCCCTATACTACGTATATCACTCCGGGTATACGTACGTATACGGGAAAGTAACAAGAATTATGCCTATTTTTTAAATTTTAATTTGAGAGCCCATACAGAAATTTTCGTTTTTTAAAAATAATTACAATTTTTTAATGAAATATTTTTTGAGAAAGTAATTTACATATGAATAAAATACACATATCAAAAATTTAAACGAAACAAACTAGTAATTTTTGTGTTAAATACATTCAGAGCGTCAATTAATAATATTTTGCAAAGTACGCGTAAATTTCAAATTTTAATATAGGCGAAACTACACAAATAAACAATTTTCAGGTAAATAAAGAAACACGTGCCTCTTCAGAATGTCCAGAATGAATGCCATATATTCGAGTCATTTTTTTTTTAATAGTCGTGTCAATTCGAGTGCGATTTGACGTAGAATGGCTCGTATTTCAATTCGTTTCGCTCTCACCCTTAAGAACATGGATGATCCACAAGTCATCCCCGATGTTACCCACAAACATATGTATGACACAATGTCATACTTTCTGGGGGCAGAGTGAAGATCTGAAATACTAACTCTTGAAACCCTTATCAGGCAGACAGTCATTCTTTTTAATTTCTTCAGCACTTGCATCAAAGACTGGCCGAACACAATTCGTTAGTGCATGGGTAGGCAGAGCGCGCCCTCATACTTACGATTGATTTTCTTAGAACTGTATGTGTGGAGTGCCCACTTTTTTTCTTGTTGTATTTTATTGAAAATTAAACAAGGAACACGTCTATATTTTTTTCAAATTTTTATCTCATCGAGTTTATATAGAAATTTTACTTTTTTTGAAAAAAAATATTTTTTGAAAAATTTATTTACAGAGGAATAAAATAAACGTTTCAAAGTATTAAAAGACATAAACCAGAAATTTTTATATTTAGTACATTCGGAGAGATAATTGATCTTATTTTGTGAAGTACCTGTAAATTCCAAAACTTAATATAGCCATAACTACACAAATAATCAATTTTCAGGCAAATAAAAAAATACGTGTCTCTTTTTTTGATGTCCAGATTTAAGGAAAAAAATATCGTACATTTTAAAAAATGTCGTGTCAACTCTTGTGCGATTTGACGTGGAATGGCTCATGTATATCATTGGATTCGTCTTTTTCCGCTCGTCATTGTGGATTGAAAAAATATGTATAGTTCAATTTAAAAAAACAAAGTTACCTCAAAAATCTCTAAAATGCAAGTGATAAAACAGAAATTAATGCACATATCAATTAGCCCCTTTCCCTGATGCAATTCCGTGAAAACTGCATTGTAATAACTTCAACCGTTCAAAAGTTACAGGAGGTGCTGAAGTTACGTGCCTCACCCTGTATATATACACAAAGGGCATCCGGGGAGGAAAACTCGAAAATAAGCTCTGAAGACAATTTTAAGCATATTTTGTCTAATAAAATACGTGGATATTCTGAATGGCTCAGCCGCAATAAGCACTCACACTCAAAAGTGGGTTTGAAAAATGCTTTCTAGGCAAAACTTTACTGCAGAAGCATATAAACACTCAAGAAACATTAACATTCTTTATTATTTACAAGAGAAATGAATATATTTGTTCAGAAAAAAAATTAACTGAGAAATAAAAAAACACGCAATTTACCCAATTCGATTGCTTTTACTTGAAGGAAAAACCTATCTTCAATTTTGTAGTTGTAGGAAGACGGCGGAAAAAATTCAATTTTTTGCAATTGGCGAAAATTTAGAGTTAACAGTGAAAAAACGGAGCTATGCCATCTTCATAAGTGTATTTTACTCTAATATTTCAAAACATTTAAAGAAAAAATTTGGAACCATTTTTGGGAAAATTTTGAAAATGTCTCAAGGGCTTCATGTAAAGTACCCCTATCCACAAAACAGAGATTCTGGCTGCAATGTTAGAGAATGCAAGGCCAATTTGCCACAATGGTTGTACAAACCAGTGTGCAAACCCAGATTGCAAAAATGGAGGCAGTCAGACCTTGCATTCTCGCGTCATATCGTTGGAAATATTTTCGCCACTGGAGTGCAATAAAGACAGACACAACAGTCATTACTTGGGTAACTACAGACAAGTTCGAATTATAAGACTAATGCTCGTTTTCATCAAGCTCAGTTAAACCTTCTCTAATTCGACGTTACGAAATAATTTGATAAGTTTTTAACAAAGCGTTACAATAAAAGCATTTCATCATTACGCTTGCAGCAATTTCACGGCCTATTATTATTATTATTATTTTGTAATAAACGCTGGTTAAAGATGCGTTTGCGCAATCACTAATACATGTCACTATTTCATTTGTAGGTAGGTTTGCTTACTATTATGTTTAAGATTCAATACCTCCCCCAAAACTTCAAAAGAAACAATATGAAAACAACATTGCACCTATTCATCCCAAAATATAACTAAATCAAAATCTGCTAACGAGAAATCTTCAACTTCTGCATTTTTTGGAAATTTAGGTTAACAGTGAAAAAGATATATATCCCATCTTTATAAGTGTATTTCACTTTATTCTTAGAAGAAATTTAAAGAAAAAAATTTGAGCCTTTTTTTAAAATGTTGCAGGGGATTCTTATTTTCTAACACCCCCAAAATTTAAAGACTTTTTTTATCACAGGACTTTGAGCCAATGCAGATTGATCGGGGAATTTTCTTTTAAAAGAAAAATTCCTACGAACATTTTAGGCGCTAGAATTGTTCACAGACGGAGAGGTAGACAGACAGGCGGACATTTTGAATAAACCCACTTTTTCGGCTCTAGGGAATCACACAACGTGCATTTCCGTTGAAAATCTCGGTAACGAACATTTGTAGCTTTTCAAATGATGCTAAAATCGCTTGGTAGGTACGGTACCTACTTTTATTCACCATTCAACTGCTTATGGTTAAAAGGCGAAAAAGAAGATCGAAACCCAAAAAAAACGTGCGCAAATTGCACTTCTCTCCCATATGTCACATACAGTTTTTACTGTTTTTTTGACAAAATAAATAAAATAAAATCTCGAAAACGATATTCCGCAGCATTACATAACTTTCTCTATTTTGCGTATAACTCCATATACACGTATGTATACGAGAAAGTAAACTAGAGGGGCTACAGAATGCCACAGACTTTCTCATACTGTTAGTTTTCTAACCTGTAAAGGAAAGGTATACAAATTCTGGGCTAGCTTTTCTTGTTTTACGGCATGCTCTTGGCGCCACTGTATTTCTTTGACACATTTCTCAATTTTTCACTCTAACAGTTGAATTGGAACATCGTAAAAGAGTGGAACATCGTAGAATTGGAACATCGTATAGAGGCTTGTTTCTATACGCAAATTTCCATTGAAAAATTTGAAGCCGTTTTTGAAAAACCGTCGTTTGGACGTTTTGAAAATGCGCAATTTTAAGTTCATTTTCACAAAAAATTTTGGGTTTTTGAGAAACTTTGTAAGAAATCATTTGATGCATTTGTACTCACAAATATAATAATGTATTAAAAATGCTCATAATGTAAGTATTAACAGTATGAAGGGTGTATCAATAAATTACATTAGTGGATTTTTTGGAAAAAGAATTCATCATGGTTTTTGAATCAGTTATGAATTTAGAATTATCCATACAGAAAATTGAAAGAAAAAAATTTTTTTTAATGCTTATTAATATTATTCAAAATTATCCAAAACTACTGATATATTCAAAACAATTTACATGACATTTATTAAAGAACTGATTGTGAAGAACAAATTTGATTGGAAAAATAAATCTCTATATTCAATATTTAATTGTAAGAAGATCCCAAAGAATTTCAAACTTCTGTAATTTTCAAAAATCCAGGGGTAACCATTAAAAATCAGAACTATGCCATCTTTATAAGTGTATTTCACTCTATTCTTACAACAAAATTTAAAGAAAAAAATCTGGAGACATTTCAGACAATTTTGAAAAGTCCTGAGAGTTTTATGTGAAGTACCTTCAAAGTTTTATTTTTTTTACTGAAAATTGCAAGGCTTTGAACCAGTTAAGATTGACTGAGAAATATTCATTTTGGCAAAATTCCTGCCCATAGTTCAGATGCTAGTTTGTTCACATCCAAATGGTCAAACAGGCATTTTGAAAAAAGAAATAAACAAATACATTCTCATTATCAGGAGACTTCAAAATGTATTTTGGATCCTCATTATATTTTAAAAAAATGAACTTGTCAATTATGAAAGATCTACTTTTGAATTTTTGAAGATATCTCTAATCTTCAATAAAAGCAGTTGTGCAAGAGGTCTAAAACATTCTAACTACAGCAAATTTTTAAAATGCAGGGGTAACAAAGAAAATATTGGTGCAATTTTTGTAGCTAATTTTGAAAACATTTAGGCTTCATGTGAAGTTCCCCTGCAAATCAAAGAATTTGTTTAAAATTCACAGGGTTTCAAGTAGGGGCATATCACCCATCTGGTATCTATATAGATCTTGGATCTGGTATCTCAGTATCTGGGGAGTCATACACATACTCTAAAACACATATTTCCATTAAAATTTCAATTTTGATTTTATCTATTACATAACTTGTTTACGTATGTGTACTACAAGTGTACGTTACTCTGTACATCTGTATAAGAGAAAGTAAAAAGAAATGTTCAAACTAGAAATATTACCATCAATGGAAGTACATGATGACAAATAAAAATAAAATTTAAGTTAAAATCTCAGAATCTTGAAAACTTTGAAGAGACTTGTCATCAGACTTATAAGTGATCTTATAAACTAATTGAACAGATAAGAATATATTGGGTGTGAAGAATACAGAAAGATTGAGTTTGTACAGACATCTACTACAAGTGTTCCTACGAAGGAAAAAAAAAGAAAAAAAAAAGGAAAAAAGCCCCACACACTTATTTGAAGATACATACACAAGCCCCATCAAGACTGAAATATAAGGAGGCCTCAGTAAATAAATAGAAAAAGGCAATGGAAAAAATGCTCTTATCTAAAGAAAGCAGGACAGATTAAAAACAGATTAAGATGAAATAGGAATACTCACATGCACACATACAATAACTTTATGGGGAATGTGTACAGAAACAGACAATATCAATATACTCATATATATATTTTATGTGTATATATACAATTATACATATGTGATGTGGATGTTATAATCCATGTGCTTATGATGTAAATGTACAATTTATATTTATGGGTGCCAAAATTCACATTTTGGAGAGTTTTCTGACAGAAATCTCTCTCAAAATGTTACCAGATATCTTGGAATAAATTCCACACAATGTTACTATCTGATAGGCATCACACAAAATATATTGATGTTACAAGCAGTAAAAATGTATCTGACTGAGAAGCTTATACTTACATATGAAGCTTGCAGATACTTTTGAATCTTTAATGTTATGTAAATCACAAATTAAACTGCTCATTTACTCCAAGATATCTGATTGCTGAAATCAACACATAGGTATTAGGCATTAACGATATATATATGAGAGGATACAAACATTTCTTTCAACAACAATCAACATGCAACTTTCATATATGATTTAACAGGACCCAACTAGATAATTAATACACATTTCTGATTATCCATAGCCTGAAATACCTTGAAACTCTTTATATATATATATCACATTCATTTAAAACCTCCACAACTGACCAGCAAAACAATTTTACATTCATCCAATCACTGTCACTGGATGATTAAGAAGGATACGAAATATTATGTGCAAAAAATGTGTGGGAACAATTGGTACAGGAATATTCTTTTACTCACCATCCTGTGTCTTGTTATTTTATAAGGTTTGTATTTTTCATTATCTTCAACATTGAAATAAGATTTTAAGACTCTTGTTAAAATCAGATTTAGAATTATTTATCTGATATATGACAGAAAATATTGCATATATTTTGAATATGCCTCTAACAATATTCAATGTATATTGAAAAATAGTATTTGGAAGGCTTCTCAGAATATAACTTCCTGTAAAAGTGCAAAGGGTACTAAAATCATAATTTATGTACGTATAAAGGACAAAAATATTTGTGTATTAATATGTATATAAAATTGTTATGATTTGGTTTTCATTGAGGATTACTATCATGATTAGTGTGAAAATATATAAACCTCTTTCTTCATAATATTATATATTAGCTTTTACAAGTAAGAGTATGCAAGCACTTATAACATGAACTTTTCTTTTAACATTTATGAGAACATTAAGCTTCAGGAAATTTGACACAATTTTATTGTGTTCTAGGGTAGACATACCATGTAATGCCATTAAATTAATGTATTTGATGTTTAATATGTACAAGTAAGTTTTATGTAAGTGCATTGAAATAAGATCACCAGATAGTACATGACAAGTTGCAAAAATAATTTGATGAGCAGTGGTCCCAAAATTATTTTAAACCACAATTCACTGAGTGGAGAACCAATGCCATCTGTAATTAAATTTACCCTGGTCCTATCCCTGTACTTCCAATGTTACAAATCTTACATGTATCTTATCTGAGCATTCATTGTAAGTTTGTTTCTAACAATCTGACGTTACCTTCGGTTCAAGCAACACGAAGATAATTTAAAATTATTTTGTAAGCATTTAAGAATCCTAAAACTTATATTCAAATGTGGAAGAGATAATAATATTTGTGAAAGTGGAAAAAAGAAATAATTAAATTAATATGCAGCTTTGAGTATGCAGTATTGGAAGGAGTATTACAAAAGTTAAATTGTTAATTTAATTTTTGAATTCCAAACATAATTTTATACAACAAATTATTTTTTCTAGTAATTGCACAAGATGTACTGAAGGAGAATTTAAGTATTCCATTCTAGAAGCATATTATATTGTTGCTGCAGAAACCAAAATTTATCATTAACAAATAATAAACTAATAAGCTCAATCCACAATCATTCTTTATTTTAAATTAAAGAAATGAGAAATCTGCATCTAATATTAACAATTGAGTTAATTGTTTATTACATAGAATAATTCTAAAAGAAACTATGTAAATACCATAGAATAATTTCATATGGAATGTATTCAAAAACATTTTTCTCCATTTTCTTTTCATAATGCAGCTGTGTTATACCAATAAGAAAGAAAAGTACTGCTGAGATGAGTTTTGTTTGTTGTTTTTATACTTATATAATAACATGAATACACATAATGAGTACATGTGGTGAGATAACTAAATATATATTGTGATAAACTTACAATCTCATTTACCCCCTATTAAATTATTTTTAAATGTAGAATTTTGAAGCATTAAAATGTGGGCCCTGCATTTATTAGGAATGATACAAAAATATACAGTATATATTATATGCAAAATATGTGGAAACTTGTCTTTACCTAACCAAGTGTTCTGTTTGTGAGGGCAACACAAGGCAAATCTGGTTGTGAACTGAAGCTCGAACCAGAATATCTGAAAATGTGGAGTCAATTCCTTACGTGGTCCATCTTCATAAGGAATGAAGAAAATAAGGAATTATAATTAAAGTAAGCTTGCTGTTTAATACAACTTGATAAAATGATAGAATGTCATGCACTTAAAGTTGACTAACATTTAAAAGAGAGCAAATGGAATGAAATAATATTGATTGAATATTTTTCAAATATTCCAAACTGAAATAGAACATAGAAGTGTGAAGTTGTCTCTGTACTCTAAATTGTTCATTATTATGATCCATTTTGACAAAAATATTTTGAGAAAACATGTTACTATTTTCAGGAATTAGTCTTTTATTTTCTGCAAGCATTTTCCAATAGTTCTTAAAAGTAATTTCCAAATAATTCTTGGTCAACTGATGATGTTCTCAAATTTTTTAAGGGAATGAGTGGTTAAACAGAACATAAATTTTATTTATGAGAAAAGGAGATTTGTGACTTATAAAAAAGTTATCAATGAGTATCATGAAAGAGATGTAAATATTATGCCTTTTAAAATTCAATATTTCAATTACTGTAGAATGCAAGCTGTGTTTCGATGATGATAATGGTGGAGTGGATAGGGACTGTCATTCCATTTGCTACCTGCTATGCCCATGGACGGAAGAGGGTGGATGTCGCTGGTGGAGGGGTTATTGTTACTGTCCTGCCCCAGCAATTGCAGGGTGGAGCTATCAAAAACAGAGCGCTTTGAAGCAGCAAATAAACTACTTGATTTTGTCTCAAATGATGCATTAATGTTCCTGGATGTTCTCATGACTAATGGACGTGTCTGAGAGGGCAAAAGTGACTTCTGTGGGTTGTTGTTGGTGTCATGGTGAAAGAGATGGATGCACAAAGGACGTGTTGAGGACACAAGCTTATAATGAGGCAGCAAATTGATGTTTAAACTTGTGTTCCTACTGGCAGTATGTGCTGCTACAAGTGTTCTATTATAATTTTTAGATCCTGATGGTAAAGAATTTTTGTTGGCAATGCTCTTTTGGGCGTCTGTTTCATTACACGTTGGACTGTTGGTTGCTTCCAGGGAGGTTTGTTTGTAGCTTTTATATTTCATGCCTGTTGCTGGGAAAGAATTTTTGTTACTATTGTTCATGACATTCACAGCCACAAACGCTCGAGTGTTGTTCTTGATGTTAACATCCGCCACTGCGGAAGGTTGTTGTCACACTTCTTGCAAGAACTTCAAAGGACAGACACCTTGGCGATTGTCTCCAGCTCTGATCATAACCATACCATCCAACTCTTCTCCAACCTGTATTACTATCTGTTGATAAGAGAATTTCGGTCTCAGAAAATGCTTATATTTTTAAAATAAAAATTGGGAGAAAATGTATGAGTACTTTGAAAGGAATGATTAAAAATGTATACAATTAGAAATTGAAAAATGTGATATAAGCCTATATGTATTAGAAAGGTCAAATTAAATATTTACAGAAAAATTCCAATCCCCACACATACAACCAAAATCCATTCATGATAATAAAACAAATTGAGAAATTCATCATTGTTGAATGACAGTATTAGCCCTGACAAGATTTTACTCATTCTTATCTAGAGTATCAAAATTCTTTTTTAAAGAATACATGTACCCTCAACCTAACACTGCAGATGAAAAGAGGACTAATCAAAGCTTTTGGAACCTTTCTCCCTCTAGTGCACACAAGCAACTCAGACCCTCACTCTTTCTTATTAGATGAAGAAAGTATAATTTATTTTTGCTTTATGTTAAACATGTTCCATTCACTCCTTCAGATGGCGGAAATATTGATTATGTACAATTTACATTCTGAAAAATTAAAGGTCTATGGCACAATATACGATAATATTTTATTGCTTACTTGATGCAACCATTTTAATGACTTTTAGAATTAGTACCTTGAATTAAGAAATTTCCAAGTTTACTCAGATTAATCTATCTCTGTGATCCCAAACATTTTGAATGAATATAAATGAGGTTTCAAGAAATTGATTCTAAAAAATAAATTTGATTCATATTTGGTACCTGGTCTTTGAGCAACATGAGGCCACTATCTCCATCAGATACTTGTAAGTTGTGAGTCACTTGCAATGGACGTTCTCCAGGTGTCAACCGTACCACATATTTTGATGGAAAGAAGCCAACTCTACCCAAGCATTTACCTTTCCACCAATCAGCATCTGATGTATCTATTACTGTAACTTTGTATCCAGCCCTGAAATAAATGTGAATACTAAAACACTTCAGTTTTTTTTATAGATAAGTTTCAGAAATATTGATTAATATTTGTTCTTACTTCAGATCTAGTTCATCTGGATGACGAGATTTGAAATTGTATAGCACCACATAAAGATTGGTAGGAAGTAAACGATGCGGCTTCTAAACAAAGATATAAGAAAAAAGAAACAAAAACAATGAATTTTAAAAGAGAGATAACACTAGTTTAAAAATTAAAATTTTTTGGATAATCAAATATTATCCAAAATACCTAAAATCCATACAGCTCAATAATGAAACATTATATGTCATTTATTGATATTAATTCTCAATGTAATGAAAAATTAATTCATTATTTCTTCTGTTAGTGCAAAAATATTGACGAATGTAACTTAGTCATAAGAAATGCTTGTCATAAGCAATACTACAGCTGAATTTACTGAAGTTTCTGATCTGAGGTTTTGGTGACAACAATAACGTTGCCACAAAATTTGATAATTTCATTAGTGTAATAATCACAAAAAATATTAGGAATACATAAATTAGATAAGAATTTACATTTCCAAAACTGGACTTGCGTAAAAGGATATTGCAGATCTCGTATGTAATGACAGTCTAAACATTTTAATTAATTATTCTCCTGCATTTCATTTTTTGATACAATAACTGCAAATTTTTAAACAAAACCCAGAATGGAAAGAAAGGAAAAATTGTTTGAATACTTGCATGGCTCACCGGCGATGGACAAGGTGATGTACTTGCCGACGACAAAGATTTTTCAGTGTCGTCAGGCAGCTCAACTGATGACATTCGCATATTTCGGGCTGACAACAGTCTCCGATTATGTACAGGGCTTGAGGGGGCTGTAAATGTGAAGAGAGTGAAAAAAGACTCCATAGCCTTTAATAATGATATGCAAATGTAATTTAGCAACTGATTGAAGCCTCAAACTTTTATTGTAATTATCATGATTGAGAATCAAATTGATAATATTTATTAAAATGTATAAGAGAAATATTAATAAAATATATAAGATTATATTATATAAATATTTGAAATGCTAATTTTTGGGAAAACAGTGGAAATTTCAAATGCTGAAAATATATTTCAAATGAGAAATATTATTCTTTAATTATTAAATGCTTTTGAAGTGCATTTTTTTTATTAAAATTCAGAATCCAATACAAATTATTCTGTCATATAACTACTTTTTCAAAACACATAATACATTAAACAATTTCAGACTTTGTTTCTACTACACAAAATGGCACATAGTACAAAGAATAAAGAGATGCATCACAGTCCAAAAATCATGCAAATAATACAGTGCATGCAAGTAAAGCAACATTTTATGTAAAAAAAAAGCAGTTTAACAATGCAGAAAATATTGAAAGTATCCATTGAGCAGAGCAACATTTAATAGTTTCTCATAATAAGTATATCACAAAATACACCATTTCTTGCAAAACAGAGAATGAAGAGAAGATTTTCAACTACTGGAAATTAATTTAAACGTCCCAACAAATAAATAGTGTAATTTGACTCACTGGTTCATTACCGGTAAGAGCTGTTTTTTATTAATTAAATATATTTTAATCTTCTTTTGTACATCATGTTGGCGAGTACAGATAAAGCTCATTTATTACCTTCCACATTTGTACTTTGCTGACAATAAATTAATAATAAAAAGAGATTATACATTATTACATCATGTTTGCACAGAACATGATTTTGAAATTACATGAATGATCACTTACCACTTATACAAACTTCTATATTCCAGATTATAAATATATATAATATAGTTATATATATTTATATATAGTTATTCACAATTTTTTTATCTCATATTCCAACATGGAAATGTTGCTTACTCATTTAAATGTTTTCCCACAACAAATGTGCAAGGTATGACCCACGGGAAAGGGCTAAGAAGCCAGGGCAGACCCATACTTGACCAACAGCGGCCGTTGTGTACGAAGACCGTTCGATGCTGACCCACTGCTGTAGATCGTGCAGGGACTTCCTGAGAACCTATGCAGACACACCCTCTGTAGCCTAAAGCTGAGTAAGATGGTCACCATCCCAAACTTACTCACCAGAGAATGGGAATGTATCTTGAATACATATTCAAAACAAAAATTTATAGCAACATGTCAACAACTCTGTACAGTGAAGATAATTGCCCTATCAGAAATTTTGCTTAAAAAATAGTTATGATATGTTTATTTCTTGTACAAATAATATTAATTTGTTTCCCTCTACTTAAAGTCCCATAAATTTCTGAAGTAGTACCATGTAGTGAAGTTTGATTACAACATACAATATTATATCTACAACTGCTAGATCTTGCACAACTTGAAAATTACAAAATACTGAAAATCCATTCAAAGCCCATAAAATTAGTTTTAATAATGGAATTAGATTATGAAGTGAGTTATTTATACCAATGATTATTATTTAATTTTCATTGCAGAAAATGTATAAGTAAATTACTGTTGTAGTAAATTAATTCATTCTATTTTCACAGAAATATCTTGTTTGCACACATAAGAATTTCAACAAAAGAAAAGCAACATACTACACTTTCTGCAATGTCAAGATGGCACAATGCACTATACAATCACGAGAACACATGTAAAAGAGGTACGTGGATTTTTGACATGTGAAAGTGTGCAGCAAAATAAATTAATAAACTGAAAATGAAATCACAGGAGATATTGATATCATGACAGTTTTCTACTCCATTTCTTGAAAGAGCACACTAAAGCTATAAGGAGAGATCATTACCATAGATCAAGAAATGCTAAAAGTAAAACAGAGATGAAATAGACAGCTGAGTTTGTGAATCGCTTATTTCTGTGCTTATGCTGGCCTATCTTTCATTTGCAAGCTTTCATTTGAGCATTTTCTAGAAGTGCTTTTTGAATGTGTGTCATTATATCACAGAGAACTGTTCAAATAGTTACACCTATTTCATACTGGTGGTGTGGAACAAAACAATTGTGTTCTTCCTGTGTGTGACAACAAGTCAATTAAATGTTTTTCTATTGAATTGCCCAGCATTGAGAGATTTACGTGAGATGGCTAAACTAATCAATAAATTCTGTATATTTATGATACCATCCATAAAGAAAGAAGTTACAAAAAATTTAATACAAAATATATTTTATTCAATAACAGTAGAATTTCAGGTTTTTTTTTTTTTTTTTTTTTTTTTTTTTGAATAATATGGTCTATAATAAAATATTCCTTAGACAGGCTATAATATGTGAACTACATAATTTTTTAAAAATTACCATGGATTATCAATTCAAGGTTTGTTTCAATTTAGATTCAATTCAATGACTGTTATGGTTACTTGCATATAACATGCTTAACAAAATTTTAAAAATTTACCAATTCATAATTCTATGGATTAAACCTAATTTTATTATTTGGCAGAATAAATGAGTTTACTCTTCTTTTAAAAATAATATGTAGATATCAACTTATGCAAATTTAAAAGTAATGTCAAACTGGGAACAGAAAAGAATATTTGAAAGATTTGTTTATTATTATTATTATTATTATTATTATTATTATTATTATTATTATTAGTATTATCATCATTATTATTTTCATTTTTCCCCTCATAATTTTGACTGAATGGCCCAAGAGATATTTTCTCCCAGTAATTTTCAAATGGTATTCAAATATTGTAAGAGTTATGCATACAATGAAATTTGCATAGTAAGTTCTACTTTGCATATAATGAATAAATACTATCCATCAAACTTCTGTATATTTGTTCTTATGAAGTCAGCTATCTGACATAAGTGCACAGAAACAGGCGTGACTGTTTTGTACAGATGCAACTAACTGATGCTAAATGCATTACTATACACAAATTGCAATCATTATGATCAAACCCAAAATAAATGCATAGGAAATATTCTTTACATACATGCTCTCATTGGCATATAGATATAACAAAAAATGTCAGGAAGTTGTGTTTATATTTCTGTTACAAAAATAATTTGCTTTATTGTGGGTTTTCCATAAAACAATATTGACTCTCTAATATTAAACACATATGTTGCTCCTAATCTTGTTCATGCTTAACAAACAACTTCTAAACTATCAATATTTCTAAAATAAAAATATTCTTAAATTTTCCAGATGTATTTAAATTGATTCCACTACCTGGTTTGTTATGTTGTCAAGAGAGTTACTGCAACATATAAAAATGATGAAATATTATTATTGTTCATTTATTAGAGAGTCAATGTGCATAGGATGGGAATGCAGTGAAACAACACAGAGACATAAGCAAAAGGAGTGAATGATCAAGCAAATGAATGACAGGCAGCCTCTTTACACTGGATACGCGATGATGATGAATGGCTGCTTTGGGGGTCCAAGCATGTGGACTGAGCAGCATGACGTCTTCGCTGAGCATGTTCTGTTGATTCTGGTGAATCTAGTGACAAACTTTTCATGCGTAGATTCAACTTCTGACGCCTTGGACTGTGAGGAGCTGCAGAAAAAAATAGACCAAAGGCACTGCCTTCATCTTTCTGGAGAAGTCTTCTTCTTTTTGTAGAAGTATTATAAATACTGGACATTCAAGAATTTATGTTATTTCAGTGTTGAAAAAAAAATTAAAAACGATTTAAAATTTTACATTAGTTCAATAATATAAAATGAAGAAATGTAGAAGAAACTGAATCTATTCACAATATGTGCCATAATTATATGCTATTCATAAAAGGAAGAGTGCATTATTGAATTATAGTAGCCTTTCATATAAAATTATTTCCTCTTTTGTAGGCAATTTGTAATGAACATGCTACACAAATATTCAATTACACTTAAACAAACAGTACATAACAACATTCATAGGGATAATTCAGCAACATATCACAAGACAAGCTAGTCTTTCAGGAAGCACTCATACTGTTTCATTCTCTCAGCTACTCTGCAAGCAGATCAACATTGATTTTGGCACATCTATGCATAAATAATGCCAATTTAGCTTAAGCTTGAAGCTGTTATTATACTGCATTAACATTCTTTAATTCAAGAATGGAAATGTAGAGTAAAACTAAAATTTAAAACATTATTTTGGAAGTAAGATTTTATTATCAGTGTTTTGACCAATGAGGAGCTACTAATTTATGATATTCATCTAAGGATAATATTATTAATGAATTAACATAAACACTTTCGATTTATTGTGTAAATGTGGATTTCTTCCAACAAATATATACCAAGCAAAAGTATAATCAACATTTAGAATATTGTCTTCTAAATATTTTAAATGGGAACCCTATTATTTAAATATACATGAAGGATTTTAAGAATTTAAACAACAATCAACGAAATAAACAGAATATTAATATTTTGTGCTTGAAAAATGCATTGCATTAAGTCAGCTTTTAATAGCTCATGAGCAATTATTATAACCCCACTGTTTGTGCAAATAATAACTTTTCATTATGGTTGTTCTATGTGATTTTTGAAGCATATGCACAAATAAAGGATTCTAACACTCACATAACAAGGTAATTAAACTACACAAAGTGCACATTGATTGAGACTTCTGGCACAAAAAGGTATTAGACCACAAACATCCCTCAAATCCATATAGGATATTTTAAAGAAATTATAAGTCTTGGTGTTTATAAGAAGAAACAATGATAATTTAAATGCTCATGTGAACAACTGATGAAATGCTTGAAACATACTTATTGTGGTCCCCTCTTTTATGTGCTAGTTTCTCATTTCAGCCAATACATTCCACAATATATCCTACTGGAAGTGATTCGTCATCTGCATGTGTTCCCCAAAACAGGTCATAACTAACCAAATATTTGCAATCATTACTAAAAGCTTATGTTTACATTACTGGGAAAATTTTGTTATAAGAAAAAAAGCACTTTCAGTGAGTCATGCCTTCTAATGAATTTGCAGAAAGCTCCAATTCTGCCTGACATCTTTGGTCAATCACCAATTTCATATAATTTTAATAATAACAATAAATAATGACTACTTGTAGCAAAATAATTAGTGCAAGTTTTGCCAGTCTGCTTATCATCTAATTTCTACACTAAAAGATTCTAAAAATAATTTTTATAATAAACAAATGAAACAATTCTAGATCCAAATAGGGCAAAAAATGTATTTCATCTACATCTGAAAGAATAGCATCATAAAAATAGAAGTTTAATACAATATGATGAATACTATCATTTCTTCACATTTCAAAAACCAATGTCAAATATTTTCGGTTGAGACAGAATATGCTTCATATCCACTGCATTTTAATTTCCTACTTTCCCCTTTATAATGACATTTCCTATAAAAATTCAAAAAATCAAAATGTTAATTTTAGTATAAGGTAGAGGTAAGCTATATTTCTATATTGCAAAACTCACTTGATGAAGGCAAAAATAAAAATAAAAATTCATGGGAAAAAATTACGAATATAAAAATTTTATTTTTTTAGAGGAGATTTTAAAACATATTTCAATAACTAACTGAAAGGAGAATAATTTGTTTGACAGAGGTAACATATTAAAAAAATTTCTCAGTGAAATAAAAATGTTAACTGGGCAATTATGTCATTTTTATTGTTATTATTGCATAAACATGTGTTAGGCAGTACTCCTCAGCTTATTCATTTCTTTAGTAATAAGTTTTAGTCTTCTTAATTCAATAATAAGGTAACTTTTCTTCTGCACACAGATTTTTAGTGTTTACTTTACTAAAATTTAAGTTATAAATTTCATTCTCTGAAAGGAGGAGGATGAATCATAACTTATTTCTTTCTTACTAAGAACCAATTAAAGACAAAAAAGTCAAATGTGTGTCCTAACAGAATTTTTTTAATACAAGAAAGAAAATAAGACATTTGTGTAGATTTCTTGATGCAATTCAAATAATAGATCTAAAAGTGCAAGACTACAAAAACCACGGGATCTTTGCCGGGAAATTCATTGGGCAGGATGTCTGTGGCTGTTCTAAAAAGCCACATCTGGCTTTGTGTGCAGCACGGGACAGGGCAGTGTGCTCCGCCTTGGGATTCTCAGCAGTGACTTCTATTCTATTTAAAACACTACACTATCGCAAGTTTGCTACTAAACTATTTGGGGATTGGCACCAATCTCAATTAAACATGCTACTTCCTTTCAAAGTGCCACAAAAATTCTCCTTGAGATTAGTTAATAGCTCTTATTTTCAATGATGTTTATTAGAAAAATAATAACAATAAATGGTTCTTTTTATTTTGTCATTTATATGTAAGAAAGAAGTACAAGTATGTACAAAGTAGTACAGATATCACAAAATGTGCAAATAGGTTCAATTTAAATTTAGTACTTGAGTAAACTTCAAACTTTTCATTTCGTTAATTATTCAATTGAAGAAGGAAATCATTAAGGAATACCTAGGTTTTTAAAATGAAACCAATTAAAAAAATTATTTTTTTCAAGATAAATGAGAAAAATTAATTTCTTTTAGTAAATCTTAGTGCTCTTAAAGAAACTTTTGAAAAAAACTCTTTTTTTTAAATTACTAAATAAAGCATTTTAGATGGAAATATACATTTTTTTAAGACTGGTGCCATGGAGCCAAATATTATGACTGTGAATAACATTCTAATTCACTTAACTGTTTCAAATGATTTAGTGCAACCAGATGAGAGAAGTATAAAAAAACAAAACCCCAAACAAAAAACAACAACAAACAAACAACAACATATATTTAACAAAAGCATAAATATTTTCAAATAATTGTCATAGAAGAAATAAAATTATTTTTTAAGTAGAAAGCTCAAGAAGACTCCAATCAGGAATCAATAGAATAAAGAAATTGATTATTATAATTATTATATTTTTAAATTCTCACAATCATAATATCTTTTCATACTGGTTACAATCACATTTGACAGTTAAATGTTTCTGTATTGGTATGTGAAAGGGAGGCAAGACTGGGTATTGACATTATTTTGTCAGTACACACCCTGCCCTGGGCTCTGTCGGCTCAAGCCCTGCGCACTGCTAGATGTCCTCAAGGACCGGTCCAGATCCCCTGCCACACACAAACCATCACCGCCCTATCAGCTAACAAAAATGGAGTTCTCAAACTCATAAGGGGTCTTCCATTCACAAGATCACCACTTAAAAAATCAGGAAAAATTGTACGAATCAAAGAGTTTACAACAACTGTAATGTGTGTATAAGAGAATATCACTCAAATTCTTAATAAATACATAAATAAGTAAAAAAATGAATATATAAATTAAAAATAATGAATATGTAAATAAAAGTAAATAAATAAAACCCCTCTTATTAGAAAAAATCCAAATCCAGAATGACTCTCTTTTCTTCTAAGCATTGCTAAATATATTAATTGTTCATGTAAAAGCGAACTTCAAAATAGAAGGGTAAGATATGTATGATTCTGTTGTGTGATTGTCAGAAGAATCATATTTATTAAAGTAGGAAAGAAAAGAAGAGCAAAATCAGCATGAAAGTGATGAAGTCATTTGTGGAAGACTCCTAATAAAGTGTGATACTCTGAACAAATGGAGAAACATGAGAATAGCATATTCACTCGACTTAGAACTAAGCAAGTATATACACAACCCACAATAACAAAAATATGAAATAAAATTAATATTTTCATGAACACTGATTTATATTTAATTCAGTGTTCAATTTGATAAGACCTTCTTTCTAATTATTATTCAAAAATGTTTCTTTCCAACTTTAAAAATATTAATATTAATATTGGTTATTTCTGACCATTTTTTTGAATATGACTGTGAGTTGAGCGCTTCTAAAAGAAAAACATTGTGTGTTTTAATGCATTCTACAAAATTAACAAAATTTTACAATTCTCTTTCTGAAATTTTAAATCTCTTCTAGGTCATTAAATATTTATTTTTCTTATCTCACTGTATCTTTTGTAATCTTTTCTTTCTTATTATTTCACTGTATATTTGCATTTTTATTTTGACACAGTAAATTTATACCCATATTTAAGGAGATGTTCCATTTCATTCTTCCAATACACACCTTTTGATACCTTAAGCAAAAATGACATTGAAGATCTTTAAGTAGGCATGAAGAAAAATGAACAAGATAAGCATATTTATCATGATAACAATGAACGTACAGAAGTTGGTTTCTTTGTTTCAATTTATCCTCTTTTGAATAATAAAATATTCTGAAAAGCAAAATCCTACAAAACATTAAAACACAAATAATTTCCCTGTACAAACACCTTTATAATGAACTGATTCTGGTGTATAAGTCTATTTATGTCAAGTAACTTTTATTAATCCTGGTATTTTCATGCAATGGACATAGAAAATAATTTCATATTTGAATTGAATTTATATGGTAACTTTTCATTCTTCACATCAACCACTAGTTTTGGCCTGCTAAGAACAAAAAGGCTCAGTGGATGACTTTCTGACAAGATGCTATTATGCAAAGTTCCACACATTGAGTTATTTAAGGGAAGGAGCGACACACCACAACACCCTTAAAGGCAAGAGGAAGAAGAAACATCACAATTTTCTCTCCTGTGAGATGTTTTCAGCAACGACAATATTATAATTTTATATAAAAATTTGAAACAACTGGTGTTGAGAGACACTTCATGTAATTTTGTAAAATAAAAATACCAAACAAATAAAAAAAAGAAAAACATAATAAAACAATAAAAAATATAAAACAAACCAATGAAAAAGAGGAAGTCCAAATAAATATAAATGATGGATAAAATTATGAAATCCTGAGACTATTTTTGTTATGAAGGGAAATAAATTTTAAAAAATTTGGTTCCATGAAAAGTGATAGTTTCAAGTGAATAATATTTTTCATTACCAATTACTTCTGTATAATTATTTGTGAAGTAGAGCTAAACAATGTTAATTGATTGACTCTGTAAACAAAGAAATAATGGTAATCTGTCTAATTAAAAATTCTGTCTAATTTATTATTACCCTAATAATTATCTTAGAAAAAACAGATTTTCTAAAAATAATGTAATATAAGAAATTCGTTAAGCACTCATTAAGCATAAAGTACAGAGTTCAAGTCTCATTTCTATTACGAATATCTTATATTTTCATTGAAACCTGTCTACATTTCCTGTTTTCCTAATTCATGCATCACACTTAATTATCTTTCCACTGAATAGTATGAAGTCAACAAAAGAATTCCATTAAGCTCTTTTGGATATAAACAAGGGAAAAACATGGTTCACTGTCGTGGAAGATGACAACTCTTTCCATGCTTCAAACAAATTTTCAGTATCAATATTTACCTTTTCTAAGGGGTCTGGTTGAGAATTTAAGGCGTAAAGCTGACATGAAGTGACAGAAGTCAGCGTTGATTTCTAGTTCTTCCACTTACACACATTGGAGATGATATGTAAATTATGGTGTATTTTATGTTAAAAACAGGGTGTTGGGGTCTGTGTAAAACATTCTGTTAAAACACTTTATGTGACACTTCAGAAAGCCTTTCATTGGGTCTCAACTAACTCGGTTTTTGTCCTGGGGTACACGAATTGGGAACAGGAGAACACAGATCAAAAATTGACAAGAAAATGAACAATGACTTAAAATCAGGTGACAGAGTATCAAAACAAAGTTTAATGAAGAGAATCCAAAGAAAGTAAATTCACAATGAGCACTAAAAAGGTTCATCTCTTTTGTGACTCTGACTGAAATGACAGGAACTTTTCTATCTTTGAGTTGAAATAGTTACTTGCTATATCTATTTGTTTTGGATTTTGTTGGGGTGGTAGGGGTGGTGGGGGTGGTAGGTGTGTCACAACCATTCTCGTTGATACTTTCTGACAGACACAAGGGCTGTCCAAATGGCCTGGTTCCAATTCCAGATCCAGGACTCCGGCCTGCAAACCATGTTTTTTGTCATGAACATAAATCAGATTATAATGAAATTTGTTATTAATTTTAACCCTTTTACTCAGTTAAATCTCATTATTTCATTTACTCAGAGAAAATTCTTAAAAGTAGTCTTTCAAATTATTTCTCAATGCAAAAGCTTCTATAGAAATGTTTGAAAGGAGGATTTTAAAAATAAATTTTTTTACAACATTCCATTCTAATGTTATTTCAACATTGGTTGATCTAGCAATTCTTAATTTTATCTATCATAATATTACAATATAATTTTGAGGAATATTCTTTAGAAAATAATTCACACTGTTAGTAAACAGAGTCTTTGTTTCACAGAAAACAACTGAATATTACTGAGAAAGCAAATTTATGAGTTTTGTAGGTCAGAATAGATGAAACAGCATTAATCCTAAAAAGCACACATTTAGCACTGATCTGATAACTAATTAGTAAGAAAAGAATGACACGCATACATGCCTGTTGGATTAGAAAATAAATCATTCTTTTTAGTATTTTTCTTGGAATCATTTAGCAAGACAATGCATTTGCATTGATCATAGGATAGTCTTCTTAACAAGAAAAAAAAATCGTTTGTCTTCCTTTCAAAAGAATGAATAGATGGTAATTAATGAAAAATTGTGAACACAATTTTTTAGTTATTTTAGTTAACGGCAATGGAAAACTTTCTGTAGAAAAAGAAAACTAACTGAGCAGAAAGAAATATCCACTTCTCAATTTGAACCTGACTCACTAAATGTCATTAAAATACACAGTTTCTTAAACTTGTTTTAGAGAAATATTTAGTACAAATAAACATTAAGAAATGTAGAGTTGTTACTGCTCAGAAAGAAAAATACACAGTAAAAAACATACTCTGATAAGGTGTAATTCTGATATTTTGAGTCTCAATGAGAAAAATGGACCATTCATCAAAAACTGTATGGTATGTAGTTAAAAAAAATTCATGGAAATTGTAACATTCCATTGAATCAGGTGCATCAAGCCTTCATAATTAAAGACATCTTTGACACTAAAAACAATAAAAAGTATTGAAGGAAACATTTCCATGTCTCTCACTTTTATGAGTTTTCTTTGCATGTCACTTCTGTGTCAACTTCAAATCCTTCTTTAAAAATAAACAGTGTTTGCTTGAGTAAGTCTTATGGTCAGGATATTATGCTAACTCATCCCACATTCCTCAAAGGTTTTTCATGGCATCACAGCATGGACACACGACTGCTTTGTGTAAAACAATGATCTTCGTAACTGCTGATCATTGTCCCACACAAAGATGCAAAGTAGGATGACAGCAATGAAGATGGCAGAGAAAAGAAATGAAGAAATATGAGAAACAAGACATTCTTTACATATCCCGAATTACAGGGGTTTTAGATGAACAGTCTACGTTTACGTCTTCCATATACACTGTATTCCTCACACATTGTTTATTTGAAGCAAGGTGAACTATTTAAGCTTGACTTAGTTTCCTCTCAGACATTGCATTTATTATGAGAGTGAGAGTAAAGCTCTAGACAAGGAATACTGAAAAAGTAACAGAGAAATGCTGTACCTTCATTGTCATTACAAATATCATTCTATATCTTCTACAATCTAAAGGCATTGGGGCTACACACTCAGTTTAGTCTATATGTACACCCTACAGGTCTATACAAGACACTGATTTCTGTCAACTGGCTGTTGCTGGGATATGTGAAGCCTGCCACAGTAAGTAAAGCATACACACATAGAGAGAAGAAATATATATTACAAAGAATAAGTGCGAAAGTGGAAACATCAAAGAAGCTCAAGAGCGTAGGAATAAAATTGAAGTGAAATCAGAGGTAACGGTTAGAGTGAGGCAAATTATGCAAGTCTAGTGTGGCATTGTTATTTAATACATTTATTTCAATTGGACAGAAGTATTCATTTTTTCTACTTATTTATGTGACTTTTTCAATTTACTTTCAACCATTTAACTCTCCTCTTATAAAAGTAACCACACTACAAATACATAAACAAGAAGAGAAGCAAACATAGAAAGCAGGAAAATATCAACATAAAAATAGGAGTGAATTCAATGCCCATAAAAGTACCAAATGAAGTGATTGGTAAATTTTGAGATATATAGCATTAGTTTTCATTTATTTAAATAACTTTTTCATAATTTAATCCATAATATTTGGAAGTTGATTTCCAAGCAAGACACCAGTGATACATGAGGTTAAATGGTAATAACACAAACAACATTCTGAAACAACTCTTAAAGACAAAAATGTACATATTTGTTCATCACATATCTGATATATGAAAATAGATACTTTCTTATTGTAATGAATATTAAAAAACATTAATTAGCATATTAATTAAATGTGTCCATCAAAAAAACTTGCTTCACAAATACACACCTACTTCATACTAATTAACTAGGAACTTACAAATATTACTACTAATGAACTTCTCTAAAATCCATTAATTTTTGGCCTAATTAGATTTAAAAATTACAAACATTCACAAAACATGTAAATTACATTATCCCCCAGGACAAATTTTCCTTCCATTAGGTTAATATTTCCTTGTCAGTATTGAATTCATCTCCTAGTAAAGGTGTAGAGTGGAAAGAAAGGGTCAAGAGAAGGCATGGAAGTGCTGACAGTCAGTCGGGTGTCCATCATGCGGTGAATGACAACCCAACAATGCCCCATAGTGTCAACGGCGCAACATCTCCTTTACAGAGCAAAGATGGCAGAAGTTCCTTGTACTGTAAAAATGTTGATTTCTTTAAAATATACTTTTAAGATAAGTGTCAAGGCAATTTCCATTTAATTTAAGAATTTGTTACTGGTTTTGATAGTTATTTTTTGTAACATTTCCCAAACTATTCCAACACTTCTGAAATAAATAAATCAGGCCTAACAATGTTTGAAATATATAAATAATTCATTAAAACTCATCCACTTGCAACGTAAAAATTCCAAATCATTAGAATTAGTTAAATTACTTCCCATGAATGAAATTTCAGTGAAATGTAGGCCTTTTGAAAGAGAATCTTGTGATTGATCTAATTCATGTAAGAATTATCATTATTGGAGCAGACATACCCTTAAAAAAACTTATCATTGTGATTTCTATTATTGGGAATGAAGATTTCTAGTTTTCACCTGTTGCCAATCATCCTTTATTCACCATTCAAGTACGTGTAGAAAAAGTATACAAATGGGGCACAGTTTCTGGAGCTGAAGAAAACCAGTGCAGATTACACTTCCTCCCGATATGTCATACATTTTTGCCCCCTTTTTTTTGATAAATAAAAAGAAAGGGTATGGTAGAAAAAAAGTTTCTGAGAGGCAATGGCAGATCCTGGAAGAGGGCCATAGGGGCCTTGCCCCCCTCAAAAGGTCTTAAGTTTTCATTTACCTTCCTTCATTTGGCAAACTTCATTTAAATATTTCTGTTTATGTAATTATTAATAATACACAATATAATAACAAATAAGTTAACAATTTAACAAAAATCTACGACCCCCCCCCCAATGTTTGGTTGGATCTGCCCCTGCCAAAAATTGAAAACAGTATACCACACTTTGAAAAATGCTGCAAAGGACAACTTTAAAGTAATATAAATTAAGACAATACAATATGATTTAAGTAATATTCAAAAACCAAGAATGGTATTACAGTCTGGGTATATAGTTTGACGACTTTTGAAACGCAATATACAGAATTCTTAAGAAGTTTAATTAAAAATTATTTTAAAAAGAATAAAAAGGATTGAGATTTATAATACATGTCTGAAAAAGTGATAATTCAGATTTAAATTGGTATTTTTCAGAGATAATTACTGAGAGAAATTTAAAAAGGGGAGCTGATCAATAACGACATAGTGAATGCATATTAATCTTAAAACTGCAATATTGCAGCTAATTCTGCTTACTTTGTATATTGATCTGTAGTTGAAACACTCCTCATGTATCTTGCATTATCAAGTTCACTTTTTAACAACTAGGTCATAGAGTGACCACTGTAATTATCACTGGTTATTGAACTTTGGAGGTAACGGTACAGGAACTCTGGTAATATATACAGACACACACAAACGTCCAAGCCCCGAGCAGGATTCAAACCTGGGACCCTTCAGGCATGAGGCAGCTGTGGCCCTTCGGTCTTAAGTGACCTTGGCTATTCAGACTGGCTGTTATCGAGTTTGATGTCTGCTTATTTGCTATTTGCTTTGTAGGAATATAAGTTATAGACACAGTTGTATTAATGCATAAGAATACAAAGCATATGCTCAGGGCCCTAAGTAATTTTGGGAAAACAGAAAATTAGTTTATAAGTAAAACTTTTGGAATTTTAAATATTTGATCTGCAAACGTTATAGATAATTTTCACATTTATTTCAAGTGTGCTTAATTTTCCAATAGTTTTAGAGGAGTGTGTCTGAGTTATGCTTCAGGTGTCTTGAGATCATCTGGTCTTAATTTTAACTGATATCCAACGAGTGAAAGAAATATGTATTAATAACAGTGACACTTAAAATTTGGCATTCGTACTTATAATAATAATAATAATAATAATAATAATAATAATAATAATAATAATAATAATACCAATATTATTATTATTATTATTGAGCTACATACACAATTTTAATCGTGTATGACGAATCAGATATGATATATGCAGGTGCACGTCTTCCTGAGCTCCAGATTCCCTCTTTTTTCTCTTACTACACACTATTATGAATTAAGGTAAAAGCAGCAAAGACTTATGAGTCCTTTACTAGACCTACCTGCAGTCTCTAATACTTATTGTTTTAATGACATAATGGAAGATTCTTACACCATTCATCGAATTTTGCAAAGTGTATAGTGCGTTGTTATAACCTTGCCTCTCTACCCCCTAGGGCCACGATGGAATATCATGGCATTTCGCTTCTTTCTCGGTAGTGCCACTAGAAGTCGCATGATCGCAAGTACTGCTTCATAAGGTCGCGATCATGCAATATCTAGGGGCACGACAGACAAAGACGCGAAATACCGTGACATATTCCATCGTGAAGACGAGCCTTGAGAAGCGTTATAAAAATCGCAGTGGCAATGCCGTTAGGCATTTATTAGGTACATTTTCAATTTTATGCGAACTTATAGGTAACTGCATGCCATCTTTGCTCTACTCTTGCCCGAGTGCACGGGGCGAGGCGGGGGCTATGGTCAGAAAGGATGTAGGCAATAGGACAGGGACACGACGACAGGCCATGGCAACACGACACGACATGACATGACACGAGACCATACGCCACGACACGAGCGAGCGGGCGGGCGGGCGGGCGGGCGGCAACGTGCGAGCGAGTGGGCGGGCGGGCAGTCAGATTCCACTGAGATCACGATGATAGTTGCGTTCCGAACAGTCGAAGTTCGGCAGTGCCAACGTCACAAAAAAACCCGACGAGACATTGAAACATAATCGCTCATCTGCTGCGATATTACCTACTTCGCAGTCCCCTAAGTGGATTCTTGAAAGTTTCTGTTTTGAAACGAACATTTACACGTTCGACCATACAGCGACATCGCACACAGACGAGGGATTAGAAGCCTGGACGTCCGAACGAATACCCAGAAGCCGAGCACGAGCACCACCGAATTCCGACGCAACGCGAGACGCGACGACCATCCTGATCGCAGCGCCGGGGGCGGGCGGGGAGCGGGCGAGTGGGCGAGCGTACTCTCGGGCAGCGAGATGGAGCGCGAGTGCGCCGGGGAGCTCTCGCGGCCTCCGCGGCTGCCGAACATGGACATGCTCTTCATGGCGAAGAGGCGGCGGCGGCGGTACGAGTCGGGCGGCAGCGGCGAGGCCCCGGCGCCCACGCCCACGCCCGCGAAGCCACCGCCACCGCCGACCAGCGCGGCACCCCCCGCGCCATCTGCGGGGCAGCCAACAGCCGCGCTCCAGCGCCGCCAACCGCCACGACGCACGAGACGGGGCGGCGCGGGACGGGACGGGACGGGACGCAGCAAGGCCACTCATTCGGTTCCACGCTTCGCTTTACTCTACGGTTTGCCGGGTTATAGTGCCACTTTTACAACTATGCCCCTCAAGTCCCTGCGGCCACGATGGAATAACACACGGCATTTCGCGTCTTTCTCCGTAGTGCCGCTAGAAGTTGCGTGATCGCAAGCATTGTTTGATAAGATCGCGATCATGCGATATCTAGCGGCACGACTGAGAAACACTCAAAATACAGTGACATATTCCATCGTGAAGACGATCCTTGAAGAGCAAAGTTATAAAAATCGCACAACAAAAGGTGGTGATGATTTCTTGAGACATGGCCAGAAACGATCTCCACTTTTTGATTAATAAGACATGGATTTCCGTAAATGTTGTAAGGAGAGTGAAAGGAAACCAATATCTGGTCACGATGGCCAAAAATGACCCCACTTGTTAATTCTTATGGCTGAATTTACCGAGTTATAAGGGGACGAAAATACCCGAAGATTTGTTGAGGGATGACCAAAATTGGATGCAACACACTGTGGTGAATGCTATTGTGGTGATAACAGTGGCGGCTCGTGCTTACGTTGCACGGTTGCACAACCCCCAGATAATCGAATAGGATCTCATAATATCTTAAGAATATCCACTTTCCTTTGACATTCAATATTCAAGATATTGCAACAATATCGATGTATATGAAATCATTTTGAAACTAAAGAGCGTCTAACTGGCGTCCTCTCCGGTGTCTGGTGCCTTACCACGAATTGCACCACGCTCTTGGATCTCGGCTATGTTACTGGGATTTTCCTCATTTACTCTTTGGCCCTTCGATTTAACACGGCTGACATTGGCCTTTTTGGTTGCCCCACCATCAAACACGTGGGTGGCACTTTTGGACGCTGCGCGGCGATCAAGGGAGTCTCAGGGGAAAACCGATATTCTGTCTTCGTCTGACTCGCTGCAACGTAATTTTATGAATTTCGCTTGTTATTGAAAGTACACGGGTTCAGTCAATTATTGACGGCATTTAATGCATTGTTTATGATGTTCAGTTCATTTTCATTTGATATTAGATTTATTGATTTAAGAACCTTGATAAATTCTTTGTGTAAGTTGGTAGTTCTGGAAGGAAGTCCCGTTTTTTTCAGTAGATGAATATTTCACTTGCAGAATCCTGCAGTTCGCTGCAGTTACACTTGGACGCACATGGAGAGCGATAGTGGGAGTACGAGCGCGCGCGTGTATGCGTGTGGAAGGGCTTAATTACAAAAGATACCGGAGCCGTGAAGTTTTCGAAACAAAATAATTTTACTTGTGTAAAACGTTTCGAAACAATAGTGCTAGAGCCAAACGTAAGTGCCCTGTGGAATTCAAAGCCAGAACCGCCTGCGCGGGAGGTGTTTAAACCCGAACGGCCACGACGCATAAAATTATGAAAGTAATGTTTCAATATAGGCTTTTATTTAACTTAGATTAAATTAATTTGAATTTCTTACATTTTTCTTCTATATTCGTATTTTGAATTTTGGAAATTACATTTCTGTCATTCGATGGAGGTGCAACCTCCAGTTTGTTGGGGCACCAGCCGCCACTGGGTGATAATTAAAGTGATGGAGATGACAGCAGTGTTGCTGATTGATGTGGTGAATGCGGATGTTCCAATAATTGGCCAAGGGTAAAGATTTCAATATTTAAACGTTCAGGTTCCAACTAACCGAAGCGAAATGCTTGATCCACTTCACATAGACGTACTACGGTAATAATGGTGGTAATGACGACGAAGATGATAATGGTGACGATGATGAAGAATTGATAATGATGTGGGAAAGGTTAAAATAATAGGAAATTACTCGACAGGGTTCTAAATATTTATTAAATTTTATGAGAACCGATACGATACAAACATACATAAAAGGTACTCCAAATATTATTTCGCCTTGTATTGATAAAAGGAATGGAACTCGAATGAATGGCCTGACTGACAGGTTTCGCACGCTATTATGAAAATAAAAGAGCTCAGGAAATTTCATAATACGGTTATAATATTATAAAATCAATAGGGAGTCTCAGCCCAACAGAATGGTCGCCAAGCGTCTTAGTAACATTCTCAAATTTTAATAGAAGTCTTTTCACATTCTTAAATGGTGTTCATTACGAAACCAAAAGGCTGTCAGTGAAAGATTAATATCCTATTTTTGTAAACACGAATTTCGTTCTTTAAAATGAATTCGGCTGTGGGTTTGGTCCAATAGCCCGAAGGTCTATTAATTGGCGCTTATTAGAACAGGAATTTGTGGTACATGGCAAAATAAAATTTCTTAAATATGTTTGGGGCATTGTTTCTTAGAAGGAATAAGAGATGCTTTTTTTAAACGAATTCAGGATATATTTCATTATGAGCAAATATGGACTTTAAGCACAGCTTGGGGTGGTGAAATTGACAGCAATATCAACCTTCTGCGCATGCGCAGTTCAGTTTACGCATGCGCAGATGGTCAAAAGTGGTATAGAGTGGTCGAGACATTGATTGTTATTCGCTTCGCCATGCGTCCCTAATAAGACACGCGATAGAATCCTTTGATAAAAAAGCCTTCTTTCTGATTAGTGTGGCTCCTTGTTACGAAACTGAATTTTGATTTGCTTCATGAGTCTGATACAACAAATCTAATCAAAATATTCTCACAATTGCAACTAGACAATGTAATGATCTATTAGGGTCTTTTAAATTTTCGTAAGAGCGTGCGATTAGGAAAGTTGTTGGTGTCGGATTCTTGACGAAGTATCCCATCTGTTGAATGCTGAATCCTGAAGAACATAACTGCTTGTCCAAACTATATTTTTCGACTATGAACCTGTAACACCTCCCAGAAACAAGGGTTAGCAAAACAATCGACGCGTTGCACGAAGGAAACGTATTTTCAAATTTGATAAATTCGCTCGTTTGTTGCCGATCTGGAGAACTGTGATTCGAATTTAGTGTAATGGGAACACAAATACGAATAGGATTTTCGGGCAGGAAGCCGTGTACCTACATTCTATTTAAAATAGTTTCTCCTAAAACTCCTTCTGTTCAACATCATGCTGTTGTTGTGATGTTGGTATCATAGAAAACAGTTGCCTTTGACCCGGAAGTGTCGTGTCTTCTTGATCTCGAGGAGAGGTTATATTTATTTTTATTTCAGGCGGCTGAAAAAATGAGGCATTCATCATTGTTGCTATAATGTTATTTTATAAGCTCTTCTCTGTAAAAAAATAGCATTTACAATGTTTGGACGCATACGACATGATATTCAGCCTTAATAATAGATATTTCTGTTTCATGAAAGTCTTTTTGTAGGACAAGCGGTCCTTTTTAGGAACGATTGTTCTTCCTTTTTGTGCATTTGATAACTGTTCTTGAATGGAGTTATATATTACATACGAAAGTAGGAAGATGTTACTGGTGGATCGGAGACGGGGAAAGTCAGAAAAACAGGTCCAAGTACCCCTTCAAACAATTTCGGTAGGAAAAGTGTAATGTCACTCAAGCGATTCGTAGTTCTCATTAGAAATTGTCTAGTGCAGCTTAGAAAATAGGAGATGCAATGATCTAATAGCATCACTGGAAACGACGATTTGTGTGGGCAATCGCATGATATAAGCTAGGTGATTTTGAGTGCTATGTGACTATTACGCAGTAACATTTGTGCTTTCGTGTTGTGATTAAAAGTGCGCTCATATCAATGTAATATTTTTGCAAAGTGTGGCGTGACAAGTGCAAATAGTCCTTTGGGAAGAAAAATGCAGCAATTATTTTGTATCTGATGGATTTCTGGAAGAGATGATAAAGTATCAAGAAGTATCCTGTTGATGAATGTTAATTGTTAATTAAAATGGGCCAGCTTTAAGAAAAAAACTTCCTTTTGATCGGACAGCAACAAATTGATAACGAACAGAACGAATGATTACAGAGTTCAGTCGCAGTTACAGGCGTGAGTGGAGTGGCTGCCTCGACACAGTAACAGAATTGAACAGTTACAGTCACGATCCACACTACTCCAAGACAACGGGAAATAGTAAAGAAGATGTATAGTTTGGAGATGAGCAACAGTAATCAAAGAGCTTAATATAGTTGAAATGTTCTGACAACTGACAATAATTAAGAACATACAATTAATTAAAAATTATATGGAATAATAATCTCAATCCGTAGAGCCGGAGAGATTTTTTTTTTCTCAAGAAAATGCGATACCCTAGTTTTTCTACGACGGTAATTGTATTGAGAGAAAATTGAAAAAGCTACGCAATATATTATACAAAAAAGGATTTTAAGGATGTTTAACCCAAAAGTTGTGTTTTGGATGGGAAACACCAGAGAAATGCAGAATAAACTTTTATTTCATCTGTCTTATTTCATTCCAAAGGTACAACTTTATCAATGGAAGAAAAGTTTCTATATAGTTCAGAGGGTTGTGAGACATTGTGTTGAACTTAGCAGAAGACAAGGGATTCAAGTGTTCAGTACTAATATTAAAATATTTCTTGCTTCCCTTTTTCATAGGCTGTACGTGTAAAGGATAAGACGATTATCAAGGGAGTGCATTGAATATTCATGATACACAATAGCTTCAAGGAACGCGAGTATATAAATACTTGGCCTAATTTTATGTCGCATTCTGTTTAAATAATGATTGCGACATTTTTGCTTTGTATTTTTAAGACGTAGGATAAGTTAAACAAAATGTATTTATACTTATGCTTCAATAAAGTAATCTAATATACATATGAGTCAACTGTATTATTTCAAGACAAATTTACATCAATCATGAGCCTAAAACAATGAAATTAGCAGAACAAAAGATAAATGTATTGGCTGATGCATAGATATATACAAATGATAGAGATATACAAAATAAATTGATGAGCTAAACTCAATTCTGAAAAAAATTTGGACACCATTATTTTATATATGAAGATTTTCAATTTACTCTCTCTACAGTATTTCCTTTTAAACGCATTGGGAATTGTTTTCTAAATTATAAAGCACTGTTTCATTCTCTGATAAATTTTGCAGAAATTTTCCAGATTTCCATAGAAGATATTTATTGGAAGAATATTTTCTAACGCTGATATTAAAATATTATACAATAACCAAAATATTTGTTAAGTTTTCAAGCATTAGTTTTCTGTACAATTTACATTTTGTGTTTATGGGTTAGAAATTAATTATTATATGATGGAAATTTTACCCTATAAATTCCACATACAAATAATAATCATTTACTATATTTCGATTCTTCTTTCAACTGTTAATTATATTACCTTTTAGGAAATGTCTAGAGAAGTTCACCAAAGCAAAGACTGGCTAGTGGGAAATCTAATGAAGTCTTGCTAAGCTTGAAGGCCGCGCTACCAACTTGGAACGCGATCGCATCCTTCTCAAGAAGGAAGCCACTTGATCTCTCTACCTTCCGCTTTCATCATTTACTCTTTGATATCATCTTCCGTAAGCAATAGGCAGAATTCATGATTTTTGTACGGCACCGATCTCCTCAAGAATGAATTGGGATTACAGAGCCAAAAATTTCAAAAGTTAAAAATGTAACCCGTTTGTAAGAGGAAGTTTACGCTGTTAGCTTTTTCATCAATTACATAATATTTAGATAGTATAATTTAAGAATTATCGTAATGTATATCACATGCGTTCACAGCAGATGGAGATATTTAAATATACAGAGTAGTACAATGTTATTGAGACTTAAAAGGGGCACCTTATTTCGATTTCCGACATTTCGTGTACCACAAGAATGTCGCTGAGATAATAACTAGCAGCGACCCAATATTTCTTGATCGATCTCGAATCAAAAGTTGGGAAGGGCATTATTTTGGGCAGAAGATTGTGTAAGCATTATTTTCAAACCTTCAATAATCTCTGACGAAACCCCTGATTGAAGAAGTCAGAAGAGCAAATCGCATACTGGAGAAAGATAATGTAAAGAACCATAGAAGCAGCGATAATTTCGTCGAGGGCCTCAGGCCATCTGCATGCTGATTGGCTGTCATGGACAATTTCATACTTTAGCATTAATACAGTAAATACAATACATTCATACTTAACAGGCCTCTGCTTTAACCGCTCGCCAAGCGTTTGAGTTGTCGCGACATACGAGTAGTTTCATAAAACGTAGTTTCATAAAACAAAATTGCTCACGTGACATTTGTTAGGCAACGCGGGGATCTGAAGTACTCTCGAATACTCTTTGGGTGTGCCAGAACGCGATCTGCAGAACATCAGATCGCGTTCTGATGCAATCGAAGAGCGTTCGTTTGCGTGTAGAACACCAGAGCAGGGGCAATGTTCCAAGTGTATTTTGGTTTCATCAAATTATTCACCACATTGTTATTAGAAAAAAGCGATCGTTTTCGACACCTCTACGTGATCTTGAAGTTGTTAACTTTTATTATTAGGGGTCCCACACATATATTAACATAAAGTAGGTTATGAACTTATATTTTACTGATAAAGTTTTCAGAAGTACATTTTAAAGCTATAAAGGAAACGACGATTTCATCGGCCAAATCGTTATCTGGTGTGAATACCGTAGCCGAAGTGGCCGGTCCAGGAAAAGTAAAGACGTGACGTGCGAGTTATCCTCGGGCGTAGACTTTTTCAAACTCGGACACGACAAAGTACACATTGATAGAGATGGCACTGACAGATGGTGGGACGTTCGTGAGGTTCTCAAATATCTTGCACCAATTTCGCGCGGTTTCTGATTGAGAAGCTAACAGAAACACCGCCAATTGTTTTCCCTATACCAAAACAAATAATATGAATCCAATATAATACAATATTATGTTTCGGAAGCTTCCGACGCATCATAAAATTGCTCCTGCTAATGTTAAATCATAGAGAAGAGATTGAGAAAGATGGTACTCTCGGGGAGTCAGGATGCAACTGAGGTTGAAATAAGGTCAGAAGCCTGTTTAACGTAACTCTCTCATGGAAAGCTAATAGGCACTTTTTTTTCTTTCCGAATACAATTAATAAAACAGGTAGAGCTTCCGACTCCTGCTAAAAGGAGCCAATAAGGACGTCCTTATACTAATCACGATAATGATAATATCGATAGAGAAAGCAGTCACAGAGGTGTGAAGCCCCTTTAGGTCCTGAGATAATTTTGCTTGGAGTAGTAATAGGAACGATTCCTTTTATCTCAAGCGGAGTAATATGAGGCTACAAGTTGCGCTTCAGTAAGAGAGCGCGGTGGATAGAGAGAGAGCACGGAGAGGGCGAGCAGGGCCAGGGATAATTTTGCTGGGAGTGCCAATAGGAACGATTCCGTTTATCCCAAACTGAGTAATATTAGAGGCTACAAGTCGCGCTCAAATACGAGAGCGCGGTAGAGAGAGAGAGAGCACGGAGAGGGTGAGCAAGGCCAGGGATAATTTTGCTGGGAGTGCCAATAGGAACGATTCCGTTTATCCCAAGCGGAGTAATATTAGAGGCTACAACTCGCGCTCAAGTACGAGAGCGCGGTGGAGAGAGAGAGAGAGCACGGAGAGGGCGAGCAGGGCCAGGGATAATTTTGCTGGGAGTGCCAATAGGAACGATTCCGTTTATCCCAAGTGGAGTAATATTAGAGGCTACAAGTCGCGCTCAAGTACGAGAGCGCGGTAGAGAGAGAGAGAGCACGGAGAGGGCGAGCAGGGCCAGGGATAATTTTGCTGGGAGTGCCAATAGGAACGATTCCGTTTATCCCAAGCGGAGTAATATTAGAGGCTACAACTCGCGCTCAAGTACGAGAGCGCGGTGGAGAGAGAGAGAGCAGGGAGAGGGCGAGCAGGGCCAGGGATAATTTTGCTGGGTGTGCCAATAGGAACGATTCCGTTTATCCCAAGCGGAGTAATATTAGAGGCTACAACTCGCGCTCAAGTACGAGAGCGCGGTAGAGAGAAAGAGAGAGCACGGAGAGGGTGAGCAGGGCCAGGGATAATTTTGCTTGGAGGACCACCAGGAATGATTCCTTTTATCCCAAGCGGAGTAATATTAGAGGCTACAAGTCGCGCTCAAGTACGAGAGCGCGGTGGAGAGAGAGAGAGCACGGAGAGGGCGAGCAGGGCCAGGGATAATTTTGCTGGGAGTGCCAATAGGAACGATTCCGTTTATCCCAAGTGGAGTAATATTAGAGGCTACAAGTCGCGCTCAAGTACGAGAGCGCGGTAGAGAGAGAGAGAGCACGGAGAGGGCGAGCAGGGCCAGGGATAATTTTGCTGGGAGTGCCAATAGGAACGATTCCGTTTATCCCAAGCGGAGTAATATTAGAGGCTACAACTCGCGCTCAAGTACGAGAGCGCGGTGGAGAGAGAGAGAGCAGGGAGAGGGCGAGCAGGGCCAGGGATAATTTTGCTGGGTGTGCCAATAGGAACGATTCCGTTTATCCCAAGCGGAGTAATATTAGAGGCTACAACTCGCGCTCAAGTACGAGAGCGCGGTGGAGAGAGAGAGAGCACGGAGAGGGCGAGCAGGGCCAGGGATAATTTTGCTGGGAGTGCCAATAGGAACGATTCCGTTTATCCCAAGTGGAGTAATATTAGAGGCTACAAGTCGCGCTCAAGTACGAGAGCGCGGTAGAGAGAAAGAGAGAGCACGGAGAGGGTGAGCAGGGCCAGGGATAATTTTGCTGGGAGTGCCAATAGGAACGATTCCGTTTATCCCAAGCGGAGTAATATTAGAGGCTACAACTCGCGCTCAAGTACGAGAGCGCGGTGGATAGAGAGAGCACGGAGAGGGCGAGCAGGGCCAGGGGCCAGCGCGGGGGGCGAGGGGCGGGGGCGCACGCACCTGAGCTGGACGCGTGCGGCACGGGGCCCACCGTGAGGGAGCTGGCGGCGGCGCGCAGCTGCGACGGGCCGTGCGGCTGCGGGGGCAGCACGGCGCCCGCGCGCCGGTGCAGCGAGCCCGCGCTCGACGCGGCCGACGACCCCGCCGTCGTCCCTCCGCCGCCTCCGCCGCCCCCGCCCGCCACCCCGCCCCCGCCCCCGCAGCCGTTGTGGTGGTTGACGAGGCAGCCGCCGCCGCCGCCCGCTCGCTCGCGCTCGCGCTCCGCGGCCACGGCGGCGGCGGCCACGGCGGCGACGGAGGCGGGGGCGGGCGTGCCCGCGCGTGTCGTCACGCCCCCGCTGCCCCCGCCCACGCCCCCGCACACGCCCACCGGCCCCGCGGGCGCGCGCCCGCTGATCTCGCCCGCCTGCTTCAGCACCTGGTAGATGAGGTCGATCTCCGCCGGCTCTGCAGGGCGCATCGCATGCAGCGAAGGCAGGCAGCGCA
Source organism: Acheta domesticus (assembly GCA_031308135.1). Classification (NCBI taxonomy): domain Eukaryota; kingdom Metazoa; phylum Arthropoda; class Insecta; order Orthoptera; family Gryllidae; genus Acheta; species Acheta domesticus. The sequence continues at coordinate 22,836,547 of JAHLJT010000631.1, read as the reverse complement.
GCGGCGGCGAAGGCAGCGGTGGCGATGGCGGCGGCGGCGGCAGCGACGGCGGCGGCGGCAATGGCAGCCATGCGGTGCGAGTGGCGGGGGGCGCAGGAGGACAGGGTGGCCACCAGTTAGTACAGCGGCCGCGAGGCGCCGCCCCCTCCACGATCAGAGCAGCGCTGGCGAACGGAGCGGGGCACCGCAGCGCGACAGGTGGTAGCACTTACGTTCTTTGCTCGCGAGTTCCCCGAGAGTGGTGAAAGAGAAAGCGAAAGGCGAGAGGTGGCGGTGTTCCTCCTCCGTTGAAATACGGCAAGTCGCCGACAGAGTCGTCGGCTTACACGGATTAGCCGGATTCTAGATACTGGAATACGAAATATAGGGCGTTTGAATGACGTATACGGACAGCAGTGGCGTAGCGCTAGGGGGCGCTAAGATGTTGAGCATCCCCACGTAAAATATTAATCAATCAGCCTAAATATTCTATCGATAAAGTTACAAGTGGTCCGTTGAGCGAAGTACGTTTTGACGTTTTGTATTAATTTTAAAAGTGATTTCCTATGATTGAATTCGGCGCGTTGTTACGAGCTGGCCTTAGATTGCATGGACGAAAATGGTTTTAGCATCTGCCACGAGATTGCGCAGGGCAATGATGTTTTCGCAGACGGCGTAGTTCCACCCGCCCCACCTCATTCCTTTCCGAAAAATTCACGAGTTTTTTACGCTAGCGTACGACTGACCAAAGAGGCGTATGAGCAAGTTGCTCGTTTGTGCACGAGAGCGCAGCACAAGTGACGTTGCCAGTGAAATATTTTTCTTTCTCACTCGAGATTCTCTGCTTGGTCATGGGCACAAACAGGAGAAATAGTGTTTGCCAACTAACTCTTAATTAATATCTAAGAAGATGAATTCTTCCTAAAATATTTTAAATATTAGTTTGGTCTGAAATGTTCACAAGTAATCTCATTAGAATAGAATCTCAACCAGAATTAAAGCTGAGCCATTACATAATTTGCTTTCAAGAAGTCTCTTGACATAAATCTGTTGAAGTATTGTAACATTAGTTTTGATAATATATATTCCAGAGAACATTAAAGAGCATGATGTGTTCAGTTGGCGTTATTGTTGAGCATCCCGAAACGCGCGTGTCATGCTACGCCACTGATGGACAGTGTTGTCGAGAGAAATAAGAAATATCTTTTAATTTTTTTTTCAAGGAGGGAAACGGTTTATATAAGAAAGATAGAACCTAGATGGAACGATGGAAACTAGATAAAGCGTCCTCATAAATACAAATTTAATTCGAAGGATATCAATTGAAAGAAAACAATTAAATCTTGAAAATGAGTAAAATTTCACTATTTCAAAATTTCTTTATTGAATTTCACTAGTGAAGCTATAAGAATATTATAACTTTTCTTCGAGAAAATGTTGCGCTGTATGAGCACGTTTGTGAATTGTAAAGTGCTGTTACCTGTCGCTCTGATAATCGTACTATTTAATCATATCATTAGAATCAAATTTCTACCGGTTTTCATTTAATATTTTTTTACTTTTAGAAGTGTCCAATGCTCCCATTCTCCGTTCTCCAAAACGTCTGCTCTGATCCTGAAGTGCAAACAAAACTTGTTATCAAACGTCACTCTAAGAGGATGACGTAAATTGCAAAGTGGGTACCATCCTGTCGTCACATACGACTTGCATGCTATGTTACACTGCTTTCGGGTAATGGAATCCAATCAATCGAAATACGTAGATTGGATCTTACGCGAAAACAGTATGAGACAATGGTAACGAAAATAATTTTAAGGGCATTCATGTAGCACATGCAGAATATTAAAAAAGGTTTAATGAGAAAGCGTGTGCAATGAATAGCATGTCAGTCGTCAGTAAACGACTGTTTTCAGAACTGACACATATTGAACACAATTCAAAACTTGAATGAGAGAACTGTGTAATATTATTCAAAATCTCTTAATTCTGTGAGACAATTATTTTGAACAGACCAAGAGAAAGTTCATACTAAAGAAAACTTGATCTCATATTAACGGTAGGTTAGTTTATCTGTGAGTTAGGTGAAACTCACATATAATAAATTAATATATATATTTTTTAAAAGCTGAGTTCTTCTCACCGTTAGACATTCATAATATACATCACAAAACTTTCTCTAAATCTGACAAGGAAGGATTTCAAGAAAGGCATTTCAACGGGAGCAAAACTGTCATTAATAGATACACCATTAGTGATCAAGAGATGTTAGTAATGTTAGTGAATTGTTCACTCAGCGAAGGCGTTGCATGTTACTTTCACTCCCACTACGGCGGAGATCGCTTCATCTTCAGGATGCCACGGCGTTGAACGCAGAATTTAAATTTCCCCTTTCGGAGTCACAGTTATCCTCGTTGTTCATTTTGTACACGGGATTCTTTTGCTTTCAACGGACAGTTTTTCTATGTTCAAGAGGTTGTGAGCATACAGTTTCTGAACAAATCTATTCTTCAAATTTGTACCACTATACATTTATTGGTACTAATGCTATAAATAGCAGTAGATTACTCTATGGATTAGTGTGCAATTATATATTCTGGCGTTTGCCTATACAGCGACAATTGCAGTAATAAGACCAGAATACCTTTGATAAAACGGTAAATATTGGTTAACTCTTCGTCACACGTTTTGTTTTAAATTCATAACAGATATATTATAAATAGAAAACGTGTATACAATATGGCATAAATACAAGTACAAACATATCAGATGTCTTAAAAAATCACTGCTGTAGAATGTGCAATCGGCAATTATTGGCTTGACCAAAATGTACGAGAGAATAATAGAAGATCAAATAAAAATATTACACAGACCATTATTTTCCCCACACACAACATATTTTACACACTGATGATTGCTTTCCAAAAAATGTTTGTAATTCAATATTTTTGAAAAGAAATCATTTGACAACAAAATATGCGACCATCTTATTACATTATCATAATTAATCGTTAAACGGTCCATTTTGTAAATTTAATATCAAACTGTATGACAAAAATAAAAAAAACATACACAGGCAGAGTAAATTATTTTAAATTCACAGCAGATGAAACAAATGTGTTAATCAACAACAGTATGCTGTAAATACTTTTTTGAAAGTATCGTTATGTCAATTGAATGCACTATGCAGTTGAGAGAATGCTATTAAGCTCTTTAGAAAGTGAAATACTAGAAGTTTCGTATGAATGTGTTAGTCATCCACAAACGCTTTCGAGTACATTTCTAATCACAAGATGTTGGTGAGCTATAAACGCACTGCAAATTGGGGAACCTCCAAACAAAAATAATCCTCAAATTCATATTCGCAAAGCCAATTTTTTTATGTTGCATACAGTAAGTATAGAAGTAAGTACTTTCCAGTATTTTGGACTGGTTGGTATTCCAGCTGAGTTTAGTAGGGGAAATGGATGCATCATCGTTAATATTACAAAACTACGAATGCATGAAGACTTCTGTGTTTCATAATGATTGTAAAGAGTTTGGAATTAAGTAAAGATCCAATAAAATGATGACCAATTAAGAGTTTTGGGTTATATCTCAGTTTAATATTCTCTTCGAAACTTATTGTTACAGATTATTAATTTATTCATTTCTATCTGCACATTTTATTTGGAAATTGTAATATAAGCAGTGGAAAAAGCTTCAATCCCACAGACTTTCATGGTAACCAAGTTCCAGATCGTCTATATTCGACTGTAATTTTCCAATAATATTCACTTATGTTTCCAAAATGAATATTTCCGAAATTCCAACCAATGATTAGACGCATGAGAACTGATTCGTTAGTGCGATTTGAGCTTTCACAGAAAAGGGGAAGCACATTTTATTTTTTGAAAGAAGAACGCCCAAACATATTCTTTGAAAAAGTGTAAATATCTTTTTTAACAGCTAAAAAAGTTATTTAGAAGAAATTGACAAAAATTACAAAGAAAATCACTGAAAATATTCTATTTTAAGTACATTTCATGTGATTGAAACTATTTATGAATATATTATTTTCAAGTTAATCTTTCGGTCTCTCTCCCTCTCCCCGTACGTTTTTATTGCAGATTTTCTGATAGCACATTATTAAAAAAGGGTAGATAAAAATATTCGCACTAACTTTACGATTGATCATAAGTAGACATCGGATGTTTAGGCACTAAACAATCGTCTTTTAGGCTCCTAAAAAGGCACTGAAAATGTCAAGAATAAGGAGAAAAAAGGCACGGTCATAAATTACATTCACAATAAAATTAAAAATTGTTTGTAAAACTCCATACATATTTCCATCTCTTCTACATTTTATTCTTAATACTTTCCATTGCAATATATTACTAGTAACTTTTCAAGGATAGCAATTTCAAATCTGCAACGATTGGGAGACAAAATCAGTTTGAATACAGAGGACTGAATACCTACTGATGTGTCTGGCGTATATTTTAGAAGTCCAACATTAGCAACACTGGAACCTTCTGGGAATTTACATTATTTCCACTCAAAAGGTGCCCTCGGTGTATTGTCAATCGGCCATTTTCTCAGAACATGGCTAGTATTTATGAAATATGAAAATAGAGAAAAATTTGTCGGTACACTTTCAGGAATTCTCTCGTATTTCAAAATACAAATACGCGAATTGAAGGTTTCGTAAAGAATGGTCAGGTTGGACCATGACCGATTTTCTGATATTTTAGCATTGTATATAAGAATTATACATAAAAGGCAAAAAACGTGCAATAATTTAAAGAAAATGCATTTAAGCAAAAAAGACATTTACACTAAAATAAGCAAAAATAAGCATTATAAAACTTCGCCATATGTCATCATTTGTCATGATTCGTGCACATATATTATCAGCCTTTAAATAAGTTAGCTACAAAAAAATAGGCATTTCCCTAAACATCCGATGTCCAATCATAAGGTTTTGTGCTGCATTTTGTGAAATGTTCACGAAGCGCTGGCTGGAGGCTGCGGCGCCGTCGTTCTGCCGTGTGGTTTCGAATAACGCGCCAGGAGCGTATGTTTTCATCTCATGATCGTCCCTTGGTACGCAAAGGCAATTCACTACACGTTCCATACGTGCAGCTAATAATCAAGTAGAAATGGATTACAATAAGAGTATTTATAAGATTGGTAATTTGAATAATTTATTTGAAAGTGGATTTGATTGTAAATTAATGTAGATTAATTAACTGACTGGGGATCTAGAATGTGTACATATTGCCCGTCGCTCTCGTTTTAAGATGAGATCAGTCGTAACATAGTAATGTACCGGAAAGTGTATCTGGGATGGCAAAGTAGAGCTTGTTAGTGAAGCGGCCACCGGAAGAGTTGAACGAAGGGTTGTGGAACAGTTGTACGCGTGTCCCCAGAGTTGCTTTGTACTTGGCTTGCAGAACGTACGTGAACGTGTCATGGGAAATTTTCAATAAATTAGCCGCTTACGCGACAGACCGCGTACATTCTGGTCTTCAATGAGTGCACAGACACAAACACCTTTCCGTGGTGGAGCATAAAAGAGAAGCCTTCCACATGCTTGGAATTACTCGTATTTCTTATGTACGTTTACAATATTTTTTCAGTACACTGAAGAGTGCTTGAGTAATTTTCTCAGAGAATATTTAAATCCTTTTATTTAGGACAATTTCATTGTGTGAGGCGTGTGACGATTTTGTCAAAATTTCAGATTGAAATCAATTCATCATTTAATAATTATTCTGGAAAGTCATCTTTCGCTTCCCTGAACATCGCCACCAATGTCTTGAGGGGGACGAAGAACGTTGATTGAACGTTGATCTGCTGGCGAATGAGGTTAGGTCACCCTCCCCAAGTTGCAGTGCGTTTCTCGTGTCGTTAGCTACGGCGACACAGCGGAGGCGGCGGCTGAGGGTTAGACGAGGCCACAAGAGCGTTAGCGCACAGACGGCACTCGGCAGCGCGGCTTCCCAGCGCAGCATGGCCCACCACCTTTCCTCTGTGATCCCATACACGGGAAATCACCCAGCGCTAACGCTGAGCGAAATGAAATTTCTGTGTGTTAATGGAATCGGCGGTTGTCGCGAGGCTGCACTGAGACTCCGCGTTGCCTGCCATAAGGAGGCTGCGCAATCGGAATTGGTTGAAGAGAAGATTCGGAATGAAAGAGGAAAGAAAAGGAGTGAGGCCAAAGGAGTGTTTAGAAATAAAAATATAAAAATGAGCAGGAAAGTTGATGAACAGAGGAGTTAATATAACATTAAGGAAGACATTTTCAACTGAAACATTACAATAGAATGGTGTACAAGAGAATTTCAAAATTTAAATTTTTTAAAGATGAGATAAATATAAATTAAAGCATTTAAAATAAAGCAAACACAAGAAATAAATAGAAAAAATAATACTGTAGACAAATGTAGAATATAATAAGATGCAAAAAAGTAACAGCTGTAACAAAGAGAGCAAAGTGAAAAATAATATTTTAATAGTTACTTATTTAATAAACGTCAACTAAAAGGTAGAAAAATCTGAGATATATCCAACCTAACTTAAGCGAATTGGGGCTTGTAAATAACACGATAATATATGTGTTAGGTAAATAAATGATAATTAAAAGATCGTCGAAGAAAGAGCAAAGGGACAAAATTTCAAGAAACAATGCTGAATAAATAAAAGGTAGGAGAAATGCAAGATGTAAAAAACGAAAATAAACTAAGAGAAAATGAAACCGAGGAAAAAATACGAGAAGGAGGCGGTTGTGGTGGGGGTGGGGGGTGTGGTGTGATGGGGTGGGGGAAGTGGTGTGGTGGGGGTGTGGTGTGATGGGGGTGGGGGAAGTCGCGTGATGGGGTGGGGGAAGTGGTGTGGTGGGGGTGGGGGTGGGGGTGGGGGGCGCGGGCGGGCGGGCGTTCCGCTGCTCCTTGTGTACCTGCACCTATGTACCTATGTGTCTGGCCGCTCTGCCGCCGCCGCCGCCTCCGGGCGACGCCTCTTTAGCGGCGCGAACGGGGAGCGCGACCGGGGACAGAAGGCGCGTCCCCGCTGCAACAGAGCGCCCGGCGGCCGTTCATGCAACCACGCCCACGGTCTACGCCTACTTCCACTCCCACTAGCTTTTCCACTTACACGCCAACTATTGCGTCTACTCCCACTCCCTTTCCCTCTTTCATCGCCACTCCCATTCCCACTTCCATCTCCACTCCCTTTTGTACTTCCATCGCCACTCCCTTTCCCACTTCCATCTCCACTCCTTTTTGTACTTCCATCGCCACTCCCTTTCTCACTTCCATCGCCACTCCCTTTCCCACTTCCATTGCCACTCCCTTTCCCACTTCCATCTCCACCCCCTTTCTCACTTCCATCGCCACTCCCTTTTGTACTTCCATCGCCACTCCCTTTCTCACTTCCATCTCCACTCCCTTTTGTACTTCCATCGCCACTCCCTTTCCCACTTCCATCGCCACTCCCTTTTGTACTTCCATCGCCACTCCCTTTCTCACTTCCATCGCCACTCCCTTTCCCACTTCCATCGCCACTCCCTTTCCCACTTCCATCGCCACTCCCTTTCCCACTTCCATCGCCACTCCCTTTTGTACTTCCATCGCCACTCCCTTTCTCACTTCCATCGCCACTCCCTTTCCCACTTCCATCGCCACTCCCTTTCCCACTTCCATCTCCACTCCCTTTTGTACTTCCATCGCCACTCCCTTTCCCACTTCCATCTCCACTCCCTTTTGTACTTCCATCGCCACTCCCTTTCTCACTTCCATCGCCACTCCCTTTCCCACTTCCATTGCCACTCCCTTTCCCACTTCCATCTCCACTCCCTTTCTCACTTCCATCGCCACTCCCTTTTGTACTTCCATCGCCACTCCCTTTCTCACTTCCATCTCCACTCCCTTTTGTACTTCCATCGCCACTCCCTTTCCCACTTCCATCGCCACTCCCTTTCCCACTTCCATCGCCACTTCCCTTTCCCACTTCCATCGCCACTCCCTTTTGTACTTCCATCGCCACTCCCTTTCTCACTTCCATCGCCACTCCCTTTCCCACTTCCATCGCCACTCCCTTTCCCACTTCCATCGCCACTCCCTTTTGTACTTCCATCGCCACTCCCTTTCTCACTTCCATCGCCACTCCCTTTCCCACTTCCATCGCCACTCCCTTTCCCACTTCCATCTCCACTCCCTTTTGTACTTCCATCGCCACTCCCTTTCCCACTTCCATCTCCACTCACTTTTGTACTTCCATCGCTACTCCCTTTCTCACTTCCATCGCTACTCCCTTTCCCACTTCCATCGCCACTCCCTTTCCCACTTCCATCGCCACTCCTTTTCTCACTTCCATCTCCACTCCCTTTTGTACTTCCATCGCCACTCCCTTTCCCACTTCCATCTCCACTCCCTTTTGTACTTCCATCGCCACTCCCTTTCCCACTTCCATCGCCACTCCCTTTCCCACTTCCATCGCCACTCCCTTTTGTACTTCCATCTCCACTCCCTTTCCACTTCCATCGCCACTCCCTTTCCCACTTCCATCGCCACTCCCTTTCCCACTTCCATCGCCACTCCCTTTCCCACTTCCATCGCCACTCCCTTTCCCACTTCCACGTCTACTTCCATTCCCATTCCCACTTCCACTCTCACTTTCACCTTCACTCCCTTCCCCAACCCATGTCTACGCCCACTTCCACTTCATTTCGCATTCCCAAATCCACCTCCACTCCCCTTTCCACTCCTACTTCCAGTCGCACTTCCATCTCCGTTCTCGTTCCCAATTCCACTCCCACGTCGACGTCCACTCCCACTTCCACCTGTATTCCTTTTCCCACATTCCACTTCCAGTCTCATTCCCTCTTCCACCTCCACTCCCTTTCCCACTACCACGTCTACTTCCACTTCTAGTCCCACTCCCTTATTCACTCTTCCTCCCCGCCGGCGCTCCGATTTAATTAGCCATGTGATTGACACTTGTTATGCATGTGGTTGGATGGTGCTGCTTTGCTAGAAGGAACCTCGACCAGGGGGTAAAAGATTCCAACTTCCAGAAAGTCATAAGCGTTTTTTCTTGTTATTAGTTGTAATACGTATGGGGCAGCCCGACAAAAATACACACTATATTTGTTTTGTATTTATTAATACATTTTAGTTTGGATTGCTGTTTAATCTTTTGGTCGAAGCGCCCATACCGGCACACTTCAAATCTCTCTTACACTGTCGGCTCCAGGAACTTCCCGTCCAGTAGCCCTTTCCATTTTCCTTTGAGTTGTAAAGCTATGCACAAGTTAGCGAAAATCTTATACCAATAATTGATTTCCTGACTGACATTAGTCACCTTTCTCAGAGACGAGCAAGGCGGTTATTTTCATGATGGCGTGCTACTGTGATGAAAGGCTGCAGCATGGCTATCAGTAAAAACCACCGATGCGATGTACGTTCTGACTAGTATTTTTCATTACAACTCTTAGAAACTACATTTACACTCACAGTAACCATTATTCGTTTAAATGTGTAAATTAGCCCACGAGTTAGACCCTGAATTCATATTCATTTCCAAATTTTGTTAATCCTGAAGATTTGATTTTCTTCAGAAACAAATTTGAAGAAACAATTTTTTTGGCATGGCATTTTTATTGATATCAGAAATTATAAAATATTGTAATATGAATGAAAAATCAGAATATAATAATGAAAAGTGTTAAGCAGTCTTGTGATCTAGAATTGAACTTGGAGTAAGATTATTTTACCATTTAATTTTCATACGAGTTGATGGGTTTTTAATCACTACCAAAAACTATTATCATAACCATGTTGGAAACATTTTTACTCTTGTTCGGTCCTTTTTATAGCATATTATATTACACTCGTATTTTCCTTTTATCTGCTTTATCAATATTAAACAATTTTAATTTTGTTAAAATAAATATTTCCCCTCCCCAAGAAAATTAAGTTCTTCGTGTTTTGGCAAACTTATTAAAAGAATAAAATGTCATATTCACAACGGGTATTCGCGTTCATGAAAGTACATGCGAAATCAATATTTGATGTAGGCTCCTCATCGTAACTGTTTATTTGTGCATAAAGCTTTTTCGGCCGCATTGCGGCCATCTTCAGTGCTACAAAATAATGATAATAATAATAATAATAATAATAATAATAATAATATATCTAAATTACAAAAAATTTAAAAATTTTAAAGAATTAAAAACTTTTTACAGAATATTGTCAAGAAATTTTTTTTCTAAAAAACCCTCAGTTAAAAAATGTAACCTATTGGTATAGATACGTAGATGACATCATAGTACTTTGGACCGGCACTTACAGACAACTGAAAAACTTCACTGATTTCCTTAATTCTATACATGCTAATATACAATTTACAGTAGAGAAGGAAAATGAGAACAGAACCCTTAACTTTCTAGACCTATCCATCACTTTAGTGAATGACAGACACGCTTTTGACATATACAGGAAACCGACACACACCGACACAGTAATTCATAACAGTTCACAACATCCACCCTCTCACAAACACGCAGCATTCCATAGTATGGTTCACAGATTGTTCTCAATTCCTCTCTCCCCCCAGAACATCAGGAAAGAAATTCTTATCATTAAACAAATAGCTACCAATAATGGCTACAACGACTGTCTTATTGACAACCTTATCAAAAGAAAAACTCTCTCCCTTAACACAAAAACATTAACTTCACTGACTCCCACGCACACAACACACACGCACACCAGATATACCATCCCCTTATGTGGAACATTGTCACTCAAAATTGCCAAAAAGCTCAGTCAATTCGACATACACGTCACATTCAGCACACCAACCTGTCTCCACACAACACTCTCCCACAACAAAGATCCGATCCCCAAGCCTCTATCATGTGGGGTGTACTCCATTTCCTGTGGTAGTTGCAATGCTAAATATATTGGCCAAACCGGAAGATCCTTTAAACAAAGGATCAAAGAACACAGACAAGCTCTCACACAAAAAACCACACATTCACACTTTGCCAACCATCTATTAGAACAAGGACACTCGTTCAATGCAGACACTGACGTCAAAATTTTAAAAATTGAAAACAGATACACACATAGACTTAAACTAGAAGCAATACACATTAATAATTTATTAAACAATCCCCAACACGCAATTTTGAATGAACAGATTCCTTCTCTCTCCCCTCTTCTGAAACTGGCCGCTTCCAAAGCACATTAACCCCTCTGCCTGCCTCTTTTCCGCCACCCGCCGGGGCCTTTCCCGCAATGGCCATTTCCTAGAAAAAGCCCCGCGTTCTCCCCTACCTCCATTGAACGTTTCCTTTAAATAGCGTACAATGCCTTCGCTCTTCGCTGTCTTGTCTGGACTGAGGCCCACAGCCGCCTCTAAGAGGTATGTCAGTTTGCTCACCTAAATTTATTTATTCATTTATTTATTTAGTTACATATTTATTCATTTTCTATTTTCACCTCTCTTCAAAATGTACATTTGTTAATCAAAATTATGTTTCCATCTACACATTTTATATTATACTTTTCCAGTTTTATTTCACTCCAGTTTGCTTCATAATATTATTTGTAATAGATTCCATTTATTTTATTTAATTTTCATTTGTCATTTAAAAAAAAATTCTTGACAATATTCTGTAAAAAGTTTTTAATTCTTTAAAATTTAAATTTTTTATAATTTAGATATATTATTATTATTATTATTATTATTATCATTATTTTGTAGCACTGAAGATGGCCGCAATGCGGCCGAAAAAGCTTTATGCCCAAATAAACAGTTACGATGAGGAGCCTACATCAAATATTGATTTCGATGATAGCATCGTAAATGCCACACCATTTCCTACTATTATGAAAGTACATGCATTTAATTTTACTTTTTACAACTAACATGGGCCTAAGAGTTGAATTGAGCTTTTCCATTTAAATTAATCACAGTAAACCATCTCGCAATAGCTGGCAAATGTGCGGTAAAATAATGTTTTACTATTGTTTGTTGATTTTTGTGAGTTTAATTACAATCATGTTACAGTTTTGTTTAAAACAACAAGCCCTATTTTGTACCGAAGTGGTTAAAACAGTTTGAAAAACACGTCGCAACGCCAACGCTGGAAAATCTAACACATTTGGACACAACATTAATGCTGCTTACAAAATATCTCGAAGAAATGCCTTTGATAAACGATACGAGGGTACCTAAACAATTTTCTGAAAGCAGATTACAAATCATCCTGGAAACTCTGACATAATTAAACCATGTAAAAATCAATCATTTTAACACTGAAAATAATAATGACATGATATGAAAATGAACCACTATAACGACATTAATGAACAGAATATTCTTATGAACTACAAGAAAAATAGTAAGGTGTATGTCAGATCTCTGAGGAAAAAATAGTTCGTAACATTTAGAAATGTGTCACTTAAACTTACACGACTTCGCTCTTAATTATAAAAAGATTTTCTGAAATGGTCTTAAAATTAAACCCTATTCTAGACACTAGAGATGTCCAAATTTAGTTCATTCAAGAAAGTTATCATTATATTTATTCGATCAAATTAATCGTTTTAAGGTGATGAAATGTAATCAACTGCGGGAAGTTCAGAAACACAATGAGGACATTTTCGTGACTGTGATTAACTGAATGAAATCCATTTCAAATAATACCCAATATACAATTATAACCACAAATCTGAACACTAAATCTAAACTTATATTTAAATGCCTTGAATGAAGAAATGGAGCTATTTAAAGATTTGATTTAATAGACTGCTCTAAAATTAAGTCTTCAGAAGTACACTACGAGCAGGAGAAGAAATATTCTAAACATTATGTTATACAGAATGTCCGGAGAGGAAACATCGACACTTCGAAAATAAGCTCTTAAGAGAATTCAAAGCATATTTTGTCTAATAAACTACGTGGATATTCCGAGTGGTTGAGCTGCAATAAGCACTCAAAAATTGGTTTGAAAAATTGATTTCTAGGCAAAAATTTGCATTACAGAAGTATAGAAACTCTCCAGAGACATATAAGTTGTTTATTATTTACAAAATAAATGAATATATATGTTCAGAAAGAAAAATTAAGCGAGAAATAAAAAAGCTCCCAATTTACACAATTCGACTGCTTTTTTATTTCTCGCTTAATTTTTCAGTCTGAGCAAATATATTAATTTCTTTTGTAAATAATAAGCAATTTATATGTTTCTGGAGTATTTTTTATGCTTCCATAATGCAAATTTTTGCCTAGGAATCATTTTTTCAAAGTAAATTTTTAGTGGTCATTGCGGTCCAAACATGCGGAATATCCACGTAGTTGATTAGACAAAATATGCTTAGAATTGTCTTAAGAGCTAATTTTCGAAGTTTCGACGTTTCCTCCCCGGACACTTTGTACACGTAGGATAATCATTAGACTGTACCGTCCAATCCGCGTTTTCTAAAGCTCAGGAGATAGCACTCCGCCTGGGCGACTAGCAGCTGAGAAAGTGTGTGGCGTGGCGTGGCGTGGCGGGGTGGGTACTCACTCTCCTCCTCGGGGGGCTCTGGCAGGCGCGTCTCGATCTCCGAGGTGGACTTCTGGCGGCGCAGCAGGCGCGACTTGGGCTGGCAGCGGCCCAGCTTGTCCTGGCAGTCCACGTGCACGTTCAGCTTGCAGTTGCGGCACTTGAGGCCCTGGCGCGTGTGCCCTGCGCACCGCACCCGTCCCTCAGCGCCCCGCCGCAAGGAAACTACTCGGCAAAAGAATGCTCGAAACTGGGAATATTGCACTGTTATAACACAAAAGTGGTTCGTTGTAATGAACCTGGAATTCTTCGGGAACTGTTTGAAATAAAATAGCTAGTTTCTTTCCATTTTGTCTCTTTACATACTCGAAATTGAGAAGAGATTGAAAATTATCGATTAAAAGTCGATTAGAATCGAAAATTATCGATTCTCTTTCAGTTTCTCTTTCACCTTAAAAGTTGCTAATGAATTTGCTGTTTCTTTACTTCGATTTATAACAATTTTTTAAAACAGAAATGATTGAGTATTGTAAGATTTTAATATATCTAGCATTAACTAAGATTCGGCATCAATAATATCCATTGTATGTTACAAAAAGCACAAAAACCCGTAATTTTTGCCGGTAATTTATTTCAATCTGATTTGTGAATATATAAACGAATATATTAATTGTAACTATCGTCAAGTCTTCCTTACCACGTCATTGTGTATATATATATATCATTTCATTACTATCATTTCATTAGTCTCACTCGCGACATCGTTACCTGACTAACTTTTCTCCAGAAATGAGTTTAGGACGCTCTACATAAAATTAAGCTGTGGTCCCAGAGGGAACTTTAAGAGCATGAGAAAATAAATTGAGTTAATTTGATAACATTATTTATAATATATAACATTTCTGCTTTTGAATTTTTTTATTGTTTGAAACTCTCATTTATTTAAATTTGGCAATATTATCTGTAATGATATTTTCGCTTATAAACTGAAGATAAACGAAATATTTTCACAAGCACTATCGTTTTGAATCGGAGACTAAATTCCAGCGCAATTGAAACATTGCTACAACTGGCTTTCCACAGATTTCCCTTCGTAAATTTCTGAATGGGATGATTTAATATTGCAATACTGAAAGGAGAGTATATTAGAATAAATAATCAAAAATAACTTCCAGCTTACTAGACAAACGTACTTCCAGAAATATACCCATTTTGCTACATCTTACACTTCCATCAAAGCAGAACCTCGAAGAGAGCGATCGAGAGATAAACTTTTCTATTGAATGGTATAATATGATTCTAGGCCAGGAATTAGGTTCAAAGAGTGCAAACATTGTTTCAGAACAAAGCGTTGAGATACAGTAGACTCCCCATTTACCTTCGGATCAATGTCAATTCGGATAAATAGTCAATTAAGCCGAGAAGTATACAAAATAGCATTCTTGGATTGCTGGCAAACCATGAAGGACAAAGGTAACAGACGGTAAATTTCTATTGATATTAAACTATTGCTTATTGTTACATCTCATGATTTTATTGTAGGTATTATAGTTTGCGGTGAAAATCTCGAAGAACGTTAGAATTGTTCAAATGAATGCCAATCAAAGTGATGATTAAAACGAGAGTGTATTAACGGTTTTGACAGATTGCAAGACTAAATATTTCCCTTAATCTCATAGAGGCATTAAATACTCTATATTATTTCAAAACGTTTTACATTCAAAAAAGCAATGCTACTTTTTAATTTTTTGATGTTTTTGTCTTGTGATTTTTTTTGTTGATATTTTTTTAATTTGCCAGGTTTACCTCTCTGTAATTTAATACTCTTTGAAAGTCTGTAAATTATTAATATTGATAATAAATTCTAAATTATTGCGAAAAATTTTCATTTTTCAAACGACACAGAACGCACATTTAGGATGCACGAGCTTTTATACTGAGTTAAGCTCACAATTTTTATCATTGATGACATGAAAGAATCAATTTTATTTCGCAAGATTTTACCGGAATTATGTCAATCTAATGTTTTTGAAAATACCAAATGTTAACATCACTAAAATCAGAGTCTCATTTTGCTTTGGAAGTGTTGCACCGGACAGCAGAGGCTATCTCGAGTGAGAACGCCCGGGGTCTCAATAGAACCTTGGCTACTTGGAAGATGCCGCGTCCTAGTTAGCCTTGACAAAATTTTTGTTGTCATACTGCGACTTTCTTCACGAATAAAATATTTCAGAACTATAAATTACGGCTATAGTTCGTTTAGCCCTGAACATGGAGGATTCGTAGTACGACCACCAAAGTGCAGGCATTTTTATCTAGAACACTACCTACCAGGTTCAAACATTCCTAAATTCAACATGCATTTTTTAATCCAAATATTGTATGTATTTTTCTGAAGGACCCTTCCTGGGTATCCTTGGTAGTTAGTTTCAATATTATTGTTTTCAAATATGATGAAATGTAGTTAAAAATGATTGTGTATAATATGTAACATAAAAACCCTTCAAAGACATAATATTGTCAAACAAGGATAATAAAGAAGTTATTTTAAAAAGTTCTACCTACAGTGTATCATTTCGGTCGATATTCTTACATCATCTTCGGGGTTAAAAATAACACGCCAAAACGTTTTAGCTCCAAACGTCGCATAATGGTGACAGAAACTCTGACTACTCTTCCCAGAACGTGACGTTTTGGTCACCACCAGTCGCGGCTCGTGGTTTTATAAATGGGGAAGGCTGCAAACGCATTGCATTACATTACAGTGCATTGCATTATCTGCATTGTATTTCTATTAATAATAAGCTTGATACAGACGATTGAGAACGACGCGAAATACCGTGAGTTATTTCATCCTGGGGCCAGTTTCACAACGGTTACAAGTTACTAGTACTAATAATCAGAAGCACTCGTAAGTTCTGTTTCACAAGGATTTTACCGGGCCCCAGAAGACAAGACCTCATGCGTCAAGAAAGAAAAACCCAAGTATAGCGCTCCTACCGCATACTGGGAAAACTAGTTGAAGCGCAATGCTACTCGCGGAGCTGCACAGTAATGCTATCTGGTGAGCCCGCCGTTCTTCAGACCCTAGGCTCCACCGAAGGCTGGCTCGCCGCAGCCTTCGTCCGCTGGTAAGCGTCTGCAGTGAATGCATGACGTCACGCCTCCTCGTTTTATACAGGCCGTATGGGAGAATAAAGTGGGAGCCTAACGCTTCTCTCTTCCCTGTCAACAGCTTTAAATGCGTTACGGACGGCCGTTAACGAACCGACAAAGAAAAAGTTTGATATGATTGCAACATAATACAACTCAGAATTCCATTATTAATTAATAAATACATTTGCAAACATATTTTTAAATTTCTTTTGGACGGCGATTTCTGTAGGAGAGGCTCCGCCTTACAGCCTTTAATGACGAGCCGCGCCTGGTCACCACATTGCGACACATTCCACAACTGAATCAATTTGAATCCCTGAAGAAGGCAGACCACCCACCTCTAAGCACCTGCGAGCAGGCGTCGCAGGGCGTGATCTTCTTGTAGGTGTACTCCTGGAAGGCGTGCGCCGCCGCGTCGGCCGGCTGCTGGCTCATCTCGCGCTCCTTGCCGTTGCGCCTGCAACCGACGGCAGCGCTCAGCGGGCGAAGGGGGGCGGGGGCGGGGCGGGGGGCGGGGCGGGCGAGGCCTCGCGGAAGGAGCGCGCAGATGGGAGCGCAGACGAGACAATACTTTACGCGCGGTTGAAAGGCAAATGAAACGATTCATTAAACTTCGTTGTATGTGTAACTGATAGCGTAGAAGTAGAAAGAATAGAAAGGATATTTGTTTATTTGGTCAAAAAACAGTAAAAAACTGTACATCACGTATGGGAAAGAGATTATCTGCGCACATTTTATTGAGGCCCAGAATTTAAATGGCTATGGTTCGTTTCTCAAGTTAATCTTATAAAGAAATTAATAGCTGAAAATCGTATTAATTTTTGTGGCACGTAAGAATCATTACAAATATAAATACAAAAAATATGTACTCTGAAAAATTCAGTTTTCGACGATGAAAAGTTTATGAACATCCTCTCGTTCTTCGGATAAATCTACATAATCCTGTTCTTTTGCGTTGAAAACAATTTGTATTTACATGGTCAATAAATTTTATTGACCTTAGTTATGTTACTGCACAGTTCCAATTGTTTTCTGTAAGCGAAATATAATGAGAAATTAATAATTCAAAGTTGAACACAAAGATAAACCTCAATAGGTTCAGTGCTTCTTAAAGTGGTTAATGTTAATTTTCAATCAAGCTATTTTATTCATTCCATGTTCATTTGGATAACTTGGATTAGGAGTTGATGACTACCCTCCATCCACAGTATCCTTAAGGGACCTAGCCTTAAGCAAAACTCTCTGCCGATTTTTCTGACCTCATTAAAATCACGCTGAGCAGTGCTAAAAGGGACGTGTATCTGCGAGAGCTCGAAACTCTCTGGGACTAGTCGCACTCGATCGCAGAGAGCGGGGCGAACGGGAGCAGCCGGAGGAAAGGTCAGGCGAAAGCGGCGGTGACATTCTGCGTCTGTCGGCCGCTCGGCGCTTTCCTTCTGGGGGGCCTCGCCGCTCCGCGGGGCAAACGGAGCCGGAGCGCTCCTTGCGGACGATGCGCGCAACTACGGAAATAACTTCCTTCCAGAATCTATCGGGTGAAAATAATTGTTTTCGTCAGCATTTTGTTTTTCGCGACCACTCTAGTCATTCAAGAGGTCAAGACACTTCGAGCGTAAAATGTTAAGACGATTTTTTTCACCCAATTTCAAGTTTTACATTCTATTTTATTTTTTTCAGAGAAGTAAGTGAACATTTAGCACACGAAAACAAATAAAAAATGGAGTTAATTTTATGATGCTTTTCAAAACATTCATTCGCGAAAGTTTCATCGCATAAAGTCAGAAAAGACCTTGATACGGCGGATTATAGATTATTTAGATTGTAAATGTTATATTAGTTTACTTTACATTTGTAATTGCTTAACGAAAGTCCTAAACTGATTATACACTGTTGTCTTATTTATTTTGGGATGAGCTTTGGCCTCCTTTGAGTTCCTCAAGACTCAACCAAAGTCTAATAAATTCAAGCACGCACTAAACGTCTTTCGAAAAGCTGCAATATTTCTAAATTTATTTCCCAAAGTGAAAACTAAACGAAAATGACTTTTTATTATGTGCCCTAATTTGTAGTACGTAAGCTGTAGTTTTGTTACGTGTTAGTTTTGTTTTGTTTCGTGTCAGATTGATTCAAGACGACAATTTAATGCGATTCCTTATGAACGCAAAGCGAAAAAAACACAGTTTTTTAAGAGTCAAATTTTAATGGCACATACAATACAACTTATTTGCGTGAGATCCCCTCGGAAACGCACGCGACAAACAATTGCAGCAACGCGCATCAGTGCAAGGAGCACCGCCGAAACCTCCCCTTTGAAGTGGGTCAACGCTCTCAGCCGCGACCCTCGCAGTTCACATGGGGCAAGCGGCGCATGGCGCGAGATCTCTCTCTCTCTCTCCCTCTCTCACACTCGTTTGAGAGACATCGATTCTGCGGATCGAACTCCTCCGCTTCACTCCAGAGATGAGGACGACGTCCTACGCTCAAAACGCGCTGCCTTCTCAGCGATTACGTTCCGGGGAAAAGCTCAGGAGGATCTCTCAATGGGATAACATCGCGCGGCAGTAATCCGCAAACCAAACAGATTGAGGATACCTCCTAGCGATAAGACACGAGGAGTTTTGAAGCACTGTAGAGGCTGCGGAAATCCAGTGGATTTGAGTCGAGAACCTCTTCGCTCGATATTCAGAAAATGACGATTACCGCTGCGAAGAACTTTTCAAGAAAAAAGTAAGCTAATGACTCTGGCTTGGCAACGGTTTCAACGCACCACAGAGTCTCTACCCTTCTGTGATAGTCGACAGCCCTGTGATTCTGGCGGAACTTTGCGAAGTAGGCTGCGAGTGAAGTTGATCAAAGACGATTTTCTGTCATGTGGGGAGGAGGTCTACTCACGCACTGACGCAGCTTCTGGAGAAAAATAGGCAAGGGCAGAGAAGGCAATAGGAAATCGTGTCACGCCTCTTTCCCTCCCTCTCTTACACCTTCTTTCCCTCATCCTCTTTCCCTCGCCCTCTTTCCCGCACCCTCTCTGCCTCACCCTCTTTCCTGCACCCTCTCTCCCTCACCATCTTTCCCTCTCCCTCTCTCCCTCACCCTCTTTCCCTCGTCATCTTTCCCGCATCTTCTTACCCTCATCCTTTTCCCTTACCTTCTTTCCCTCATTCTCTTTCCATCACCATCTTTCCCTCGCCTTTTTCCTCGCTCTCTTTCCCTCATCGTTTTCCCCTCACCCTCTTTCTCGCACCCTCTCTCCTTCACCCTCTTTCTCTCATCCTTTTTACCTCACCCTCTTTCCCTCACCATATTTCCCTCTCCCTCTTTCCCGCACCTTCCTTCCCGCAACCTCTTTCCCGCACCCTCTCTCCCTCACCCTCTTTCCCTCGTCCGCTTTCCCTTATCTTCTTTCCCTCACCCTTTTTACCTCATCCTCTTTCCATCACCATCTTTCCCTCTCCCTTGTTTTCGCACTCTCTTTCCCTCATCCTCTTTCCTTCGCCCTCTTTCACGCACCCTCTCTCCCTCACTCTCTTTCCCTAATCCCCTTACCCTCACCCTCTTTCCCACGCCCTCTTTCCCACACCCTTTCTTCCACACCCTCTTTCTCACACCATCTTTCCCTCTCCCTCTTTCCCGCTTTCTCTTTCCCTCATCTTCTTTCCTTCACCCTTTTTCCCTCACCTTCTTTCCCTTATCCTCTTTCCATCACCATCTTTACCTCTCCCTCTTTCCCGCACCCTCTTTCCCTCACCCTCTGTCTCTCATTTTCATTCCGTCGCTGTATTTCTGCCTTCGCGTGTTTGACGTCGCATCGGGCGTCGCAGCGCTTGGGGCGGAGGAGAAGAGACCGGCAGACAGCGCTCGAGGATGTAACGAGATGAGCGGAAGTTTGGGGAACTTAGGTATGACGTAAGCTCCGAAATGAGATGTCACGGAAAGTTCGTAGGGGCTGAGAAGGTTGAGCCAACGCGTTTTATACATGGAACATATTGGATACAAATTTGGAAACTCGTAATTATCTAAACCACTTTAGATGAACCTATTTACTAGTCGGAAAGATGATTCCATATCACTTTGCAACAGTACCCTGTGGATAAAGCACTCATTTAGAAATACAATGGATGAAATATTATGCTATTATGTGTGAAAATTTGTTAGCATGTTACTACAATTAGTGTAGTCGCATGCAAACAAATGTTACTTTAATAAGTGCGGTTCGGGGTAATATGTACAGAGGATATGGAGATTTCCTGGAAATGAAAAGTTTAATTTATTATTTTCGGATGTATTAAATATTTAAACTCATTTCCAGAGAATCTGCCGTTTGTGGTTTTGAATCACACTGTAAAACGAATACACAAAGCAAGCAACGTATGAGGATCATTTTAAGGAAAGTAATCTTTCTACAGATATAATAAATACTATAGATTGTTTTGTACATGACAAACCAATCTCTACACAAATATCTATCAAAATGTCTTTTTCTTCTTCCAGAATATTTTTTTGCCAATAGAGCACATGTAAAGATTATTTATGCTCTCTCTCTCTCTGGCCCGGAAATAAACAGTGCGGTATGTTTGCGATTTTTGCATGTGGTATCACTGAAAATATGAAGAGAGATATTGTGAATAAACGGTGTATAAAAAAACGAATGTGAACAAATTAGTCGTGCTCCAACACCAATGCACCAATGAGTGTTTGCATACACCTGTGACATTTCATCCACAGATGCTGGGAGTAATTTGCATATTTTACACAGCGCAGGTTTGTGGTTAAATCGGACTGATTATTACAAAAGCACAATAGATAGTTTAGAAAAAGATTAGTTGATCATCGAAGTTATCAGGCTTAACGTTGAAGATATAAAATGAGCTAACTCTTCCTTTAATACTTCTTAGAATTTTAACATTCAGATGAAGTGATTTATAATTATACTGTAAGAGTAAGTATAAATGTTTAGTCAAGTAAAAATGCATTAGCAGCTAACGAAAACGAAGGTGATAACATATTTTTAAGTCAGTTTATAAATCGTGAAAATAAGTAATCATGAAAGACAGGAAGTTTAGATCATAATTATTGTAAGCATTGATTAAAAAATTTCCTGCTTTAAAAACAAACACATGTGGGATTATCAGAGAATATTAAAGTCGCTATGTGATTCATTAATGAAAATCGTGGAAGAAAAAATATTCAAGAGTATTTTTCAAATTTTTCTACCGTTCATATTTTTAATTTTCCACACATATATAATTTTACTATCTTTTAAGTAGCTGTGAACAAGTTTTATACGTATATATTTGCTCATAACACGACTATGTTTATACATGAATTTAAAATCTGCGCAATCAAACGAAGATCGTGACGAATACAGATAATATCATTGGAAGCACTATTTGCATTTAAATATTGCATTTTATTTGCAAAATATTTGCATTAATATACAGGTGTCCGGGGAGGAAACGTCGAAACTTTGAAAATAAGCTCTTAAGACAATTCTAAGTATATTTTGTCTAATAAACTACGTGGATATTCGGAATGGTTGAGCCACAATAAGCACTCAAAGTTTGGTTTGAAAAATTCATTTCTAGGCAAACATTTGCATTATAGAAGCATAGAAACACTCCAGAAACATATAAGTTGTTTATTATTTACAAAAGAAATGAATAAATTTGTTCAGAAAGAAAAAATAAGCGAGAAATAAAAAAGCACCCAATTTACACAATTCGCCTGCTTTTTTATTTCTCGCTTAATTTTTCTGTCTGAGCAAATATATTCAATTCTTTTGTAAGTAATAAACAATGTACATGTTTCTGGAGTATTTTTATGCTCCCATAATTCAAATTTTTGCCTAGAAATAATTTTTTCAAAGCAAATTTTGAGTGCTCATTGCGGCCCAACCATTCGGAATATCCACGTAGCTCATTAGACAAAATATGCTTAGAATTGTCTTAAGAGCTTATTTTGAAAGTTTCGACGTTTTCCTCCCCGGACACCCTGTATATTTGCATTTAAATTTTGTTCTTGGAGAAGTGTCTCAATCAAGGCGATTAACGGGGGGTGGGGGGTCGAAGAGCCACTTGACACAGAAGCAGGGGGTGTGGGGGGAAGGGGGCGCTGCGTTGGCCGTGGCCTAGGGGGCAGCAGGGGTCTGCACCCAGTCGCGGATGGGCCGCGGGCCGAAGCCCGCTCTGCTGCCTTCAGACACACGTTTCTTCCGGCTTCTCTCAAGGACATGGCTTCACAAATCACAACTATTCCTTTCTCTTTTAACGGGAAATGGAAGAATCATTTGGCGCTCAAAGAAGAGTTTTGTTTATTTTATTTTTTATACATTTATAAAATTTTCTCTTTAAATCAGCATTTGAAATATGTTGATTTCATTCTTAGAAGTATTTTCTTAATTATTTTTATGTGAAGTCCTCCTTTCAGTCTTGGGTGCTGGCTACAATACTTTTAGATATTGTTACATAACGCAGCGCGTAAATATTGAAAGACAGACTTGCAGAAAGTAAATTGAAAACTTTATGTTGTGAAGCCAACCAACGTAAAAACTGTCTTAAACGGAAGTAGTTATCAGAAAATGATTATTCTGATTGCGCCGGCGTGTTTCAAGGAGCGCATTTTTAAAGCCCATTTCCAGAAAGTTCAAATCTTTGATCCTAAATTGCCCTTTCTCAGCTTACATATGTAGTGGGAAACTGAAATGATCATGATTGTTAATAAAGGTCGCCTACATTTACTGAAACAACTTTTTTATAATTACCTTAGTATTATCCATAATACGGAACTTTACTTACTAGAAAACGTGATAGAAAAAAATGCATTATGAGAAAATATTTTTATCTACAAAAATAGAAAACATTTTTCAAAACCGTTGTTTCAGTGTAATTATGCGTGACATATCTGCAAACCATAAAAATTTCGTAAGCCTAACTTCTATAGATTCAGAAATTTAGATTCAAACATTTAACATTGCGACGATTGGGCACTTTGTTTCCTCTTGATTCTTTAAATATTAATTCAAATTGCGCTCAGTAGGAATACTGTGTAATCAGAATCGAATTAATATCATAAATGCCATGATGAAACCACGGAACATCCTGATAATTTTGAAATGCTGAACATTAGTATTCAAACTGAATTTGAAACTGTGTATATGATCTACGATTTGCAGTTTAAAATCTTAATATTCAAATATAATATATCTATAAATGTTAAAATAATTTTTGTAGTTTTTTGTACGGCAAAATTTTAAAAAAATTACCGTTATACCTTTCTATCCTGAATTTATTATAATAATTTTTGTATCATCAACAAAAAGGGTGAAGTTGTTTTAACATATTTATGGAGTAACATACAATTTTATTTTCAAAACTCATTTGGTTTCACTTTCCAGATGGGGCTCTTTAGAACGTGTTCCGTTTGCTAATGTGCCAATCGCCATCCTCTGTGCAATCCCATGTGCTGGCAGACAGAAATTGTCGAATATCATTCATAGATGAAGTATTGGAAATGGAAACTTAAAATTCAACCGGCGCGATGGTGTAACGGTCAAGAATGGTTTCAACGTTTTGGAGATGCGACTAAATATTTTCAATTTTTCTGGACGGAGGACTCCACTTATTACTTAGCTGAATAAAATATAGAAATATATTTTGCCACTGGTCAAGACAGAAATGAGTAGTCTTTTCTCTAAAATCATTTCAATGACTTATGATCTTATAGAATGAAACTTAAGTAAGTCTACAAAAATATTGAAGACTCACAATTATAAAAACTCCTTAAATTTGTATTCCAAATATTCAGTCTTTATCTTTTTTGTAACTTGGAATAGACATGAAACGTAAACATTAAGAGTTTCAATCCAAAAAATATTAACTATTTTCTTAGAACAACAATTTCGTCTTACATATG
The DNA here is from genome assembly GCA_031308135.1 of Acheta domesticus. NCBI lineage: Eukaryota > Metazoa > Arthropoda > Insecta > Orthoptera > Gryllidae > Acheta > Acheta domesticus. The sequence goes on along the minus strand of JAHLJT010000631.1, from coordinate 22,811,961 downwards.
TGTGGTATAGAAATGATCGGAACCTGTCTGGAGGGAAGATGTATGAAATCCGACATTTACACAGTTTTTCACTTCCATAGATGATTCGTTATGAATAAATTATACTTTTTAATTCTGATAAAAAAAATCAATTTTACTTGTCCAAAAATTCAGGGAAACAAGAAAATTCAAAATCGATTAATTTATGTTGCTAAAAGGAACATTTTAAAATATTATTAAAACATGTATCTGGTGTCATTTTATATCAATGCAAATGATAAAAACAAACCTTTAAAACTTTTAAATGATTAATTTACTGTGAATGCAAAAAAGCATTTTTGAAATTACTATTTCTTTCTCAATAACCCCTTGAGAGAGCAGGAAAAAGAATGTGTCCTGTTGATGTAGGCAATCGAAGTAGACAGAGAGACACTGCAGCTACGTCACAGAAGGAAGCCAAGTGCATTTCTACACAACAGTTACTAGGTAGCTGATTAGATCAACCACAAATGAGCAAGCAAACTACTTATCGTTAGTACTAGGGCCATTTGGCATACCTCATTGACATGATGGTTGACACTGCATGGTACATTTGATTCTTTCTGTTTGGGCAAACCAAGCAAATATAACAAAAGGAATAAAAATACAAAACAAAAAGAATTGAACGAAAAGTAAAAAAGGTAAAAAGAAACAAATATAATGCATTAGTAACATGACTACTAAAATTGTAAATAACATAAACTAACACGCCGAGCCCATTGCTTTAATGAAGGCTGCTCGACTGTGAAAAACTCATAATGAGCAATTTATAACAAAATAACGTTCACTTCAAACTGCAATTTCAATTTCAGTACGATTTAACATGGCTAGAGGTGACTAATGGAGATCGTTTTCAAAACCATTTCAAATAAGATATAAATTATGTTTTGATAAGGAAAATACATTATTATTATTTTATATTAAATTTTTGTAATTATATATAAAACACAAATTACATTTTATATTGTATTGCATATTATTTATATTTAACATTTATGTTAGTAAAGTATCCTTCCATTATAGCAAGTAAATTAATCTCACTAACGAGGTTTGTAATTATTTTCCATGTTTTCCCCAATATTTTTTCCAGAAACGAACGTTGGTATTTTATTTAACCAAGAACAAACATTGTATTTGGGCACAGACCTACACGACCTTGATAAAATTGAAAACTATCTTGAGCGACAATATTAGATGTAGAAGTTGTAGACTTTATTACGAACTTTTGGCAGAGAAAACAAATCACAGAATTTACAGGGTTTGAATATCCAGTACCTTATTTTAAAGGAGAACCCTAGGAAATTTCCCCAGCATTTTTGTATTAAACGAATATAATTTCTTTCACAATGTGGATGTCTTGGAACAAATGTTGATATACTATAAGTGTCTGTGATCTTCTTGGAATCGTCAAGACAAACGGCGTTCTACCTTTGGATCTAAATGTTTATTCTTGAACAAACAAGAAAACAAAGACTTTATAAGTGTAAGCAATATTCTGAGGGTTTCTTCTTATTTGTCCACATGGGCATCAACTAAATTTCAATATAATAATCGGGAGTTAAATTGTCCGTGGCTGTTTGCTGTTCCGAGAAAGAGCAACTGTGAACCTTGAAAGGACCTTCTCTCGATAGTTGTTAATGAGCGATCTCTATTACATAATAACTCTTGGGGAAGGGGAGCGTCAAGACGGCTTTTGGCGCCGATCGATGCCTGGGCTTTCGCGAAGGCCATTAAATAATGAAGGCTTGCGTCCGCCTCCGGGAGGGAAGGGGTCCTAAAGCGACTCGCAGCCGGCGGCCCCCGGGACTCTGTCTCTCCCTCTTTCTCTCTCTATCTCTTTCTCTCTCTATCTCTCTTTCTATCTATCTCTCTATCTATCTCTCTATCTTTTTCTCTCTTTCTCTCTATCCTTTTCTCTCTCTCTCTCTCTCTCTCTATCGACACGAACCACTTCTACCCGCTGAGCATTGGGGTGACGTGAAGCCGGCTAGGTGAAGGGCCACTCAATGAAGAGAGGGTAGGCTCTGTACATGAGGTGGTCTCGGTAGTCGAGGCTGCTTTGGTTGATGAGATTCCATTGGTCGATGGGATGCCCTTGGAGGGTAAGTAAGATGCCCTTGGAAGGTAGTACTCTCTTGTACAGTGGCATACCCTTGGTTGGTGGGATTCCATTGGAAGTTGGAATTACCTTGGGATGGTGGGATTCCCTTGGTTGGTGGATACCCTAATTGGTGGGATTCCCTTGGAAGTAGGAATTCCCTCAATTGATGTGATTCCCTTGGAAGGTGGTATTCTTTTGGAAGGTGGCATGCCCTTGGAAGGTGAAATTCTCATGATTCCAAGGGATTCCCTTGATTGAGGGGATTCCCTTGGAAGATGAGATTCTGTTCGTTGGTGGGATTACTTTGGGAGGTGGAATTCACTAGCATTTGCGGGTGATTGCGGGCGAGTTAACTGTTAAGTATAGTGCATGTGTTTATCGTGGGAGGCGGCGGCGACCTTCCGGCCGGATGGGAAGATCCGGCGCCGACCTACCCATTGGCTTCCAGGTGTTTTCCGCAACAAGGTATCTCACACCAGCGGGGCATCGTCCCAGTCGGGACAAGCCGTAAGTTCCCGACTGGACTTCCGACAGAGCATGTAAGTGTGTAAGAGGTTAGGATATGACAAGGAAGAGGAAGAAAAGATCGCGCATAGTCCGTGGCTCGTTTGTTAGGGTACTGCTCCCGCATGTGTCGATCGCAGAAACTATGGAAATCAATGCAGCCGGCTGCTAGAATACACAGCGGTTGAATTCGACCTAGCTACATAGCTAGTGTCGAAAATCCTGACTCCGCCATGACTCAAAACTTGGAACCTTCCGGTCAGAAGCAGTGTAGTGACATCAACTGATGCTGTGATAGACATCCAAGCCGGACACGATAACAGGAAAGAGCACACAAGTTGAGGTACTTTAGAATTAAGTTAATAAATCTCCTCAGGACACTACGAATTTAAATGCCAATATAATTTTTCTTTCAACGTAATTTGTAATAAACACAACATAAACATAAAATAAGCGTATGTGTGTATGTCATCTTATGTAAACGTCTGCATTCTTACAAAACAATAATACAAATTATTGTACACTATATATTAACTAATGAGTGTGTTTTGTCATAAACAGAATAATTTTGAAACGAAATTCTTAAGTTTACCTCAAATTTGATCTTTGGTTTCTTGTTATTAGATTTTTTTCATATCACACTAAGGTAATCATGAAAATTTGGGATTAACTTACTTTCACGTTAATGTATAACAGTTTCGAAGTTTATGTTCACATGAAAAATTCTATTGAGATATTAGATTTTATAGTGCTTAAGTATTTTTCTTCTTTAAACTTTACGTTAAGTTATGCTGCATTAATATTTTTTCTTTCATATCGAAAGATACTCAAGAGAGCATGGTTGATGCTGCTCTTACGTCAATCTCCATTAGCACCTCTGCCAGAAACTGATTTAATCCTATATACACATCATACATACTCAACAGTGTATTGCAAATAAACACTAATTGTTAATGTATCCACTAAAATTGGCAAATAATTTTAATTTTACCATACTCTACATTATGGCCAAAACTACACATTATGTAAACGTGCGAAAAATATAAATTCATGTATAGATTCACGTCATAACCAATCTGCACTAGATACAACGTTTGAAGTGAATATGGTTATAGCGTGAACTAATGATATACAAAGTAAATCATTCGATTAATTGAAATACGAACAATAAATAATTATTAATAAGTGCAAAATAACTTTCACATTCTACATTTAGAACACAAGAAATTCTTATAATAACACTGAAGCCGCAAACACGAATACACAGCAAAGCCTTCGAACCGGTTGAATTTGTTTCTCGTTTTAATCGTATAGAAATTTCTCAATAAACAAATGTGAGAGTAGAAATGAATATACATTGTATATAAAACTTTTCTTCAAAACGTGAGAAGACAACAGACGCATAAAATGCCGCTGCGAAATTGAATTTAGCCAGTAGTGCCAGGTCAAACGAACTAGTTTCACTAATGATGAAAATAAAGTCAGTCGGTGTGTCAGTCCAATGATAAGTCGTGGTAAACGTTAATTATGCCATTGCTTAACGTATGTGGTCAAAAAATAATTTGATAAAACCGTTCGTAGCATATCATTGGTAACATGGAACAAATTATTCGTTTCATTCCTTATCTTTAATCCATACCAAATCTTGCCAATATATTTTAGAAGTATCTTCTCATTCGCATAGGGTTCAGTGTTTATTTAATTCCAGTTCAAATCAGTAATGATATGCTTTATCCAAGTGTTCAATGAAATCCGGTCAAGACTTGGAGAATGACAATACTTGACACTACCCACAAAGAGGAGGGCGGAATTTTAACATTAAGCAGCCAGACGGCACCAAAACATTTCAAAAACGCTTTTCTTAAATTAACACGTTTATATCAAACAATTCCAGCAAGCTTCGTACAAATATTTGATGAAATCTCGCAATACGTGAAAGCGTTGGCTTTCTTTACCCATCAAATGACTCACAGCGATGGTCGCTACGTCGATTCTCTTTAAACATCCGTTTCACTACCAACCGATCACCACACTCCGTAGGCGAAAGCTATTTTTTAGTGTCACACACACGCGCCTTTCCTACGTCACATCGCTTTTACATAACCACTTCAACATTTGATGACATAAGCGCATACGTTTTGCGGCAGTGGTACCGATGGTCGAACTGACGTCGGTTGCTCGTCTGGTGATGAGCGGTCTGGAGGTATAACAAGTTGTCGTTGGAGGAAGTCGGGTGGTTGCCTGGCAATCATCTGGCAATCGTCTAGAGGTCGTCTGGCGGTCCTTTTGTGATTATTTGGCGATCGACGGGTGATGGTCGGGCTGAGTCGGGCTATGAGGTGGTAGTCATCGGAGAGTGTTGGTCGGGCACCGGCGGTCGGGCAGCGGCGGTCGGTCGGGCAGCGGCGGTCGGTCGGGCAGCGGCGGTCGGTCGGGCAGCGGCGGTCGGTCGGGCAGCGGCGGTCGGTCGGGCAGCGGCGGTCGGTCGGGCAGCGGCGGTCGGTCGGGCAGCGGCGGTCGGTCGGGCAGCGGCGGTCGGTCGGGCAGTGGCGGTCGGTCGGGCAGCGGCGGTCGGTCGGGCAGCGGCGGGTCGGTCGGGCAGCGGCGGTCGGTCGGGCAGCGGCGGTCCGGCAACGGCGGTCGGACAGCGGCGATCGCGCACGCACCTGACGACGCGCGCCCACGCGCTCGCGGCCAAGGGGCGCGCGGCCGGCGGCTGCATCGGCGGCGACGCCGGCGCCGGCGGCGGCGGCTGGTCGGGCGGCGGGGACGCCAGGGCGGCGGCGGCGGCGGCGGGCGAGCGCTCCGCCGGGAGCTTCCGGGCGGATGTGCGGCGCGCGGGCGCTCGGCGCCGCCACGAGAGGCTTCGCGCGGATCCGTGTTTGCGGCTTCACTCGGGGGAGGGGAGGAACGGCGCCCGGCGCCGGCGGGAGGGGGGGACAGCGGGAGGAGGTTGGACAAGGGGGTCCATAATATGGGGGGAAAGTGAGGAAAGAGGAAGAAAGTGGAGAAAGTAAAAGAGAAAATGCAGTACAGAAAAATGATGAAAATGATATGGGTGACTGCAGAACGAACGAATGTGAAAAGAAATATACAATATGAATAAACGAATGACTAGTGAGACTGTGCGTAGGGAACGATAGAGTGGAGAATTTTCAGTTCGGAGCAGTTAATTACCAATGATGCGAGATAATTAGCAATGATGACCCTATTCGTTTGGGTGGTTGAAGAACGATAGGATCATTTTTATTTTCTTGCTCTGAGTAGAAAGAAAGTTATGTAAAGCTGGGCGAAAACGCGGAATTTTCGGGAAAAAATCTTATTACAAGATTCATGTGAATTGTTACGGGGTTCGTTTGAAAGAGTCGAGAGAAGTAGAATGGGAGGCAAGAATGAACGAATTTAGGTGACAAGATTGCAATGTGTAGGAGAGAGTGGAATGCAAGAGGGGAGGCGATGAGTTGTGGAGGCTTGCTATTCGCAAAGAAAGCGACAGATACGAGAATGAAAACATGGAAGTATTACATGAACCTTTAAGATGGTGTCGGATGGAGCCGAATGGATTCGAATGAAGTCGAATGGAGTCAAATGGGGTCGAAGGAGGGTCGAATCGAGTCGAATGGGGGAGGGTGAAGTCAGATTGAGTCGGATGAGGGGTCGGATGGGGGGTCGGATGGGGGTCGGATGGGGGTCGGATGGGGGTCGGATGGGGGTCGGATGGGGGTCGGATGGAGTCGGATGAGGGGTCGAATGGAGTCGGATGGGGGTTCGGATGGTGTCGCACGAGGTCGGATGGGGGGTCTGATGTAGACGGCTGAGGTCGGACGAAGTTGTCGGTGTGCGCTGCGGGGCGGGGCCACTCACTTGTCGGCGTCGCGCGGCGGGGCGGCGCTGGCCTGGCCGTTGCCCGGCGCCGTGGTCTTGAGGCTCTTGAAGGCCTTGAGCCACTTGTTCTTCATGCTGCCCGTGGACGACGACGACATCTTGCGCTCGCGCACCGCGTCCGACGCCGCGTCCGCCTTCGCGCCGAACAGCTCCTTCTGCAACACGCACAACACGCACTCAGCCACCTCGCTCACGACCACCAGATGGCAACAGGCGAACTTAAGGTAGCTGTCTACTTCAATAAAAAATATCAAGAATTTTGTGTTGTGTTTTTCCTCGCACATCTAATGTTTTTGATGCATTTAGAGATCAAATTATAATTGTGTCCTCTGTTAATAAATAATTGGCCAAAACGCAGAATTTTGCTTCAAACAGCATCAACCTTTAACAAATTGACATATTTTGATAATTATTTTATTTTAAATTAATCACAATTGTCTATTCTAGTGAATGAACTAGAATGATAAAGGTGCTGTGAAAACTTAACAGACAGGATTCGATTATTTGAGAAAAGAATAATGGTTTATAAATTTATATAGAATATTTAAGTTTGTATAAATGAAACTTTTAGAGGCACATTAACTATTCTAGTTCATTCACTAGAACAAATCATGGATTACAAGCTGCAAAATGAATTATATTATTATCTTTTATAGTTTATGATGTACGATATTTGACATGCATAAATGTGCTGAAAATTCCCTATTTGGGAAAATGCACCTGAAGTTTACTCACTAAGGGCTTCACAGTTGACACTCGCTTCAAAAAAATTCTCAAAAACTAAGAAACGTAGAAAGAAATGGGTTGAATCATTTAAGAGAATATAACCGAGCATACAACTCAATAAAAAATTAAAAACCATAAATTTCATGATTTTTCATTTTGAGACAGACAGCTACCTTAATTTTCTGAGACGCAGTGAACACGAAAATTATCACTCAATTTACGTTAACACAGCTATTTTTACAACAAACAAGTTTTCTATTGAAACAATATGCGTATAAAGTATACCAACAGGAAAATACAACGAAAAAATGGCATAAAGAGGACAGATATCCATTTTACTAGATGTTTACTGTTGAAACACAGTGTCAAACGTTCAATTGAGCTGCTGAAAGGAAAATATTGAAGACAAACCTATTTTGAATGCACTAGTTTTTCTTCACTCAATATGGTAAAAGTATGTTATTGTCATATTAAAAGATTAATTTTATTTATAATTCATAATTATGATCATCAAATCGCGCCACGCAAATGCAGTTTTGAGATACAGGTCGTTTAATGTTTGACGAACTCATGCAAACCAGTTAAGAGTCAATAGAATTAAACAAAAGTTCTGTTTCACTAAAAACAACAACAGGAATTCTATAATGCTGAATATGAATATGGAGAGAAAGGTGTGGTACGCTCAACTTGAAAAACCCTCAAAATCACTCACAGACCCTTTCGATTATATTCGTCAAAACAAGTCGCAATGAGGGCATTCGATGTCACGTGGTCTAATTTCGGAGAAGTGCCCCGTGCGACCACCTCGAAGTTATCTATGTCCCTCAGGCCTCAGAGGAAGTGCTGCCAAGTTGTTACTTCAAAAGTGAAATATTTTTTCAGATATAGCGGTTTGTTTGATTCCATACAGCGCACCGTGGGCCAGAAATGCCTCAAAGCTGGCCAAAAGTCCAAAAACCCAAATTACACCCCTGGCGCTGAGATTTCGCCTATCGTGAGACTAATGTCCACCCCTTTCATAGACATAAACAAAAATTCAATGCACCGTTCTAAATCTTCGGAACTGAGTTGCAAAGTAGGGTTCAGTTTGCTTCTGATTTCTGTCGTGACGAATATGAAACAGGAAGCCCAAATTGGTACAATCAGTACTCAGGGACATTGCAAGATATCGATCTGCTGAATATCGTAATTTCTAGAGAGAGGTTTTCTTATTTTCCAGTAAAGACTATTTCCATTTTTGTGAATAATTTTTTAAAGTTATTGTTATAAATAAAAATTTGCACATTTGAATCGTACAATAGAGATATTGTAATTTTCTTCGAGACTTTTAGTTGTTACTTTCGCTTACTTCCGGTTTGAGGCAAATTGTTATAAGAAGAAAAAAGTGTGAGGAAAATGACCATGTTAACAGATTACAGTACGTTACAGCGTTTTGCGAGATATATGCGTTCACATTTTTTTCTACGTAGTTTGCACTGCTTGCATTAAGTACTGCGGATTGCGTCTTCCTCGCATAAGTCACTTCCTGACGTATGTTAAAAGAGTAAATAATATTTTTAAGACTTCTAAGACGATTTGTATTACAAAACAAACATTTCTTCATTTTAGACGAATTTCTACTAAATGCTGAAAAATGAGGTATGTGAAATGCTGTTGGAGGCTCGCAATCGCCGCGACGCCCAAATACCGCAATTATTCGTCTTTGTCAATTTACTGATACTGAGAAAATATCAAATGAGCTATTTACAAGACAACGGGAAACTATAGTGACTTTGCCAGTTGCGACAAAAGCATTAGAAAGTGTGGTAATTTTTTAAAAGAAAATTCAGCTTGGTTGAATGAAAAATTTATTTTGCCATCTTATATTTCTGCTCCAGAAGATCCCGAAGATTCTTCAAACCTAGGACGTCCATCGACTTCATATGAAGCAAATAGTGAAGGAGCAGAAGAAGAAAAAAACCCTATTCGTGACACCCATTCTTCTCCCATGCTGATGTACACCAACCCAATGCGTCTGCGCTTCGAAGGGGCAAAGGACGCAGCTTAGTTGATGAAGAAGACCTTGAGAACTCCAAGCTTACATGTGCACTCAGTACACTCCCCGAATTCGTTCAACGAACGGCCTTAGTGTGCCCCACGTAGAACGAAGTAGGGTCTGCTAAGGAACGATGTTAGCATGACTTCACTTTACAGAACTGTTACCGAAGTAAATCTGCAGTCTACTCTACCATACTGCTTTTCGAATAATTTTCGCTCTCCAAATTTCTTTCGGGGCCCAGCTCAAGTTTGATAAGCAAGAGAGGTTTTGATGGCAGCACTTGACACAATGAGTAAAAAAACAGGAGGCTATTTCAGTAATACAGACGTGTTTATTAACTGTTTTGTATCGATTCTACTTTGTCACTTCGTAAGAAAGAAAAACTGTTTTATGGCAAAATCATTAACCTCCATAAATTCGTTATTGCAGACCAATTAAGTTTCATTTCCGGAACGGAAGCAGCTCACCTAATTAAAAATGACGAAATAAATTATGCAAATAAAATTAAACAACTTGGGTCTACTCTTGTTTCGATTGACGGCATTCTATGTAATGATGGTTTCCACGACATGCTACTTATTATGGCAGATGGAAAGGTACGAAGCACTTTGACAACAACTTCATTGCAGAAATATATTTGTAAAGCAAATCCAAAGAAAATTAATGATTTAAATGAATTATTGATCAAGATGAATTTTCTCCTTGTCCTGAAAAGGAAAGTTAAAGTACGTCAAGCAGCAAAGATGAATTAGCAGGAAAAATTCACATAAAATATCCCCTTGAATAAAATATAAATATATATTTCTGTTGAATAACAGATGATATTACTTATTTATATGCATTCTATTAACCATTTATTCAGTTCCCTTCCATTTCTTTCCCTGGAAATGCAAGAATTTGGACAGGGGAGTTTTGGCCAGGTTTCGGCTCTTCCTGGCCCAGTGTGCAGCGTCGTTACACAGTATGATTGAAGATTTTCGCAACTTCGAAATAGAATGCTTCCTTCTCCGTTATTACTAAACAAATGGAACTGAGCTTACATTTGTTTCCTCTCCATTCAGTGAAACTAACAGCAATTTTCCTTCATTAATAAACAGTGGCTATATTGCAGCAAAGTCGCCAAAAAAGGGTGATAAAAATTCCAGATTGAATAGATTCCTTTATATTTGAATAGAAAAAGTGAAACTTGACTCATATCATATCAACCCTACATTGTTTCTGAATTATTATTTCAGCTTCCTAGTTCTTATCATTCCTTCATGAATTAAGTTTAAAATACTGATGATTTTTATCAAAAGCCCCAAAAGATGGTGTTTTCAGACGTGCTTGGCAGAAAAATACCTTCTACAAATTCTTTTAAACCTATCTCGTTTAAAAGATATTTTAAAGCTTCTAAAAGTTAACTATATGATCCCTTAAAGGCATACAATGCCCATAGTAAAAAGTACAGCAATGTTGACGAAAAAACAAGTGTTCAATAAAAATGCCAGAGGTTATTTTTGTAAGTTCCTTAATATCCAAGTAAGAAAATTGAAATTAACCACATAATATCTTAACACATTATTTTTAAATGCAAAAATTCAACCTCTTACCACTTAACACACTGATGCTCACTGATGATGAATAGTGGATTTATTTGCCAACGTTGGCATGAAATGCATCAAGTTATAGACAAATTGGAAGACAGCAATAGAGAGGGGTTAAAGAACCGAATTTCATCATTTCAAGCCATTTGCATTTGAAGACGATTTTTTTATATTGATCAGTGCTAATCATTGTTAGTCACTGAGGTCATTGTTTTAATAATTTCCAGAGAAAGACTTTCGAACTAGGAACTGCATTCCCGTTGGATTCATGTCCGCATATTGATGGCAAGAAAGTAGAAGTATTAGAGAGAATCATCAATTTTTACTAGTTGATTCAAATTCGATTAGCAACCCCACCATTCCAAAATATATTGAATTATATAGGGTCAATTGTCAGTTTGGATAAACAATAAATACTTAAGAAATAAAGAGTTTTTATATTACTAAAGATATTCTTCTGGTGTTGTTAAAAGAATTACTCATGGTAATCAAAAAATAAAAGTAAGTTCTGTTGCGCCCATTGCATATCTCCTCAGTGTGGGATAACCATTTCTGACCATTACAACATTACACACAATGAAATACAATAATTGAAAACTTTTTCAATTACAGCCACACATAAAAAGATGGAAGTAGAATGGCGGAAATAGAAATATCTGGTCTCCAAGTGCGGTCCCCCAGAGGTACCAGTAAACTCCAGAGAAAGAAGACACATGAAATATCCAATCGGCACCAAACGACTGAACCATTCAAAACTCTTTTTAAAGAAAATATTTCCAAGCCATTTCGCAAGTTGTCCTTCAAGGTGGGATCTAAAAACGGACACCCATTTTCTCTTGGTAACATACCTCAGAGAAAGCTGTACAGAAGATCATAGCTCATAAATCCATTTAGGCTCTTAAGCTAAGTCCGAAATTGGATAGAATAATCAGTACGACAATATTTATCAGCCCATTGTTGAAGACATCAAGTCTATAAATAGAAATTACAATTATATTGAAGACAAATAACAACAAGTATGCATTGCATTTCGTGTTTTCTCATATCCTTTATATGGCCGTATCATACGTAGTATAACTCCATTTAGTCCCGTACACCATGTCTATAATCGGACAAAATTAAATAATATTATCAATATGAGTTAAAACAAATCACACGTGTGTAAAATATAACTTAATGTTCTGCTGAATTTTCTACAAGACCTGTATCGATACGAGAAACCCGCCACTTGGTTACGCCACTTGGGCTTTCAGGGGATCGGGTAATTAATCTGAGTGCGTCCATCCTTCCACAGAAGAAACATTTGGGGAGTTCTGAGCGCCTAAAATCCGTGATTTGGAGGGGGTGATTAAGGTGAGGCATTCCTTAATCACCCCCCTAAATACCTAACTCATTCATTTCCTTTCGGCACTATTTTTTCCGCACTATTACTGTTTTAACCGGTACTAATGGCTTATAAAGTAAGCTATGAGAATGTTATTTCTAAAATATGTTACTACTTACACGGTGAGAAAAATGATAAGATTATCGTAGGAGAAAACCTAATCAAAGAGTCAGGTGCCATTTTTCAGCATGTTTACAATGAAGGAATGTAGGACGCAAGAATCCAGGCTGAGCAGCTATTGGAAACGTGAATCATGGAGCCATTCTGGAGGATGAATAATTCATAGACATCTCTAAAGACCTTTTTATTGTTTTCTCTGTTTCCAAACAACGAGATTTCCTGAACGAGAGATAAAATATGCGCGTTGTTGTTACTTATTTCCATGAATCATGCATTTTTCATGACAAAAATGTGATATTGCGATGGGAACACTGAATGCCAGAGACCACACAAAATGGGAAAAAGAAGAAACTGAATACAAAAAGTGCTCAATCAATCAATAAATTAAATAACAAAATGCAGAAAAATGCTTGTATATAGAGATAATAATGTTTGTATAGAGAGTAAAATTGCATTAGTATACTTTAGAATAATTTTATAAATGTAGAATACAGCTACTGCTATATAAAATCTTTCAATAATACGTTACATTATATCGACAGAAATCACTTCTTTAATAAATTCACTAATATATTGTACGATATATTAGTTTTTCAATAAATGACTTCAATATCGTTTTATCAGCGTACTGAATCATCTTTTTAATGAGCTTTAAGATTCAAAATAAAAGACATGAATTTCTTAATTATTAGTGCGACGTAACATAAATACGAGTAAAGTAGTAATTAAAATTTAAGAGTAATTTTCCCAGAATTTAATTTATAATACATTTATTAATAAATTTATTCCTTAAGAAAAACGAATAAAACAATGTTCTTAATACAGCAATGTGTCAGCATACGAAAACAACATTCCTTTACATTGTTAAGAATCACTTTAATAATGAATTTGGGAGTTGTTTGTGAATTATTTAACAAGAACACTTCATTCTGTGAAGTTCTGTTACAAACGATTGACTCTTTAATATTTACTCAGTATTATCTTTTCAAAATCACATAGGTTTCGCTAAAACGATTCCATTGTATATTTGGATTGAATTTCGGAAAAAAACAACGTTCAACACACAAGTTCCCAGAATATTCTGCTATCGGTATTCTTCCCTATTCCCAGAATAAGAGGAAAAACGTGGTCCAGTAATTTTAGAAAACAAGGGGCCGCTACAAACAATGGTATTACGCGGTGTGAAAACCAAGTAGGTCAGTTTCGGTACGCGAAGGGACTCCGCGAGCAAACAGCCCGCCCTGCACGCCACTCCGTCTCAATCAGCGCGATGTGGGTCACAAACACGATGTAGGGCGCCGTATCAGAGGCTCCCGGGGGATGGAGAGAAACGGGGTCTCACATTTCAGCGCGGATTAAGACAGCGAGCGCCCGCGCCCGCGCCCGCGACTGCGAGAGGGCTGCGAGGACGCGAGGACGCCGTCCGTCGCAATCAACGAGGAAGGGCTGCGCCGTTAGGTAACGCCCGAGCAGGCGGGGGGTGGGCGGGGGGCTCGTGCAGACAACCCAACGGGTGGCGATCGACCTGGGGTGGGGTCGACCTCCATGGGGGAAGGGGGGTCACACAAGGGCTGTATCTTACTGCGGCGGCGAAGGCGGCGGCGGCGGAGGCAACGGCGCGGGGCGGCTGTCGCTGGGAGCGGGCCGACTGCACAGCGGCGCCGCCGCCGCCGCCGCTGCCACCGCCGCACCGCAGGTGTTTCCGAGCCGGCAGACACGCCCCCGGCCGCCCGCTCTCTCCGCCCCGCCCCGCCCCCGTCGCCCTCATCGGAAATCGATAGTGGGAGGCTCCGCCGTGGGAGGGGCCGGGGCGGCTGCTCGCGCGTGCTCTCTGTGCAGTCCGTCCGCCCCCGCCCCCGCCCCCGCCCCGCCCCGTCCCCGCCCCGCGCCGCCCTTGCGCTCGCCCTCTGCGCAGACCGCTCGCTCCCCGCCGCGCCCCCCACGCCCCGCCTCGCGCCCACGCGGTGCCAGGCGGGCGGTCGCGAGCGGACGTCGATCCGAGCGCTCCTAGCGGCGGTGGCGTGGGAGGAAGGGAGAAAGGGAACCGATGAACGGTCTCTCTCCTCTCTCTATTAATTTAATGCACCGCAGACTCCCTTACATAACGGTGTCGCTTATCCGTTTCTCTGCATATTTGCGTTAGTGCGAAGATAAAGTGCGCAGGCGGCCAATTAATGTAATAGATTTCAATTACAGAGCAAAATCACCTTTGCCTTTTTCAGCCCGAGGGAAAAATCGCTTAACCTCCAGGAAATTAATTCATCTCCTTGAGATGACGGGGGAGGAGATTTTTTTGTTCGCTTTTTAACACACTGCAAATTAAATCATAAAATCTTTGCAGTGAAGGTAGAATTCTCTTCGGCAAGTGTTGTATAAGGATTACGGTGAATTAGTGAAACGTCGAAACATTGAACAGATAAGAGAAATTTGTGCGGCATACACGTAACTTCCTGTTTGACCATATGCGCGTAGCTTATCAGTTCTGGAATGACATGGAGATAATGGTCATCTGCTAAAGCGACGGTAAAGGTTACTAGCTATTTAACTTTACATTTATAGGCGTTTACACAGGTTGATCCCAAAGTTTTCTCTATTTGAGCGTAGTAATCTGTAAAGGGCGTGAAACAGTATTAGATTTATTCAAAGTAAAAATGAAACGGCAAATAATTTTCTAAAACTGTTAATCTAAAATTATTATTTAATTACAATTACTGGTGAATAATCGATAAAGGCATGTTTAACTCTTTAATAGAGACGATTCCGATTGTTTCTTGAAAAAATAAGTGAAGCAACCACAGTAAATGAAAAGATTTTAAACTGAATGGTAAGGAATTCGTAACACAAATATTTCCAAGCACTGAAGCATTTCAACATTTTCTTCTAATCTTACACTTTTGTGTCTTACTCACTTCAACAACGTTACTACAAGCGGGCAAAAGGTTGTATAGTCACGACCGGTTATACTGCAATAAACACTTCCCTTTCAGTGTCTCTTATATTCCAGTTCCATTTCCCAACTTTCCTCTGAGTTAGATTTCATCCACCTCCTTTGCAGAAGCTTCTATCTCGAATCTTAAAATAATTCAAATCAATGAGGCCTTACTTCACGTGGAGAGACTCATGCCATCAGACCTGCTTTTCCGTCTGACCACGAAAATTTTCGTTTACGCTTCATTCACAATCTAGCGGAGAAAGCGACGAAACAGGAAGTAGCGTAGCTTCAAGAGACGCTAAGATGCGGAGAACCCCCACGTAAAATATTAATCAACGAACCCTAAACATATTGATAATTTTGGAAGTGAGCGAACCACGTTTGGTATTAATTTTAAAAGTGATTTCCTATGATTGAATTCCGCGCGTTGTTACAAGCTGGCGTCTGTCGTTAAAATGCTTCTCGCGTCTGCCACGAGATTGCGATGGGCAATGACGCATGCACAGACGGCAAGGTTCCCCCTCCCCTCTTCACCCCTGTCCGAGAGATCCTCGAGTGTCGTACGCTAGCACACGACTAAGAAAGGCTTATGAGCGTGTTTCGTTAGCATAGATTCTAAAGAGCATTAAAGATGATGATCTTCACGTTAATGTTGAGCATCCCCAAACGCGCGAGTCACGCTACAATACTGGAAATAGGCGATTTAAATTTTACTCAGAGGCTTCTTTTAGGCTTGATCTTTTACCTGTAGTAAATATTCAACATGGGATAGCCGGATTTACTTCCCGTCGGAAGGAAAGCGTCAGAAGGATTTTAAAATCCTTAAAATCCATGGCTTCGGTCGGGTTTGAGCTCGCAAACGTGGATATAACAATCCTACACATTAAACATTATATCACCACAACTAAATCCAGCTTGAGACATCAATGCAATTCAGAACTTTATCAGTAATTTTGACAGCTTCAAAATCTTGGCTTGGAAGTGGTGTAACGATTCAAAACTCCATTTCAGGGAGAAAAATTAGCTTTGATAAAGAACAGCTAACAGACTTCAGGGACTAAAATGACTCAATAACTTTCAGACAAACTATTCATTAGTTGTGAAGACATTCTCACATTATAAAACATAAACAAACATTTTTGAATTTGTTGATTATTAATTTTACAGATAGACAATGAAAAATCATCAGAAATAAACGTACGTTTAATTTACTACGAGCAAGTATAACGCCCTGATTCCAAATCTGTACTTACAGTTTCTCAAGCACGTTTCATGTTTCGAACGTGCTGATACGTTGCGATAAGATAGTTATAATATTGCGAATGTGCGATTACCTCACAAAATAAGGGCTTACCTAGTCAACAATGAAAAATCATCGGAAACGAAAATATGTGAGATTTACTGAGTATCACGCATAGTTTCTAACATATGACGATTTTCGTATGATGATTGTACGAACCCCCAAAGGAAAGTCGTTCTTTCAGGAACTGTTGTTGCTGGGAATGAATTGAGCTCTTATTTTCACTAGCGTATCTCAAAACAGATAAAACTAGTGAAGCTAAAATATACTTTCTTGTGATACTAGTGATACTTGTGATACTAGTGATACTCGTGATACTAGCGATACTCGTGATACTAGTGATGTATATACTTTCCCGCTCGTACTTTCACGCGAAAATAACTCAAATTTTCGAAAAATTGTACATAATCATATTTCAAAATCTTTAAGGAACATATTTCATTACTGGAAGAATCTCTATCTTTAATATTTTAGTTGGAAGAAGAGCAGAAAAAAATTTGAAATTTTGAAAAATCAAAGTTTCCAATGAACATGAAAACTGCATCATTCTCTTATACGGCCTTCACACTATCCAAAAAAAAAGTAATCAAAAACAATGGCGCCCTTTTTTCAAAATTTGGAAAATGTCCCAAGGGCTTCATATAAAGTACCACCCAAAATTAAAATATGTTTCAAATTCAAAAGGCCGCTACATTAGCCAGATTGATTGGGCAATATTAATTTTGGAGAAAATTGTCTTTAGCCGCTAGCGTTGTTCACTGACGGACGGACTGACGGTCTGTCGGTCTGTCTGTCGGTCTGTCTGTCGTTCGGTCTGTCGTTCGGTCTGTCGTTCGGTCTGTCGTTCGGTCTGTCGTTCGGTCTGTCGTTCGGTCTGTCGTTCGGTCTGTCGTTCGGTCTGTCTGTCGGTCGGTCTGTCTGTCTGTCTGTCTGTCTGTCGGTCGGTCGGTCGGTCGGTCAGTCGTCCTTAATGCCGTCATTCGATTTTACGACATTAAGGACATGGATTCTGGCTGCATCACGTGTTAGAGGATTTTTTTCTAAATTTAGAAACTGTATTTATCCACTTTTTCGTTATCCTGAATAAAGAGTTTTTCTGTCAAAAATTCGCCGTTTTTCGCGCAGCTTTACATTACTTTTTCTCTATTCCCTAGCGAGAAAGTTAAAAAAGAGAGAAACAGAAGAGTTTCTTGTGAGCTTGGAAAACAGTGTCCTGAATGTTCCTTCCGTTGATCCCAACATGACATTTCTCGCTCCTCTTCACACAAAGCTGGGATTAATTGTTTGGAGAAGAAGATGGGTAGCATTCCACTATCTCTGCGAAAATTGTACAAAAATCAACGAAACAAAACAGAAGGAAGAAATCTTTCCAAATTCGAGAGATTTTTAAAGATGGTGCTTTCACACAAACGGTGTATCTAGAAGAACAAGGTGCCTGGACTAGTTTTCTCTGTGTGTGTGAACATTTCCTAGTGAAAAATAAATCATCAAATTTTGTTAATGGAATCAAGAGGACTTCTGTGTTCATTTAAAAAACTGGGTTGTAGAATGTTCCTTAAGTTACTCTTTCTACGCTCCCATTCATATTTCTTCCCTGATAACCTTGGTGACGTTAGACATTAAGACATCAGAACAAAGAAGCTAAGCTACCAAGGTTTCTGCATGACTCTATGACGGCAGATGTCTGCTGAATGTTGTACAGAGAAGATCCTGAAGAGTTCACAAGAGACGTGGGAGTTTATCACATTTCTTATCTGTTTACAAAAACGAAGTAATGAAATTGAGCTTGTGAGTAATGAACCTGAATTAAAACAAAAGCTCTTGAAATAAATAAAGGCATTAAGATAAAGAGAGAACTTAATTTACTCTCAATTCTGTAATATAAGTTCTTTTCTACCTTACACCTCGTTTCATCACGTAATTGTGGGAAACAAAAAAATCCCTAATAATAATAATAATAATAATAATAATAATAATAATAATAATAATAATGTGGCTGTAAGGAAATATTGCTACTGAAAGTCATCTTGAATGATGTAAAGAAACGAAAACGTAATTTGAACATGGCTTGGACTGACTACCAAAAAGCCTTTGTTAGTGTACCACACGATTGGATTTTGAAGACCCTGGAGATCTATCGATTTTATCCTAGACTTGTTGAATTTTGCAAGGCTAATATGAAGTCGTGGAGTACCAGTTTACTAATACAGAGTGGAAAGGAAGCAGTACAAACCAGAAGTATTCAGATCAACAGGGGTATTTTTCAAGGAGATTCACTATCCCCTCTGCTGTTTTGCATTAGTTTGATCCTACTATCTAGACAATTGTCGCAAGATGAATTTGGTGATTTGGTGATTTGGTTGTTACGAGCTCCATGGTGATGAAAGGCCAGTATTGCATTTGTTCCACATGGATGATCTGAAAGTGTTTGCTAAGAATAAAGCGATTCTCTCCCAAATGCTGTCTGTCGTGAATGACTTTAGCAATGACATTTGCATGAAGTTTGGTCTTGACAATGTGAAAAATTCAACTTAAAAAGAGGCAAAATGACAAGGTCAGTAAGCATTGAAGTTGATATGCACACTGTGATTCAAGATCTTGAATCAGGTAAAACTTACAAGTATCTGGGCATTGAAGAATGTGAGATCATCCCGAACGACACAATGAAAGAGAGAATTCGCAAGTAATATTACAGAAGAGTGAGACTTGTCCTGCAGTCAGCTCTGAACTCAAGGAATAAAATATTTGCAATTGGTAGTCAGGCGGTGCCTGTAGTCGAGTTCAGTTCCGCACTACTGGACTGAACTGAGCAGGAAATTCGCAGCATGGATCGAAAAAACAGAAAACTGCTAACAATGCATCATGTCGCCCACCCTCGAGCTGATGTACATAGACTTTATGTGTCACGTAAGGTAGGAGAAAGAGGCCTCAGACAAATTGAGGCCTCCTGGCACAATGCAATAGTTGGAATGGGAAAGTATGTAGTCAGTCATCAAGATAACTCTCTAATGAGGCAGGTCATAAATCTGACCGAAGAATGGGAAACAGAGGCAATGTTAGTGTAGCAAAAAGCATTGTAAAGAACACTATGCAAGACACACAGAATGACAGAGAGACTGATACTTCTTAACATGAAATGTGTGACACAAAAAATGTTAAAAAAGTCGTGGAGAGACAAACCACTCCACGGACAATATTTGAAACAAATGGACAGAGCACAGATCAATAAAGATCAATCATTTATGTGGCTTAAAAGGGGAAGAATGAAACTAGAATCGGAAGCACTTGTAATAGCTGCCCAAGATCAGGCCTTGAGAACACGAAATTATGATAAAGCGGTTCTCAAAATTTCCCAAGATGATAAATGCCGCATTTGTCAGGAACACGTAGAAACCACTGATCATATTGTCTCAGCTTGTCCAAATCCTAGAAAAGACCGAATGCTTGAAAAGACACGATAGGGTGTGTAGCTACCTCCACTGGCAGATCTGTACCGCCCTCGAAGTTCCGAACACATTCCTCAAGTGGTACGAACACTCACCGAAACCGGTGGCATCTGTTGGATTGTGTACGATATTGTACGACCAACAAATTCAAACTGATCGCACGATAGCGGCAAACAAACCGGATATAGTTATCCGGGATTTGGAGAAAAAATCGTGTTTACTTGTCGATGTTGCTGTATCTTGCGATCAATACGTCGTTACCAAGGAGGCTGAGAAACATCTTAAATACAAGAGTTTGGAAATCGCGATCAGCCGAATGTGGGGCGTAAAAGCACAGGTCGTACCGATAGTCATCGGAGCTCTGGGATTTGTTCCGTAAAATTTGTGTAAGAACTTGTCTAAACTTCCAGTCAATTCAAAAGACTGGGAAGTGCAAGATATTGCTTTATTTGGAACAG
Source organism: Acheta domesticus (assembly GCA_031308135.1). NCBI lineage: Eukaryota > Metazoa > Arthropoda > Insecta > Orthoptera > Gryllidae > Acheta > Acheta domesticus. The sequence goes on along the minus strand of JAHLJT010000631.1, from coordinate 22,791,463 downwards.
CCCACATTTTGCGCAAAGTATTGTAGAGGCACCGACAGTCCATAGATCTGCTCCTTAGGTAGCTGTTTGCAACCTGGAGTAGATTTTGTATTCAGCCAACTCATAACATCTTTAGTTATGATGCAGAGGAATATAATAATAATAATAATATATATATAAAATTGCTTTATTTGGAACAGCCTGCATTTTGAGCAAATTATTGTAGAAGCACCGATAGTCCGAAGATCAACCCATTAAGAAGATGGTTGCAACCCGGAGTAGACTTTATAATCAACCGACTCATAAAAACTCTAGCCGTGAATTAGAAGAATAATAAAAATAAAAATAATATTATTGTTATCATCGAAATAATGAAGCATCACTGCTTCAGAAAGCAAGTGTAAGAAATCTCAGTTTTTCACTTCCATCATCTCAGTTGGAAAATGCCAGAGCTCTCAGACTTGTCACAAGTCGTTCCTACACTTGAACTGCTTGCTTTCAGTAGTTGTTGAGCTGCAGCACAAACCCGACGCCGAAGACGCGGCTTACGGACCTAACCCCCTCACCCTCGGCCCCAATCCCTCCCTTCCTGTTCCTGTTCCTGCCCCTGCTCGCGCCCCGTCCTCGCCCACGCTCCCGCTCCCCCTCCTACCCGCCCCCGCCCCTGCCTCCGTCCCCGCCCCATCCCTGCCCCGCCCCACCCCGCTCCACCCTGTCCCCCGCCCTGCCCCGCACCCTGCCCCCGCCCCTGCACCGCCCCCGCCCCCTGTCTCCGTCACCGCTTCCGCCTCTGCCAGCAAAAGCCCTCGCTCCTGTTCTCGCTCTCGTTCCCCTTCCCGCCATCGCTTGCTCCTCGCCTCCGCCTCACCCCCGCTCCCGTCCCTAACCGCTCTTCCGCCACTGCCCGCTCCAGCCCTCGTCCCTGTCCTCGCTCCCGCTGCTCCCATCCGTGCCCTCCTCTTCCGCCCGCGCCTGCCCGGGCCACGCCTCCGCTCTCCTGTGCGCGCTGCGCATTGCCCCGGGCGTTGGCGGGGGAGGGGTGGGGGCGGGAGCCCGTGACGTCAAGCGGCGCGCCCGCAGCGCGGTTTCCCTCTCGCGGCCCCTCCGCGCCCCTTCCCCTTCCCCTTCCGCCCACGCGCCGCGCGAGACGCCTAGAAGACCGCCGCGTTCCTTCTCCACCTACTACGTCATTCAGCATTACGCAGCGGAGAACGCAACTCATTTGGTGGGATTTGCACGTGGTCTCAGTTGCACTGTTCCCAGGGCACGCGTTTGAGATTGGAGCAAATGGCGGGAAAGAAATTCAATATAATGGAGTACATGATATAATTAAATAGTTTAGAGCTTTTATACTCAATGATATGTTTATTTCACTTTTACATTCTTCGTTCTTTTTCAAAGAAGTGATTCAATTTTTACTTTCCCGTATACGTACGCATATACGGAGTAGTATTGGGAAAGTTAGGTAATGCCGCGCGAAAAAATTGCGAATTATCTGCAGAAAAAAATTCATTATCGAGCCGTGATAACAAAAATGTGGATAAATCCAGTTTCTCAATTAAGAAAAATTAGTAGCCCTATAGAATGGCACAGGCTTTCCCGTATTAGTTTTTCTATTTCCTTGATTCTGGGCTAGCTCTGCGGAATTGCTACATACTCTTGCCAGCTACCATCTATCGCCACCTTAAGTACATTTTTTTGCCATTTTATTAATTTGTCGGTTTCCTAATGGTATAATGTAAATATTAATTTTAGAATTTTAAAGAACAGTAAAACCTCGTCCTCAATGGCAATTTTCTTCCAATAATTTGCAGCCTTTCTTAAGCAAAATGGCGTCTAAGCGCTACTAAAAATGCGAAATTTGAAGCACTTTTTCACAGAAAAGTTTTGAGTTTTCGAAAAACTTCATTCAAAGTCATTTGAAGTACATTAACTCACAAATACAATAATGTTTACAAATTGCTGGTAATGTGCATATTAAAGGTATGAGAGATCTTAGAAAAATATATTTGTGTAATTTTTGAAAAAAAAACCTTAAATACCTATAAATAAAGTAATAGTTTATACTATGACATACTTTGACTTCAATTAAGAACATGTCGCGAAATGGAGGACCTCCCATGAAGTGGAGGACGCTTCTCTTCTATTATATCCTTTTAATCAGCTCCTTTAATTAAAATAATTGTTTTAATTATAACCTCTCTTATATCCTTTTAAACGTAAAGTAACAGTAAAAGTATCGTAATATGAATTAGCAACGTTTGGGTGTAGGTAAGAAGCATTATTAAATGAAAATGACAAAAAAGTTATTCAGGACATTCAGTTCGGAAATTTTCTACTTCAATGCGTCATTATTTTGTCCAAAATCAATCAACACCGACCAAACAATCAGCGGCGAATAATTTATCTCAATTTCCAGCCCAGCATTGCTTCCGGAACCAGACAGCTTCTGAAGCAGGCGGAGGAAGTTTTCTGGGGAGCAGCGAAGCGAACGTCTCGCGAGGAGCCTCTCACTGGCTTTCCGGAGACGCGAAAGCGATTTTTCCGCGCCATTTCGCGCCTCCGCAGCCGGCCACCCGGCGCGCCACTGGCACACGGAAGCTGGACAGAATCCAGGCGACAAAACGCCCCGAAGCTAACACCAAGCCGGCGATCGGGCGGAAAATACTGCACAGTGGTTTTGTGGAAGGCCTGCAGACGATAAGCGTGAATTTCACCAAATGGCAACACGGACACGACGGGACAAGAGCAAAATTTGAGGAGTTACACATACGCATAACTATTTTATGCGCACGTATTCTTGAGTCCTGGAATACCTACCCCCACTCATTGCAAACATTAGTTGAATTTAGAATAAAGTGTACCAACAACCGTTGTTGACAAAAAACTGATGAAGAGAATTGTTCGCTCCCGAATACTAGAAACTATTTTGCATCAAAAAACGAATTACAAATTTGATATAGTCCTGAAGTAGAAATAACCAACCCACACTCGTCCCGCATCAAACAAAATGAGGCCCTAAGAAAACGAGAGCGGATATACTTCGGTTTTTCTTTCTTGGCGCACGGGGGTGTGTCAATAAAGTCGAATATCTCACGGTATTTCGCATCGTTCTCCGTTGTGCCGCCAGGAGTGGCATGATCTCCAGCGCTGCTCGATACAGTCGCGATCATGTGACTCCTAGCGGCACAACCGAGAACGACGCGAAATACCGTGAGATATTCGATTTTACTGACACACCCCCGTGCTTCAAGAAAGAAAAACCGAAGTTTAATTCCTAGAACGCAGCCTCTCAGCGTCAGCAAAATCTCCATTGACTCCAGCCTACGAGTTGCATATAGCCAATAACAACAATGTATTAACCCTCGACCACATCGGAAAGTGACTACAAGTCAGTTGTACGTGCTAAAGTAATTGGCTGAAGTTGACTTGTGATAAAAAGCATCCAATTAATATGAAAAGCACTACTTGCACATTGTCAAGTCAACCGCGAGGACCCTGCCTCTGCGATTGGGTGAATTGCAATGTCCACGGGTGTGAGCGTACGCATGTCATCTTCATGCCTTTTAGATCTTTCCAATGATCCACCTCCCTATGCCAATAGACACAAACATTGGTATGGATATAAACATCTTTGGTGTGAAAATATCTTCATGAACTGGAAAGCTATCTCACAAAATGAATTCCTATATTATAATAAACAAATAATAGTACTAGTATATTTTTAAGACGCTATCCATATTTTTTGTTTTTCTATCGTGATACACACGTGTTTCTTAAATAATTACTGCTTAATGCTGCATTTGCACATTTACGATTAAAGATCACTTTAAACTTGTATCCAAATATATGAAGAACTAATATACTATTTCCCCTTGAAAATATTAATTTTTATTTCAAACACTTCTGTGCAATGCCAAATTGCTTTTTTTATGGAAACTAGCAGTTCCCTCATTCTATGAAGCGGTCCGCATACACCTATGGTCTGAGTGTTCTTGCTATACCTAGCCAGGGTTGCCCTTTCAGCCTGCTATGTTACGAGGGTAAGTTAATAAATAAGTCGCAAAACGGAATTGAGGCAAAAATAATCAAGCTAACTTTCCGACATTTATTTCACTTTTCCACATAATCACCCTGCACATTCAGGCACTTATCCCATCTCATTACAAGTCCTTGAGAGCCAGCAGCAAAGAAGTCCTTTGGTTACTGACGCACCCAGCGTGTAATCTCACAGATTACGGCATCATGTTTAAAATGACGGCCACCCAAATTATATTTTAGGGGCCCATACAGATGAAAATCACTTAGGGCTACGTCAGGGATGTACGATGCATGTTCGAAGCGTTCCCAATGAAATATCCGTAACAGCTCCTGAGTTGATCTTGCTGTGTGAAGGCGGGTATTGTCATCCAGAAGAATCACACCCTTTGACTTATTGCGACTTATTGACTTGCCCTCGTATTAACGGAAAAGGACACTAGTTCGCGCCTAGGTAGCGCCAGCTGTGCCCAAGAGGCTGGCACCAGGCACTTGGCGGCACCGACCGCACATCGCTGTAGGCGGGGACACCTGCACTTAGGGAGTGGCGCTGTTCAGGTGTACATGCCACGAGGCGTATATATCGCAAAGACCATTGTCCTTCGGCACCCGGGGAAAGAGGATGAGGTTTGAAACATATTTCACTAGAGACAGAGTACCCATCAAGCTACAACACAATGATAAACGTCTGAAGGTGGCTCCACACATTCGGCATTCGCCGTGTTTACGCACGCTAGCTGTAGGAAGACCGCCCGCGCTGTTGGAACGCGGTGGGCCGGTCGCCCCCTTCCTCCGCGCGCCCGTCTCCCGTTAATCCCGCCGCACCTTCTGTCGGGTTGCCGCCCTTACGAAGGTGGAGGCTCACTCCTTTGCGGTAGTCGGCAAGGGAGCCCATTGTCTTCAAACGGGCGCCCGCCGCCGCGACCGCCCGGATGTGCCCCCCCCCCCGCCGCGGGTACTTCGCCTCTGTGCCCAGTGCCGCCGACCCACCCCTGCGGCGTTTCAGAGCCCCTTCGAGAGCCCATGCGCGGCCTGCCGACCGGCGGCTTCCCAAGGTCCCCCTCTCCATCTGACCACCCCTTCCGCCACGCCTTGCGGTGGCCACCCACCACCGCGAGGTCGGGGGGCGGTTGCCTATATATTGTCGGGAGCCATCGCGCCTAAAATGATTTTTCGCTACATAGAGTTCGCGGACAGACACGGCAGTCAGGTCTGTCCCGTTTCCATGTGACGCTGGGATGAACTCCACGCGGTCATTCGCGTAGTGACGGACGCGTGCTACGCTGGCAGTCGGCACTTGTGCCCTGTCACACACCAGCATGACGCAAAGCCTCTAACGGCACCATTTTATCAAGGGCTACAGGCTGCCCGTCTTTAAAGTTTCTTTCGCACGTCTGCATTTGGAAGCCAGGCCACGGCGGCATACGCACGCGGTCATCGTATCCGGAACGGAGAATTCGCTCGGCTGGTGCAGAGCACATCATCACCGCATCATCACGGCGAGACTCCAGGCCCGTCAGCGAACGGGTCGAAAGCCAGCGCCTCCGCAACGCAGGTACCTGTTCTTGTCTCCAGGGGCCGAGTCAAAAGACTTCAGCTGATATATCACAATCCTGTTAATTCACTGTTTAGATTCTCATTTGTCATATTCATTAATTTTAAGACGTAGAATTAGGATTTTTATTAATATTTTCACTGCCCGGGCCCGGCATGCATTTGTATATGTTATAATAGTTTAAAATTGTTTATTTCTGTTTTTTAGATTATAAGTTTTTATATTTCAAGAGGCATTAACAATTTTTTCAGTTCAGTTAATTAAATTAATAATTGCCTTCAGTTTGCGTTTTTCTTATCTTTCGGCCGACTCATCATTTCCTCTTTCGAGGTGGTCCTCCGTCCCCCCTTCTCTTTTAGTAGCCCTCTGGCTACATTACCTGAGCTACCGGAGGCCGATATGTGTGTGTGCTGTGTCAACATAGCCAGCGGTCTAGTCCTGCTGTTGGCTCATGAACGTGCGTGGCGACGTGTGAGAGGTGAGTACCAGGTGAGTGCCGCATCGGCACGCGCTCACAGGGCACGGACGCGCGGTGCGCACACACGCCGAACAGCACGCTACTGCTCGACCGATCCCGACCAGCGGATGTGTTCGGCGAATATTCGCTCCCTTTGATGTGTTCAAAAGACCGACACGCGGTGGGTTGGGCGAGCGGCGAATGTTCGTCACTCGGCAAATAGCAAGCGACCCATTCACACTATTAGGGATTCGGCGAGCGGTTGCTCGCTGTTCGCCAAATCGCGAATGTGTGGAGCCGCCTTGACGTAAGGCATGGACGTGGTGTGTTGTGGCACGATGATTCTGACCACTCACCATGGATTAGCTTTCAAATCCCCTTCCTTCACACACCAGAGAGGTTAATGAACTCTCCTGTATACTCGCCCCCAGAACCGCCAATACGCAGCAGATATATGCCTATCGTCGTGGAAAAAAGGCAGTTTCTGCAGGGCGGAAGGGGAACGGAACTTTTGGACGCGGGGGCGGGGGGGTCGGCGGAAGACTCGAGTGACCTCACAAAAATACCCACAACACAATTCGAAATATCCCTATACAAGAGGCATTCAAACACTAAGTCCGTCTAACAGAGATTGCCAACGCGCTGCATCTTCAGCTCTCTCTACCATCCGGACCAAAGGGGGAAGAATGGATCCTGCGAGGTCTAACGCACCAACAAATTTGTTATACCGGAGGGCGTTAACCCCAGGGTGGGCACCTAAGCTTTCGCTTTTGTCCACGCCCCCTGACAACGCACACGTACGCCGACAGGCTGGTATCCGGATCAGGCCGGAACCCGTTTAGACGTCAGGGCAATCTCCCCACACAATGCTCAAGTAATGGACTGCCCTGCCATCTCAGAGCAATTAGCTATACAGGCTAGTACCGGAGTCTCGACAATGCGCCACTCACTTGCGCAGGGAAGAAGTCCCTCCTCTCTATGCAGAGTATCGAGCCACCGCCACGACGAAGCCAAGAGCCCAACTGGGGGCCACCCGAACTAAGGTTCGAGCGGCTCGGAGCCCCCAACTTTAGGCTATCGTCGTGGGTATCGCCGGGTCCTGGCCAACCTGACGGTAAGTATCAGAGTCTGAGTCGGACGTCTGTACATGGATTCCCGAGAATTTCGAAGAATCTCCTTCACCCTATCCTGCCCAGAGGTCGACGCGCCAGAAGCCCAACTGGTGGGTTTCCAAGTTGAACCGAAAAACCAGGAGTTTAACATCGTCTACTCGCGGCCTCCACCTTCAAGCTAATAACGTGAGTGCCGCCATGAAACTTAGGATTCTGGTGGTCGTCTGCATCTCACCAGAGATCTTTCCCACCTAAGTAGACAAGATCTCCCCTTGCGGGAGGCAGGAGACAAAATGACTCTTTAGCTCGCGAAGGCACCAAGGTCCACCGGACGGACGAGAACGCAAACGCTAGTTAGTTTAGTTGTTAGTTAATGCCTTATTTTACGTGGCGAGACTCGGGCCATCAGGCCCGCTCTTCCGTCTGACCACACAAATTTCGCTACGCTCCTTTCACCTAGCGGAGAAAGAAGGTATCTCGGGCGACGAAACAGGCGATTTGAATTCAGCTCAGAGGCGTCATTTAGGCTTGAGGATCTTTTACATGCAAGTAAATCTACTAACATGGGCCAGCCGGCTTTACTTCCCCTCCGCGGAAGGCGTACGAAGGATTTTTCGCCCTTAAAAATCCACGGCTTCGATCGGGTATGACAGTCCGGCACGCTAACCGTCACACCATCGAATCCGCAAAAGATAGCGTTAGATTAGCACGCATTAGAAATCCGATCAGCGCTGAGTGGGTTCCAGCGTTCGACCTCTGCGGATGCGCCACCTCGGCCCATCCCGTGGGGGGGCGGGGAGGGGAGGGGAGGGGCGGGACGGGGCGGGCGTAGGCACGCGAGCGACCACGGGACTTCCCCAACACGAGGCGCGCGCACGCGACCGGGCCAAGGTCCCCCCATCACCAGGCGGATCCGTCACACTCATGGGGTGCGGAGTGGGCAATAAAACGAAGACAACGGTTTGTGCCGCGGGGGATCGAATGTCACGCTTCTCAACGATGTTACACGAGCCGCCAGAGCCGCCGTTGTGAAGTTTGGGGAAAGAGGCAAAAAACAGATACTAAAACGGTTCCTTCCATTCACTGAACACAAAAACAACGAAAAATGAGAACTAGACTGAAGAGAACTGAACAAAAAAACAACGTAGAACTATAGTAATGCTAGTGACTTTTTCTAAAAGCATTTTTAACTTCAAAAATACCCGTTTAAATGGATACAAAGAAAAGAAGTGTAACAGATTCTCAAATGAAAAGGTTGCCTGGACAGCTACTTTGCAATACTTTCTGAAGGCAGAAATGTATTGTTATTGTTATTATTATTATTATTATTATTATTATTATTATTATTAAATTCTAATTATAAAACATGGTGCATGCGTTTATAATCAAATAAAACTACTGTAGGGGTTGTCTGGATTAATAAAATAAAGATTAAATGCACATTTTGATAAGAAACTATCAAAGCTGTTTTTCACAGAATGTTTTATCGAAAAGAGTAACGCAAATGAAATATGAAGTGCTCGGCAAACATGAGATTACAGCTTTCTTTTTGTGAAAATTTCAGTTTTTAAATTAAAAATGAATGAATGTGAAAAAAGAAAAATGAATGTGTAAAAATGAAAAATGAAAAAAATGTTTGTTAATTTTTGACAACTGTTAATAAACAGGAATGTTTTACTAATCATTAGAGCTTAATGTGGGTATTGGCTTCCACCAACGGAGGAGAATATCTTACCAATACCATTGTCATACTCATTCGACTTTCTGGGGTCAAAACATTTCGAAGTCCTTCAAGACAAAAACACACAAGAGAGAAAATAATTTCGCCCATTTCTTAAATGCGTCTGCACTCCTAGCACGTGATTTTCGAAAGCTTAACCCCTGTGAGATGCTGAGCTCAAACGAGGAGCATGCTCAAACTGGCTCGACATCTCGTGTTGATTTCACATGGGAAAGTTGAAAGATTTTGATTTCACATGGGAAAATTGTGTCGAGAGACTATAGTCAAAGTAAATGTTCTGTAATTGAACTTCAACTTTTAACATGTTTTTAACCTATATTTTTAGGTGTTTTTTAGCTTTCGTATTTTCACTACCATTTCACTAGTTGACCCCTCTCAGGACCAGATTCAAAAACACCTGTTCAATATAGGTTTGTAATACAACGGTAAGATTAATCACATAATATTCGTCATATAAGACACCACACAAAAAAAGGACAAACGTAATTTGACGATGTTTATGGACGAGAAAAGGGGACGGGAAAATATCAAGTCACCTCAATCAATGCACTTAATTGCCATCATTGAAATCAATTGATAAACAGAGGCGTGTATTACTCTCATTTCTAGAGTTGGCGCATTCTATGAGTATGCCACCAATAACTTTACAGTTTTGATTTATTACTGTGAAAAAATACATAAAACCTTGTCTGTTCAACACAAAAGGAAGTACAACGCAAAATATAAATTCGACAGTAACAATAAGACAGGGTTGTCCTTTCTCACCACTTTTGTTTATCTTGTTTACAAACAATTTAATGACTTGGGTTGTCATTAAAGAGTGCGACACAATGTTTAATTCGCAAGTTTTTTCAGATATGAATTATGAAGTGAAGGGGAGTAGATAGGATGGATCAATTGGAAAGCATCAAAATAAATTACTAAAAATTAATTCTTGGAGTCTCTAGATTCGCAGTACATGTCGGCATTTCAAGAGAGGTCGGTAGAGTTTGGAAGATTTTAAAATGAAATATATTAAGCTTTAAATTAGATTAGCAGATGAAAAAGCTGACAGCCTTATACGTAGGTGCTTTAGAGTGCAATTGCAGAGAAGCGCCAACGCTACTGGTCGTGCAAAATGAAGCTGTTGCTAGAAAGCACAGGTCTGGGAGACATTTGTCCGGAGATGGTTGGGGATAGAGAAACACGTGACTTAAAACGGCAAATTATCAAGTTATTTAATTTAAATGTGTAATCTATTTAATAAATATTCTTTCGGGTGCATTTCGTTTACTATCGTCTTTAGCGTATTTTTAGTGGATAGAGCTCGCTCAGTCACGTATGGTTCTGAAGATGGTGGTAACGCGGCTTAAAGTGCTTTGTGCAAAATTTCAGGAGATATACGTTATGAAAAAAGTGTCTTTCTTGTTCAAGAGACTATTGTTATCTTTAAAAATTTATTTGAAAAAGAGGCTTAGTTTGAAATGTTTTGAAATGTACTGAAGGTGATGGAAGGATCAAAAGAACGAATTACGTGGGAAAATATATTCTGTAATGTGAAAATGAGAAACGAAGACCGCTGTGAGATGCCTACACAAACTGGAACTCGGCAGGGCATACTTTCAGAGGCCACGGGAAATCATACTGAGAAAGGTTATAGAGAACAATGTGGAATGGAAGAGGTGGTTGGCGACTGAAAATATTAGAGATTTATACGAAAGGAACATTCACATTAAGAGCTCGTGAAGAAAGCGATGAAGAATTGGGGTATGGAAACGGCTCGTGTTGGGAAAATGTTCGTCGTTTTGCGAATTAACTTAACTTCACCTTTGTTCTGTGTCAAACACAACCGCAGCAATCATGATATCCCGACTTAAAATTTTCTTCTTGAAAATCGCGATAGTCATCTAATAAATGTGTAATTGTACGAAATTATACCGTACTTCTGTGGCGGTTTCAGAAATTTAACTGAAAACTGGGAACGTTCGTTCATCTGATGAAAGTACTACGACTGCCACCCAGTAAGAACTCTTACGAATTTCAATATGCACGATCAAGAGTGAATTAATACTTAACCACACTAAGCAAGTACTTATGCAAGTTTGTAGCTACTGTGGCAGTCAAATGCTCTACTCAATGGTTTCAGTACGTCCTTGATCTCGTCCAGGTGAATGCCGGAGCAGAATCCCATAAAACGGGTTCACGAACTGCGAAGGACATTCCTTCCCATTACCGGCGATCCTGACTAATTATTCAGTGTCAACAGTTACAGTGTGTGTGACACAACCAAGTATCTCCCACCAGCGGGGCACCGCCCCAGCCGGGACAAGCTGTAAGCTCCCGACCGGTCTCCCGGCATGTGTGGTAGTGTACTGCATGTTAGTGTACGTGTGTGTGTAAGAGGAGATGATAGGACAAGGAAAAGGAAGGAAAGATCGCTCGCGGTCCGTTTGTTAGGACACTGCCCCGGCAATCACCTGGTTTTGATCGGAGAAACTACGGAAAACTACCGATCAGAGCAGCCGGCCGCTAGAATTCTTCTCTAGACAGTAACTGTTTTTGACTTATCTGACAAGCTAATGTCGAAAATCCTGCCGCTGTAGGACCTCCCGGTCAGAGGGACTGCAGTGACACTGAGCCCTCTCTCCCGGTAAACTGCAGTATAGGAAAGAAGCGAAGACGGAAGAGCTGCACCGCTTGGCGCTCCCCGCGTGCGGCCCGGGCCCGGTGCGGCGCGGCGCGGCGCGTGGCGGGGCGGAGAGGCGCAGCGCGCATGCGCGGGCCGCTGCGGCGGTTGCGACGGAGCGCGCGCTCCCGCGGGGCCCGCGCCCCCTGCCCCCCTTCCCCCCGCCGGCGCACGTGGGGGGCACTGCGGGAGGGGCGGCCCTAATTGTTCAATACACAAACGAGGATGAACTTCCGTGCTGCAGCGGCCACTGCTCTCACCTGCCACTTTCGGGTGACTGTCACGAACGTTGAGATCATTACTCCCGTTAGTGTTGTGAATGTTTTATTGTGGGAGGTGATTCTCCCCCACTAGACTATGAGATTTGACACCGACCTAAACGTCAGTTTGTGGAAGATTTTCCCCTCCAAGTACCCACTCCCTGGGGGGCACCGCTCCAGCCGGAACAACTTCTAAGCTCCCGATTGGTCTCCCAACACGTGTAGAAGTGCATGTAAGTGTAGGTGTGTGTGTGTGTGTGTGTAAAGGGTGAGGATAGGAAAAAGAAGAGGAAGGAAAGATCGCGCGCGGTCCGTGGCCCAAGTGTAAAGATACTACTCCGGCTTTCGCCTGGTGTTGATCGGCGAAACCATGGAAAACGTCGGTTCAGAGTGGCCGTCCGCCAGAATTCTGCTCCAGACAGCAGCTCCATTCGATCTAGCGGTACGGTGTCGAAACTATCCCCACCGTTGGGCGCAACCTCTAAGATCTCCGGTCAGAGATACTGCAGAGTCAACGGCAAAGCTGTCTCTGAGATAAACTCCAGGGTTCGAATCCCAGGGAACGAGGGTTCAAATCAATGTGGCGTTTGTGCAGGGCAAAGCAGCTGCGCAAAGGTTTCTAGTGATTTTTCCTCTCATTGCTCATTTGCTTCATCATCATTGAAATAACGTCACCATCACCCATACATTACACCATTTATCTCAATTATGACTGTAAAGCTTATGTACTGATGATCATAAATAAATAAAAATATTTTTACTTCGCAATGTTTGCTGTCACGAAGAGATCATTTTTGAGCTTTATGAAATTTAAAAGTGGACACGGCAATGCTTCGCTATTGCAATACATTACACTTCACACGCTACTAATCACGCGATTGTTAATCACGTTTTACGTTATGATCTGCAAAAATTTTAATAGATATAAAATGTTTTCCCGATTATGGGTTTGTGAATTGATGTGATTTGTGATTTGAAATTTGATTTACTTGTCCGAGAGAAAGTTCAAATAAGAATTCCGTATTACACAATCGCAGGGGCAAAATATGCAGTGAAGACGCGCTTAATACTTGAAGGTGTGGCGGGTTGCGTAGCGCTTCTCTTTAGGGGCGCTTGATTCAACATAAACGCAAAAAAATCATCAACGCGCGTCTATGTGCGAGAGACATAAGCACATTCTCATTGTACTATGCCTACATTCTTCGCGCAAGTGCAAGCAATAAGATGACAAAGTTTTTATCACAATCGAATGAATATCGGCAGAGCATAAATACGAACAAACGAACATACATTGATTTTATATAAAAGATGAACAATTAAATATTAAAGTGGTACACTTAGGACACAAATTGAATGTAGAATAATGTTATAAGTGAAGAAAATATTTGTAATAAAATAAATCTAAAATTAATAGCAAATATTGCATTGACTTTAATTTAAGGGGTCTTCGTTTCATGAGTAAGATAATACACGTTTGCTTTAAATGCTGCAAGCATTTTCCCTTAACTCCCAATGTACATTGCATAAATAGGTCTTGCACCTTCGATAATGCACAAATCGACCTCAATCCCTCGATCCCGTGTCAAGCGACCGCAAAAAACAGTTATCAGCGTCTGACAGACCAGCCGCTTCCCACGCTGTAATGAAGACGCACGATGCAAAACAGTTTACGAGTAGATGGTATCGGAGCGCCAACGCGCCACGCGAGGCGAGACGAGGCGAGCCGAGGCAGGCGTCCCGCGCGCGACCTCCCGCCACGCGATTGATTTACGGCGCGACTCGACGCCTGGCGATCGCCCAGGCACCGGCGCGGCGGCCGCCCCTTATCTCGCGCGCCGCACACCGCATCGGGGCGCCCAAGGGCACGGGAGATTCCTTTTCCTCGAGCGACTTCGGGCTCATCTCAAACGCCCGACTTCGTAAAGAAGTAAATACATCACCGATTATCAAACATATCGCCTTCCTTTCCAACGATTTTTACTCCAACCTAAATACAATAAACCAAGCAGTTCACTACAACCTGGCTTCATTAAATGGCCTACCAACCAGAATTAAAAACAGATTTCCTTTGGAAGCCTTCTTACAAATTTTCTCCATAAACTGTTCAAAGTAGTGGCTCTTGTAGTTTCCGACACCAAGAGTACTGTAGTTGTGTTAAGTTTAGTATAAGTTATTATGTAAGCCATCAAAACACATGATAGAGTAACATTATTGAACTGAGTAATTATCACACGATCAATAAATCAATTTTATATATAATTGAGTTGTTGATTATATATATATATATATATATATATATATATATATATATATATATATAAAACTTCGTTTCTTCACAAAATGTTAACAGTTGACTGGCTCTTATCGATAAATTTGGGAACGTGTATTAGGTTCATAAAAAACGAAATATATATGATTAAATTGGTAATATATTAAATATTCAATTCGTTAATGGAACAATTTGTACTCGACTAAATCTGAAACACGTTTACCTTCTCTTGACATGAATCGCTTAATAAAATCTCGGCTCAATGAAAGTCAGAATAGATTTGCTTCCCTCAAACGTCATTTACTCATTCATTTTTTTAATCCATTGATACGCTCTTTGACCAGTAAGATAAATAAATAAACAAAAGAAAAATATATGGTTAAATATGTGGTGAGTGTATTAACGTAATTGATTTAAGGAAAAGTTTATTCCTCTCGTCCAAAAATTGACCTGTCCTCTTATTACTCACTGCTAACACTGTGAAAGGTTAACATTATTTGTTTTCCTCAAATTCTCTCATTATTTCATCAAACGTCAAATCATACGTTGACGAGATTCTTTCTTATATATATATATATATATATATATATATATATATATATATATATATATGAGAGTATTGTGGCATGTAATTTCCGAAGAGTAATGCGATTAAATCAGTAATGTGAGTAATTACTTCATTAAGCGTCACAACCAAACCCAATGAAAAATTTGGTTTGGGCGGTCAATGTTAGAAGTGTCAAGAAAATATTACATGGACAATGAAGCAATTCGCGAAGTACTTGAAGCGAAATGTGTGTAATAAAATATAAAAATAATTAAGATCAAAGGGCACCTTGAGTGAATGACATAGGAGAGAGGTACAAATTGTGCGACAAAAAAAGAACAGCGAAAGGTCTTAGGGGCCACTCAAAAACCACGTTCGCCTTTAGGACGATTGAAGTTCTCCAACTGCAACAGGTTGAGGAAAAACTTAACAATCTAACAACATTGTTGTAAATTTTTATATTATAAATTAATTTATAAATTAATACTCAAATTTGTAAAAAAATTGTTTCTAATTAAACAATATTTAAAACGAATGAAATATCATGTTTTGTTCTTTTATTTATATTCACTTTGCACATTACAAGACCTGCAGTGACACCTGCTTATGGTCAGTGAAGATTACGACTCCTCTATTTTAGCCTTTTATGGCATTTGACTACATACTTCAAAAGTTCTCAGTACACGTTTCAGTAAAGGGTAGTAGAAGGTCTTGGTATTTCGAAAGTTGGGAGAGAGTAGTGTTAGTGCCATGCTTCATCCACATATTAACCCCCATAATCCATAATCCATTCACATAATTACATCAGTAAATATTGGTATTCACTTGGAAAAGAGGTAGAGTGAACTTCAGGATCTCCCAGGACAGTACATGCGCGGATAAAATACCCAGCTCTACCAGGGTTTGAAAGCAGATCTCTCAGCTAAGCAAATATGACCTAATCACTAAGCTTCTGCGACATCCACAGACTATTTAAGTATATTTAATTCAAAATGGGGAAGTCGAAATGAAACAATGTCAGGGGAGGGTAAAAACAACGAACGAATATTTCAATGATGCCAAAAAGTGGAAATGAGAAAACGTCTAATTGTGAATTGCGAAAATTGTACTGCCACCTTATGTTCCTTCGCACCTTATGTTCTTCCAGAGGGATTTCTCCCCGCGGTTGGCACGTAGGCGTTAGCCTTTCTCCGCAGGTGCAAACGTATACCCCTGAGTTGCTATCTGGATCCTGCCATAACTCAGTTACCCCTTTCAGGTATCTTCCCATTCAATGCGTGGGTCGGGCCGCCCAGCCAAATCAGATCTACTGGCTTTCGAGGCCAGTGCCTAAGTCGAATCAATTCCGGGATAAGTCCCTCCTCTTTGCCCAGAGGATCGGGCCACAGCCACGACGATGCCAAGTGCCCTATTGGGGCTACTCAGGCTAAGGCATAGGGGGCTCGAGGTTCTCAACCCGTCATTGCCTCCACTTTGAAGCTATCGACGTGAGTGCCGCATGAACCTAGACTACCCTGACAGTCGGTTTATGCTCCCCGTCTGGACTTTTATAGGTGGGTTTGAGGCCCACCGCCTGCTGCACAGAGGATGTCTAACGAAATCCCACGCTCAATCCCGCCCAGAGGTCGGCGGCGAGCCACCTCCTCACTGTCTTCACCCTGAAGCTAACGACGTGAGTGCCGCCGAAACTCAGGACCGGATGAACGTCTCTGCTTCCACGTTGAGCCTCAGGTCTCGCGACCGTCTGCCCACCCCCGCGGGGTGATTGGGAGGAATAAGAAGAAAAATGTTGTTTTATGTAACTTTAGGAACGTGTATTCGACTACTGTCTGAATAATGTCGTACTCTTTCTTTAATCTGTCAAAGCTAATACATCTGCAGTTTAGACAATATTTATTCAAAGCCATCATTGTATTTTCCGCAAACGATCTAATCATTTCTGCAAGTATTTTGACATTTGCTAATCTTCTGCAATTGATTGTTAAGAAACAACGTTACTTGCAACTGCACAAGAGAAACATATAATTAAGTCGATAACAATTTGAATATAATATTTGAAGTAATATTATATACATACTACATGTGGCCCTCTTTTTTCTTTCATTGTTTTTCATATCTGACAAAATTGCCACTTTTCTCCTATTTACTTCTGTTATTTGAGTTGAGTACATTTGGTAACGGAGTAATACATAAAAGCTTCAGAATATTCTCCATTGTTTTTCCTGCTTCATATTTCGAGATATGTCAATGTATACCTATTTTTTCAGGCAAGTTTGTGTTAATTAAAATATTATTGAAAATATAAAAGGAACTGTTTCCTTTAGACGACTTTTGAATGTTACTTTTACTCCATCTAAGTTGGGAGGGTGAAAGGTCAAAAGTCACTTTCAGCAATAAGCGAAGAGAAACCACACAAACAGTAGGGAAGCGAACTGGAATGAACGGAAAGTTGTCAATTTCAAGTATCTATTCGTGCATTTTAGGATACAGAAAAACAATATCATACATTGTTTTCCATGAAAAAAAATTAAAGTGATCCGACTTACATTTAAAGATATCAGTTGTAGTTTCTATATTGTCCGCAACAGCACAAACATGGAAGCAATAAAATGTGAAAGAGTTGAAATCAAGGTTCTGTGAGCAGATCATGTGGAGCGAGACACACACACACACACACACACACACAAACAGATGTACGAAAAGTAAAAAAAGGAAGTATCTAAGTAAAATAAAATTGCGAGGGTTAGTGTAAGCATTATCTAGCTCCTATCTCTAAAACATCTTCAAACACCTCACGTGGGTACTATGAATGAAGCCCATACATGGCGTATAAAAGGCATGTTAATGAACGCGTTGCAGCCAGTGAGGTGAGAACCTTGCGTCCACAACCTTGGGAGCCACAGACGCCCGACAGAGGCAGTGAGAGAGTAAATAGATAGATAAATTTGTTTAAACTGCAATTAGGTATAACCAGATGGCAGATAAATACATAGGAGAGAGCAGCATCTCCGAAAGCCACTCTTTGTGATTTACGGACTTGATTGAGGTATGGAACGAATTAAGATAATGTAGAATGTTCTTCTTGAACAATGAGATTATCAACTGAAAAGTGAAGACAACTGGAAATACGAGAATGTGAAAAGTATTTATGAAAAGTTTTATACAAAGTTACTGAATTCATTCTGAAATATATACAGTTGATAAAAATTAGAAGTAAGGAAATTTACGGATTGATAGTTGAAGCAAACGGATTGTGAAACAGATAGCAAGTCTTCCCACTGATGTGAAGAAGTAGTAGTAGTTACGAATGAATGAAAGATTAGAATCGCTAACGAGGTGAATTAAGCTAGAAATACTTGTGTGGTAGAGTGAAAAACAGGGGAACTGAAAAAAAATTCCAGAAAAAAATCTATGTTGAGCTCATTTGTCAACGGCAAATTGTCAAACCAGTAAACTTGATAGAGTAACCGGAACATAAACACTTATAAACCGTAGTGAAAAGCGACAGTGCTGTACACGACGTGACAAGTTGTCATCACTGATGAACCTATTAAAAGAACACGCAGGATGCGAAAGGAATAATGACAATGTCACACAGGAAACAGTCACAAGTCGTGCAGCCATTGAAAAGTCGAAGGAACCTCCTTCACAAAGTATGGTTGTGAAGCCATGCCAGTCCAGAAGACTAGCAGATCAACAGATTGTGATCAAGAGAATAAGTAGTATAAAAGATATCGCATCAAGCTACGCCCACAAGTCACGCCGGAGGTGCCGGCTGCACAAGTTGCCAACCTCATCGGCCCATCGACATTGCTCTACAAGAAAATTCAGTGACTGTGACAAAGAGAGTGAATGAACGAGAGATTGAATGAAGGAGCGAATAAACGAACGAATGAAACAACGAATGAGCAGGAGGATGTGGCCCACGCGCCTCGCCCCCGCGCTTTCGGTGCGAGAGGACTCTTCCGGGACGGGCGAAGAGGGGCGGGCCCTCTGCAATGGACGCTTGGAACAGGCCCGCGCTGTCATGCCGTGCAACTCGAAAGAAGCCGGATAACACGTGAATTCAAGAATGAATGGATGACCGAAACGAAAAGTTATGAGTCACGCACTCCCCAACCGACCGCACGCCTCGCAGCAAAGCAAAAGGTCCACGTGAGTTTCCTGGGGTTGTCGTGAGCAAAGGGGTGATTTGTAGACGACGCTATTCGTACAAACCAAACTCAAGCCGTGAGGACAAACGCGGGTTATAGAGCGCTCTGCCCGGCCCTCGTGGCGAGGGTCTGTGGGGAGCGTGAGCGAGAGCGTGAGCGTGAGCGTGGGCGGGGCGTGGGCGCGGGCACTTACCAAGTGCGAGCGAAGCGTGAGCCAGCCCATGGTGCGCGGCGCGGGCGAGGAGCTGTCGGACGAGAGAAAACGCGGGCGGGCGACCGCCGAAGGCCAACGAACGGCACGGCACGGCACGGCCCAGCGAGCGGGCGAGCGAGCGAGCGGGCGGGCGGGCGTCGGAGCGACTGGGCGGGCGTGCGGCGCGCGGGCCGGGCTGGGCCGGGCGCGCGGCGGCGGCGGCGGAGATATCGACGGGCCAGCGTGCGCAGGCGCCGCCGGGTCCACGGCGGCCAGGGAAGCTGCGCCCGGGCCGACCCGCCCCCCAATGCCCCCACCCCTCCCCCGTCACCGCCCCCAACGCGCTGCTTGATTGGTTGATTCGTGTTTCCGGGCGCGTCAACTACTTGGGTCATTAGTCTCGTAAGTGTAGTGCGCGGTTTTTCTCTGGAGGTGGCGATGATTTTCTCCCAGCTGGTTGGCGAGATCTGGCACCGACCTACCGTCAACTCCCCTCAAAGAGGTATCTCCCACCAGCGGGGCAGTGTCCCAGCCGGGACAAGCTCTAAGCTCCCGACCGGGCTCCCGGCACGTGTGGCATATTAGTGTGTGTATTTGTAAAGGGTGAGGATAGGACAAGCAAGAGGAAGGAAAGATCCTGCACGATCCGTGGCCCGTTTGTTAGGGTACCGCTCCGGCATTCACCTGGTATTGAGCGGAGAAACCACGGAAAACTACCCATCAGAGCAGCCGGCCGCCAGTATTCTCCTGGCGGCCAAATATTTAATTTGAAAACCTGTCTTGATAACATTCTTGGAATGAAATGAACATTTGCTTGGAATGAAAAGATATATTTTTTGTGCAAACGTAATATAATCTACAATACTTCGCAAATAATCGAAGTAAATATTCACCTTAGTGAAGTACATTTTATGTCTTGTTGAATTTCTTCTGACTGCTTTAGAAAATATGTTCTTATGAAATATTTCACATTTACCCAAGTATTTTATCATCTACAGAAAACAAAAACGCGAACTGTGACTGGCTCCTTCGAATCAATGAACACTCATAATTACATAAGATTCTTTGAAAAGATGGAACGTTTTATAGTTTAGTCTCTTTTTTAACGAAATATGCAAAATATGCGCCTATAATTTCATGATTACGCACCAACAGGAAAAATCAGCCGAATATGCTCAAATATGCACTAACATATTAATCTATATAGCATCATATTCTAACCAAACGTCAAGACATTTCACTTAGCTATGCTCTGAACCAACGGACAAAAATATACAAAATCATAGAAATCCGCTCCCTAGTAATGACAATTTGTAGCGTAGTGTGCAGTGCACTTGCTTTCCACTATGGTCTGTAAGTGTTTGTGTTCCAGTCACTCCAACGCCCCGCGCTGGCGGCGGGCACGCGGGCAAGGCTCCCAAACACTCCTCCACACCGTCACTCTCACTGGTTTGGCTTTCTCGGAAGAACTATTGGAATCGGATGAAGTTACCTCATGGCGATTTGCCTGATATGGCATATTGGACAACAGTAAATTCGTAAAATTATACACGGTTTTAAGAACATCGATTTTTTTTAATTAAATAAATCGTTTTCAATCATTATTCAACACCTTAAAAGAGAAAAGATAGACTGAATATTCTCCTTCAATTTTGGAAAGATGTACTGATTTTCACGGCGAAATTTTACGCAAAAAAATGAGGACTCTTGAAATGATGGTTGTCAATGATAAATTGGTTGCGGCTCTTCAGGAAGAACTTGACGTGGTCATAGACATCCGAGATCTGGCGCTCCCCACAGCAGGCGATAAATGCCTTCATGCCTACGTAGGATTCTGTTTTTTGTTGATTAATTTACTGACTGATTACTGATCCCGGGCGCGTCACAAGCTAAGGTCATTAGTCCCGAAGAATGTCCCAAAGACCCAAAGAGTAGTGTATGTTTCCTTCCTCGAGAGGTGACTGTAATCTTTCCCCGCTGGTTGGTGATATCCGACATCGACCTACCTTTGACTAGCGGGTTTTACACAACCAGGTATCTTCCACCAGTGGGGCAGTTCTAAGTCTGGACAAGCTCTAAGCTCCCGACCAGACTTCCGGGATGTGTTGTAGTGGAGTGCACGTTAATGTGTGTTTAAGCAAAGAGTGAGAATAGGACAAGGAAGAACAAGGAAAGATGGCGCGCAGGTCCTTGGCCCGTTTGTTAGAGTGCTACTCCGCCATTCGCTTAGTGTCGATCGGAGAAACTACGGAAAACTCCAGATCAGAGCAGCCGGCTGCTAGGATTCTCCTCCAGATAGACTAGTTAGTGTCAAAAATTCTGCTTGCTTCGGGACTCGAACCCCAGGACCTCCTTGTCAGAGATACTGCAGCGGCATCACTTGATCATTGAGCCACCTCTCTCGGCAAGTCTCTGTCGGTGTGCAACGGCTCTCGGTGGAGTTTTGACACATTACTACGAAATTTATTTTATTTATTCGATTAAAAGGAAACGAGCGTGTCATGGAATTCGATTTTAACATTCTACATTAAAGGAGTGAATATTAACGATTCTTGTTCCAAAAAGTTGTTGCAGATAACCTGCGAATTTTGAAAAGTAATTTTGAAAGTAATACATACTTTCAAATTATCTTGGAACACTAGAGACCTGAAATGAGATGAAATATTTGGAATAATTATAACGAAGAAAATAAGTGAAAACATGCAGAACACCGCAAAATGGGACCAAATGGCGAAAACGGACTCAAAATTTAAATTCCCATCACCTCTCTTAAAAGAGGAACTTTTCGTCCTTGGGATGCGAAAGTGTGAATGCTACGAATCCAGTACGTGCTGTGCGCTGAGGAATCCTAAAGTTGGCGTGAGCGGTCAGAGGCGTTTTTGCGTACGGATCGGAATCTAATATTTATAAAATATGTTCTAAAGGTGTTGTTGGTGTTCGTATTTTTAAGTAAGAATATGATCTTAGCGGTAGGTACAAACAACTTTTTACATTAATTTAAAGTAGAATACACTTATGTAGATTGTATGTAATGTAATGTTACAACTACCTTGAAAAACCACACAACGAATTATACACCTTAATAATGGTTAAGAAGAAATTAAGGTACTAATGAATTATGATAATGAATAATAATTAGTAATAAGCAAATCATGTGTTTGTAGCTCTAAATTTTTTAACAACGCCTGATAATTGACAACAGCCTTATTTTAGTCAATTCTTTTTAAAATAACTGACAAAAATTGACTGAAAAAAGCAACAGATTGGGAACTAAAACGTTGGGATGTTCATAAATACAAAAAAGAATTATTTTATGTTACATACAGTAAGCTTTGCATGGCTCATTATTAGTAGAAAAGCTCGTTAGGAAAATTAAATGATCACAGGTGCTGTCATTGCCAACCATGTTATTTATTTCAACAAGAGCAGCTTTCGATGGCTTAGCCATCATCATCAGTTTTCTGCTGTCTGGAAGCCACAAAACGACTACTTTCAGACAGAAGAAAACTGATGATGATGGCTAAGCCATCGAAAGCTGCTCTTAGTTGAAATAATGGCATGGTTGGCAATGACAACGCCTGTGATCATTTAATTTTAAATGCCAACGACATTTCACCACTAAACCAAGATTCGTTAGGAAGAAACAAAGTCGACCGGAAAAAGGAAGTTCGCCGGATGACCGGGCCCCATCGTCCTCACCCTGACATCGAACTAGGTGGCTAGGTTTCAGTGTCACCAGAGGACTCTCAGAGGACGTTGGTTATCGATTGATAACTAACCTGTCTTTGTTTTCATGGAAAAGAGAAAATATTGATATCTCCCGAATATCGATTTCGACAGTCTACATCTCTACCATTTGAAGCTTTTAATAATCTCCTTTCAACATGAGCGTAATTGAAAGGGAAAATTTTGTGTCTTTTCTCCAATGACAGGAAATTATTTATGAGATGATAATAAAGATTTTTTAAGTGTTTGCTGTAAATAAATGAAAAGCCTACTTGCAGTACATCCCTTTGTTGTTTTAAAAAGTGTATTGACATAATTACGTCATGTTTCTTCTTCTTCTTCTTCTTCTTCTTCTTATTATTATTATTATTATTATTTAACGTTAGGACTTTTACTGGAGAGGCGTCCGCGTCCAGATCTGTCCTCGCGGCCACCGTTGAATTTTCAAGGTCCTGCGGGGACGTTGGAATCGATGATTCTCATGTGGTTGATGATAAAGAAATTAGATGTGTGATAGAGTGTGCGGTGGATGAAAAGGCTAGTGAAATGGGAGATACCGCTAGAATTCTGACCGCGAACTGTTTTGTCCCCAACTCCACTAGGATTGGCTGAGGATCTCAGGCCTTCTGAACAAGCGCGTAGCAAAGGCTGACCGGATAACGGAAGTACGCCGGGGTCAACCGAGCACCATTTCCGCCGTCGCCGTCAATGCACCTCAAGTCCGTCAGGATAAATCCAAGGACAAATTTCTTCCAATTCTTCCATACTGGAGTTCGCCGCGACCTACGGCGGAAATTTCCTATTGCCGGTGTTCAGATTCTCGTAATTGGAGCAGATCTCTTTGCATTCTTTCAACGAATGCCTGATGGTTCCTCAGGAAAATTAATCGATCAAAATTCCGACATTTCAGTCAACTGTGTCAGAAGACCTACTCTCCAATCACGCGCAAGAACGTTGCCGACCAACGACGGCTCCTTTAACGCGAAAATTGGGGATTTTTCGCATTTCGTGAGACTAACGGGAACGTCGTCTCCAGTACCACACGATACGAGTTACTTCATCAAAAGACTGCAGGTACTCAAATTTTTGGTGTCTCACTGTCGATTGTCTACACGGGACGAAATTAAGTGATTTAAACTATGGTTCGTAAAGGCGTCGCTGGTCGTTCTGATAGCTCCTCTAGTTTTGCTCTTCACTTGGTGGAGAAAACCGCAGGGTGGAGACCCTGCAGGGATACCGGCCCTTGATTGCTCACACGATTCCGGATACTCACACTCAGGAGCAACAATGGCAACACCCAGGAGCGCAATGCTGTCATCCATGGATGCAAGTCTTTTACTTCCTTTGATCAAGTAAAGGCGCACATGTCAATTCTTGTCCGCCCTATGGACTTGAAGTCGGCAGTAACTTCTCCTTTTAGAGTTTTCATTTATGAGCTTCGTTTATGAACGCCGGTCGAACATTTCAACGTTTCGTTGGCACGGTGTGAAAACTGAACTGTTGTTTCACCTTATTGACAATTTTCATTTTTTCAAAGACCTACGAAGAACACAATGCACATATTTTCAAGGTGTTTCAGGGTTTACCAATTGTCATAAATGTTTGCAATGTCCAATGTTCAGTTCCTAGGATACATTATTTAAAATCGCCGTTCATTTATGGGACAAAAAGAAATATCGCAGCACAGTTGTAAGGATTATTTAAATGGAAGATGAGAATAATATCTGTACGAGTTGACCCATAAACGTTTATCGCTATAAAATATTTAATTCACAATTTTGTGAGTTAAACATTATATCTACGTAGAAAATTCCTTGCAATTCTTTTTTTCTATGGAACATTCGACGCGGTGTATAAAGGTAATGCCTTTGCTCAGATAACAGGCTTAGTAGAAGGCAGAGTACGCTTCGCGATAACATAGGATCAGATAAACCCAGGACCTGAATATGGAACGAGAATACTCCCATTCATTCTACGAAATATACGAGGTGAGATATTTGCAGTTTAATTCCAGGCGGTCACTCTTGAATTGCAGCTGGGTTCAAACCGGGAAGTCAACTTTGACTCTGCTCTGGAAATGGAATAAATATTTTAAAGCAGACTCATAGATAGCAGAGATACAATCTCTATGAGTCAAAAAGGAACAACAACGTGAGGTGAAAACTAGTAGACCAGCACACAATGATATCGAAAATATTCTGCTATCAATAAAAATTAATGTTTTACTGTATATAACAGGGAATAACTTTCTTAATTTCTGCATATATTTTGCATTCTATTAAGTTATGTTGGCTATTAACGAATAACACCGTTTCTAAAACAAAGTTTCCTTCCATTGTTTTCGTTTATTTCAAATTTTCTCATGAAATTTGTATTACTGAAATTGTAAATACAGAATTGCGGACTTTTCTCGAATTGAGTTTTATAATCAGCAAAGCTCCGGCTTCCAATTATCCGAATTTAACATAAGAGCTCTACATAATTATTTTAAAAGTGTGACGTAAAGACACTACGCCATATTTTCGCAATTTTGTTTTGTTAGTTAAGGTCGCATCAACATCTAGACCATTAGCGCCCATTATCGGGTTTAACGTTATGGTAATTGTGAAGATGACATGATATGGCGATGATAGGGGTGAAAGAACGAACACAAATACAACCATGTCCGAGGCGGGACTCGAACCCGCGATCCTTGCGCGATCGCTACGTCACAACGGCCTGTGGCTTAGCGATCTCAGGCACCGGAGATCGACATTTACGTAATTTTATGAGAGATATTTACAGCCGATTTATTCGTAAGAAAGTACATAGACATGGGGTCAGTTTACTGTTCCTAACGGTTCCTGACTGTTCCTTGTGGCGGCGATCGTGTAACGGTTAGCGTGTCGGACTATTATACTGAAGTTCGCGGGTTTAAACCCAATCGAAGCCATGGATTTTTATGGGCGAAAAAATCCTTCGTACGCCTTCCTTCGGAGGGGAAGTAAAGCCGGCTGTCCCATGTTAGTAGATTTACTGCATGTAAAAGATCCTCAAGCCTAAATGACGCCTTTGAGCGAAATTTAAATCGCCTGTTTCGTCGCCTGAGGAATACCTTCTTTCTCCGCTAGTTGGTGAAAGGAGCGTAGCGAAATTCGCGTGTTCAGACAGAAGAGCAGGCCTCACGGCTTGAGTCTCGCCACATAAAATAAGGCAATTCAATTGAATCACTAGTGAAGACACAAATATTGGATTGATTGCATTGTTGGAAGTGGAAATGGAAGCGGCTCACCTGCGCCCGCACCGCGCCGAGGTGGATCTGCGCCACGCGCAGGTCGAAGCGCTTCATGCTGATGTCCTCCTGCAGCTCGTTCGCCTTGTTGAACAGGCTCGACTCCAGGCTCCTGCGAACACCAGCCCGCGCGCGTCAGCCCTCACGTCCGTGCCCGGGACCGCCCTCCGGTCCCCGGCTGGCGCTGGGGGCGCGAGCCACCGCGGGCAGGCTCTTCTGCGATTTTTGTATCTTTGCCCCTGACAGAGATCTGCTGCCATCCAATCGGGAGCTTATATTTCGCTACGGTGACGTCACTATGGTGACATTTAAGCTCCCGATTGGATGAAACCGTCAACTACTGATTCCTGTCAGGGGCAGAGTTACAAAAATCGCAGTATAGCCCAATTCTTGATTTTAGCAGCCCTAGTGACTTCGCCAAATTGAATTTAAATTTGATCAGGTGATTTTCCTCTACTTCTAGATTACTAAAGATGAATGATATGAAATAGAGGGTTGTAAATTCATTGCTTATTTCGCGTTCCCGGGGATGTCGACGACTATGATAATTTGTCTCGTAAGTGCTGTGCATGCAAGATCAAGTGCTCTAGAGTTGAAAACAAATTCCCTTCAAATGATCCTATAAGATTGATGAGTATATAAACAGAAAAATAATTAAAAACATTAGTATGTATACTTACCGGAAATTTCCATTTTAAGGAAGTATGTAATAATATATTAGTGGTATAAAATAAATACATAAATCACACATGTATATAATGAAGAACGCGACAAATATTTAAAGAATTTTAATGTGTAGTGTTAATAAGGAGTATAAAAGTTATTTAATATTATATTACAAATTACCTAAAAGAAAACAATGAAAATAATATTAACAATAATGTCCCTTTAATTTAATTTTCCATAGTCTGTAATACAAATTATTAAGGTTACTGGAAGGAGCACAGTCATTATATTACGTTAATTGTAATTCTTACTAATTTTAAGTGCATTTACTCATTCACAAATTACGAATTTCTACATTCATGTAATGATGTAGCGTAGCGCATTACGCCGGTGCTGCTAAATAACTTTCGCTAAAAATGTACCCTTTCACGCTCTTTGCATAGAAACTAATATTATCTTCTTCGCATAAGAAGATACACAGCAGACTTGCATGTCCATTGTGCCTTTGAACAACTGTCTCCACCAAATGTTTTCGAATCATTTTAAATAAACACAACGCACACAAAGTTTTTTGATGAGGTAACCTCACAAAAAATAATTGGAACTACATTGCAAGGTTTGTGGGTCACTAGCTCTCAAATGTGTTTCTGCCTTATTGACAGATGATTTTTTTTACTTTCCCGGTACGTACGTATATACGGAGTAATATACGTAGTATAGGGAAAGTTACGCAATGCTGCGGAAAATCGATTTCGAGATTTCAACGGAAATACACATTTTGGCGTCCCCTGATACCGAAAAAGTAGGTCTTTTCAAAACGCCCGTCCGTCTGTCCATCTGTTCGTCTGTTCGTCTGTCCGTCTGTTCGTCTGTCCGTCTGTTCGTCTGTCCGTCTTTTCGTCTGTCCGTCTTTTCGTCTGTCTGTCCGTCTGTCCGTCTTTTCGTCTGTCTGTCCGTCTTTTCGTCTGTCCGTCTGTCCGTCTGTCTGTCCGTCCGTCTGTCCGTCCGTCTGTCTGTCCGCCTGTCTGTCCGTCTGTCTGCCCGTCTGTCTGTCCGTCTGTCTGTCTGTCCGTCTGTCTGTCCGTCTGTCTGTCCGTCTGTCTGTCCGTCTGTCTGTCCGGCTGTCTGTCCGGCTGTCTGTCCGGCTGTCTGACCATCTGTGGACATCACTAGCGCGTAAACCATGCGTGCGTTTGCTTCCAAAATAGATATTCCCCGATTGATTTGCGTCTACTCGTGGCGCCTCGATTTTGAGAAACTTTCTTCGAAATTTGAGGATACTTTACAGGAAGCCCCTCGGACAATTTCAAAATTCTCTCAAAAACGGCTCCAAAGTTTTTCTTTAAATTTCTTGTAAGAATAGAGTAAAATACACTCATTAAGGTGGCGTAGGTCCCATTTTCACGGTTAACTCTGAATTTTCGAAAATTGCCGAAGTTTGAAATTTTTTCGGCGTCTTCCTAGAACTACAAAATTGAAGATGGGGATTTTTTTCTTCAAATAAAATTTGTTGTCCAAAGTAAGTTCTTTCATTAAAGTCAAGTACAGTTTTTGAAAATGTTAGTAGTTTTTCCGTAATATTGCACGCAATATTTGAAATTTTCAAAAATTACAAAAACAAGATTTTCTCAAAAACGGTTCTAATTTTTTGCTTTAAACTTTTGGATGAGATAGTGCCAAATGTGCGCTATGAGATGACTTTAACGCCATATTTCTGTATTCTTTTGTTTTTTCAATAATTGCAAAAATTTAGGTATTTTGACTTGTCTCTCACGTCGTTAATATTTACATTAGCGGCAATTTGTTCTCATTATTATATTAATTAGTACTTGTGCTTTAAATAATGTCAAATAAAGTTTCTCGAAAATTGGAGAGTTTTCTGTGAAAACTAGCTCAAAGTTGCGTATTTTCAGAAACGCTCAGACGCCATTTCCTCAAAAATGGTTTCAGATTTTTTTGTTCAAACTTTTCGAACGGATAGTGCCAATTGCACTCTTTAATATGGGGCAAAGTTAATTTGGGGGTATTTTTTGTTTTTACAAAAATTACAAAAGTCTAATTTTTTGAAAGTTCTCTCATACGGTTAAAATGCACATTTCCTGCAATTTGTAAACATTATTGAATTTGTGAGTGTAAGTGCTTCAAATAACTTTAAATGAAGTTTTTCGAAAACTGAAAACTTTTCTGTAAAAGAGAGCTTCAAATTTCCTACTTACAGTAGCGCTTAAAACGCCATTTTCTTGAAACGGGTCAAAATTTTTCAACGAAAATTGCAATTTCGGACAAGGTTTAATTGTTTTTTTTAATATTCTTAAAATAATAGTCTTGTTCTACTATTGGGAAACGGAAAATTAATCAAATGTCAAAAAAATGAAGTTTGGGTGGCGATAGATGGCAGCTATTAAGAGTATTGGCAAGTCCGAATAGCTAGTCGAGACCAAACGAAACAGAAAACTAATACGGGAAAGTCTGTGCCATTGTGTAGCCTCACTACTTTAAATTCCAGCAATTTTCGACAAATTAGAGAATTCAACGAAAATCGGACGTGTGCTATTTTTATAAGCGTACTGTACTCTATCTGAGAAACAATGAAAACAATGGCAGCCACATGGGAGAATATTTTCAAAATCTTATTCAGGCTACGTGTAAAGTGGCCTCTGGAATAGAAACATCCGTTCCGTATGCAAGGGTTCACGACAGCGCTGAGATCGATTGGGAAACATCAGTTGTGATGAAAATTTGATATTTATGCTCAGAAATGAGCCGCTAGCTGTTCACGGACTCACTGACAAACGGACATACATTTCCGAAAACGAATTTTTCAGTATCAATGACCTGCATAAAACGTGAATTCTCACTACACGATGCATTATAGTAAGTTATTTACTACATATTAGAGAAGCAAGAATTTTCGTTCATAGGGGCCTATTACCCGATTAAAACAAAGAGCAAATTGACATTTTATCAGCTGTTACGACTTGATTTCTCGAACTGAAAACGTAACGAATCTCCCGATTGGTTATCCGCGTCCCAACTGATCAAACGTTAATTCACTCTCTGTTATAATCGGAGTATAGAATATGAGTTTTTATTACAAAAATTTGTCGTTTTCCATTGTCATTATTCTGGTCGGTAACACTGTAGTTATTTGGTGAAGTCAGTCGTTTTTTAGAGTCGTTGCCGACCTCACTGTTGGCTTTGGCGTCTCTGATGCCGGTGTCATGTTGCTGGAGTTATTTTCGTCGCCGGTGCCTTGGATGTCACTAGTCATCGGTGCTGCTAGAGTCACGGGTGCCACCGGCATCATTGATGACGCCAGTCAATGATCCTTGAGATCGGTGGTGTCTCCGTTTTCCCTATGTGTCGTTTGCGTCTCGCGTTGCATTGATCAACCTGTTGTAATCGGAGTGGGCGGTGGCGGGCGTGGCGTGGCGGGGCGGGGCGTAGCGGGGCGGGGCGGGGCGCCCTCTAACGCCCTAATGGGCGGCGATGGAAGGCGCTGATGAAAGGCGACGCCGCTGAAAGCCGTTCGCTGTCCGCGGCCGCCGCGCGCCGCCGCCGCCCCACTCGCTCGTGAAAGCACAGTGAAAGCACACGAGCAGGGGACAAAGCAGAGAGAGAGGGAGAGACGGAGGGAAAAAGAGAAAGAGGGAGTGAGGGGGAGTGAAGGGGAGAGAAGGGGAAGAGAGGGGGAGAAAGGGGGAGAGGGTGACAGGGGGAGAGATGGGGAGAGAGGAGGAGGTGGGGAGAGAGGAGTTGAGAGGGGTACAGTGGGGGAGAGAGGGGGCGAGGGAGGGAGTGAGAAGGAGTGAGGGGGAGCTAGGGGGAGAGGGGGTGAGAGGTGGGGAGAGAGGGAGTGAGAGAGGAGGAAACAGAGTGAGAGGGAAACAGATACACAGAGTGAGAGAGGGAAATAGACACAGAGTGAGAGAGAGTGAGAGACAGTGACAAAAACGAAATAAATACAGAAACGGAGGTAAACGTTTTATGCATATCTAGTAATGATAAGGTGCATCTGGTACAAAAGGTATTGGGACGAAAAAATAGACTAGGTCTTATCTTAAAAGCAGTGTTGTCTTCAAATTGAAGTTATAAAACGGTAGACGTACGTAAGTAATATGAGATGGAAGAGAATTGCACTAGTGTTGGAATGAGAGGTAAGAAACGCCTGAAAAGACTATTTGCTGTTTCCGAAGAAGATAACAAAAACGTTCTGAAAATCATGCGTTGAGGACACACCTCGTCTTCGTATGTAGTGGATCACTCTCCAGCGTTGTTTAAATAGATAAAACACAATAATTACAAACTGAAAATAAAAATGTAAATTTTCAGCGTTTCTATGATATCAACCAAATCAAAATTTTGAAGGAATGATGTAAAAAATATTATTTATAATACAACAAAACAACATATTTTGTTTGCAATTGCGTTAAAATATTACGTAAAAACAAAAGCATCACAAGTTGTCCTTTAAGAGAGTTTTGCACGGAACAAAATTCCTAAATGTATCCGCAATGGAGGATCAGCAAGCCAATTAGTTGAGACCTTGGACCAAAACACTGTGTCAAAAAACACAAAAACTATGAATCAGTTAATGCTTCTGAAATGCGAATTAATGTGTTAGAAGAAAATATATATGTCGTATCCGTTTATTTTAACGTAAATAATTATATGTATTCATATATTTTGTATTATTTGTTAACGATGGGAATTCATGAAAAAGGATCGAAGCCGTGTCACAATTGACTGCTGCAACATTGACCTTTACCATACTAGCACAGTGAGAGAAACGACACCCATTTAGATCGACGATAACCTGAAAACTGGAACGTGACAGAGCGTATGTGGCCTACATTGGAACTTTAGGAGCTTCAACTCTAGCATTCAGAACAGTGACACTCTCTGGCTGGGTTGCTAATTTTGGCAACGCAAAGCGAGCGGACTTTCGGAGTTGGTTACGCCCTTTCGCCTTCCGACTCCCTGGCGCCAGCAGAGAAGAGTGTGGGGTAGGACTACGCGCGGGCGGGCGCGGGGGGGGAGAGGGTGGGGCGGGGAAGGGTGGGAGGGGCAATTACACAAAATTTAATGTACCCTCTCGCGGGAAACTCCAAATTCCTGCAATAGAAGGCTGCTCGGCAGCAGTGGGATGAAAACAGCGTGCTCGTCGGGTGAGGTCACAGAATGAAGATAAGTTTTGCAACGGAAAGTTAGGTTCCCGGACCTAATGTAATGTAGCTACGAGTGTGATGGGAATGTTCTGCGAGTAGTGTTTGTTTGTTACAGAGTGCGGGAGTATTAGGATTCCCCGTTCAGTGATGTTTGCGTTTGAAACTCTGATAGTTGTAATGCTTTAAATTTACCCTATAATATTGTGTTATTTGGCATTTGAATTGTGAGTTTGTTTTCAAGTTTCAGCCAAAATTACCAAATATGCTCGTTATGACTGTCCTTAGCTCTACATTGTCGACGACTGTCATCAAAACAATAAAAAGTTCATGCTCTACCCAATTTACAAAAGTCGACTCCTTTTTTATTTCTCGCTTAATTTTTCTGTCTGAGCAAATATATTAATTTATTTTGTAAATAATAAACAACTTAAATGTTTCTGGAGTGTTTCTATGCTTCCATAATGCAAATTTTTGCCTAGAAATAATTTTTTCAAATCAAAGAGTGAGTGATAATTGCGGCCCAACCATTCGGAATATCCACGTAGTGTATTAGACATAATATGTTTAGAATTGTCGTAAGAGCTTATTTTCGTTTCGACGTTTTCTCCCCGGTTTCGATAAAGAGTTTGTGTATACAAATATAATAAAGTACATAGCAGATTAAGTAAAGTAAAGATTAGGAAAGAAAATGTACATTAATAATCAAGCATAATTTGTTAAAAGATAAACACCAAAAATTGGGAGAGTTAATCACTTCTCAATCTTGCGATTATCTGCAGTTCAATTCGTATTTTTGTTGCGCTCCATGTGCGTTAAATTTAGCCACACGTTCAGTTGCATCTTGAGTAGCGAACCACACAGGACCTACGTTACAAATTGCCCATAATGTCACTCGCAGGGTTTTACCAAGTTGAAATTGGTTCGTAACTTGGAGAGAGTTCAAAAGCGTTCTTGACTCAATTACTGTGCGACTTGTAGGCGCTGTAACCTTCAAGTTTCATGAACCTTGTAACGCGCAACAGAACACGTGTTTAACAAGGTGGAATGCCTGACATTAATGTCAATTTGCGATATTTACTGCAGATGTAGTTACATTATGGAAATGGAAGAAGAATGGCTTTCGATAAAGAAACGATTTCGAACATTGCTGACATTATCGAAATCTTTTATTGGGGAAGTAAGAAGAAGCTAAAAACAAGTGTATCGGAGCATATGCGTAACATTAATGAAATTTCTGATCGACAAAATCCAATTAAGACACTCCGGGTGGGCAGTAGACATTCCATGAATTTTACATATGTTGAAGTATTGGACTGAGAAAATAATTATTATTCTAGGTTGGTTCTGAAAACGCTTCCTATAAAACATCAAATTGTCTCAACATAAAGGTAGAATCACATACTTTAACGTGTTTTTATGACTGTTTTATGGAACGTTTAAGGTAAATAATCCTTTGTTTGGTTGCTTGCCACAGTTATTTTTTTTCTATGTTTTTAAGTTAATGAAAGTTGTCATTTAAATATATAAAAATTTCTTCTAATGTATTTGGTAACTCATGAATAATCTGTCCGTTTACATTATATTTCATGAAACAATATTTTAAACCCCTTTCTCTAACTACCTCACAATGGTTTCAGCCGATTGCTTACATTCGATTCAAATGCTCTTTGTAACTGCCATGCAGAACGAGCGTTTGCGTGATCTGCTGTAAATATTGATTTATTTATGTTTTACTTTAATTTTGTAATGATTTTTTGTAGTTTAAAATGGTGAGTCTTTATGTTAATTTATATCGAGTGCTATGTTTCATTATAATAATATTTATTAATATTAATCTTAGTAACTTATTTATACTCTTTATAAAACAGTAATAATTTTCTCCTTTGTACAGGGGAGCTTGAAGTTGGGGAAAAATGCATATCCCCGAAACGTCGCTCTGCAAATCATAATAAACTTTTTGTAATGGGATTCTAAAAATAATTGTTTTGTATAAACTGTCTCTCTACGTAAACCCTGGGACCATATTCATATAATATATTTGATAGTGACACGACAGAAAATTTTGTGTTTTTGTAGTTTATACGGATATTTTGTGTTTTTATAAGCAGACACGATCTTTAACAATACAGTTCCTACATACACTGTCAGAAATTACATTAAATTTAATTTAGTTTAATACTGTACAATACTGTACTACTATAATTAAACGTAATGTACCCTGCACATTAAAACGAGATTAATATGTTTGTACATTAAATTTAACGTGTAAATTATTTATTTATTTATTTATTTGTCAAAAAACAGTAAAAACTGTATATGACGTGTGGGGAAAGAAATTTATCTGCGCACATTTTCTTGAGGGCCAGAATTTTAACTGTAAATGAACTACAAGCAAAAGGTGTGCTCAACAAAACGTGCGCACAGTGAAGCTACATTTACGTCCAGAAGCTAAACAAGTGTCATTGACCCGGAAGCTGAAGTACATTACTTGTTACAGGCGTATTAAATATTTTTATAAAACGTATACAATGCAAACGTAAACTAATTCATTATATATCTTTGTTTTGTTACATTAAACATTATTTTTCTTAAATTCAAAGCAATGTAGATTTAATACAGGAGTACTTTAAACTTAATGAAACTTGTGCATTAAAACGAAATTAATTTGCTTGTGCATTAAATTTAATGACATTTCCGAGCGTAAATGCGTCCGAAAAGGTGACAAGGTGGTGATAATTGTATACATTACAATACATCAGACCTAAGAACCAAGCCTCAAAGAATTGGCTGTCTCGATAGGATACGGGTTAGAGCAACGGCGTAAACCAGGAGACCCGGGTTCAAATCGCGGTCGGGGTGACAATTCCTTAAACAAATTTTAAATATTGAAACTAATGTACGCGTTACATGTAATGTACATGTACACGTAGAGTAAATTTAATGTACACGTACAGTAATTTTGATTTACATGTACTGTACATTTAATGTACGTGTACATTCAATTTAATGTCATGTACATTCAATTTAATAATACACATACTTTAACGTTACTGTTACGTACATGATAATTATACAATTTCTTACATGATAATTACTTTCATGTACTTTTATATTAAAAGTAACACAGAAATTTCTGACAGAGTAACTTTAACAACCTTTCCCTTGCTTCAGAAGCTCAACCTTTGCTGGTCTCACCTCTGCTGGATGCGCAAGCAGCGTGTCGAGCGCGTCTTGCAGCTGCTTGATCTGCACCTCGAGGTCCGACGCCTCCTTGCGCAGCGCCTCGAAGCGGCCGCGCGCAGACACCGACGCCAGCCGGTCCACCACGATCTCGTTCTTCAGCGGCGGCGGCGGGTTGGCCGTCGCGTCCTTGCATACACACATAAACATGTTAGGCACTCTGTTGATTGGATACTCCTTGTTTTCCGACGCGGCAACCGCTACGGTCGGTGAAGAACATGTTGGATCCCGGGAGTTGTCAGTGTTCCTTCCCCACTATAAAATGACACCCTATGTCTACCAACATGTCGGGTGGCTGGCGGAGGGTTCTCTAGTAGGTATCTCGTCTCCCCATATGCATGGTAGTGCAGCTAAGTGAAAGAGTGTAAAGGAAGGTTTAGGAAGGAATGATAGCACGCGATCTATGCTATGTGAAGGTACTGTAGTAACGGGGCTATTGGCCATGTGAGTTGACGTATTCCCAAACATCAGTCAGGACAATCAATCAATTTGTCAAGCGAATGTTGAAAACCCACCTCCGTCGTGACTAGAACCAGAGACCTCTCAGTCAACTACAGTGGCAAAAACTGTTGTTCTGAGACATCTCTATAACGCAGCCAAACCTCTATTTTCATTTGCGCAAATTTTCCTACAATTGATTTGATTGATTTTATTGATGATTATAATATTGATTTGAATTGATGACATTCAGTTAAAAGTTTGTCTCAGCTTTCGTACATCCACTCATTTTTGTACAGATAAAAACTGTCCGGACCAAATTCCGAGACAGACACCAGAGGGCTCTGTATATCCGTAACGCATTACTTCAATCGCTGGGGTCAACATCTCTTGCTTGGCAGAGTGCGCTGGGGTAAACGCCTCTTTCTTGGCTGAGATTTGTCACCGTGCTTAACTGTATTTGCGTAAGGCTTTTAATAATGGATGCTTTGAATTATTCAACCGACATATTTATGCGATGTATCTACAGTATGGATCCTAAGAACGGGGTACGTATAATAATTATAAACGTATAAAAATTCAACATTTCAAAACATTATGACCTTTGTTGTTCTGTGTACCCATATGATAAATTTTATTTTCTTACGATTCAGCGTATGAAATGAGTGGAGGATATGAGTGTCTCACCGCCTCTAACACCTACGTTCGCGAGTTTCAAACCAGGAAATTGAGTTTCGAAAGGTCACAAATTCTTAAGTGTGCTATGTCACGCGTATGGCGTGCAAAATATTCCCGGCACGTGCCCGTCATTTCGCACCCTAATTATGTCCGGTAATGGCTCAGACTGGTGGCGATATAAGAAATGGATGAACACGCAAGACCATTTTTCTATCGGTACCTAGCAGTAAAAAGCGCGATCAAAATTAGGTGTAATGTCTGGAGGCCCACGCGATTTAAATTGCATTTTTTTTCGATTCAGTCCGGAAACAGGATTTCGATAACAACAAAGAAATATAATTTGAAGAAAAAAAAACGAACCTCTCAAGACGGAAATCTTAAATACTTAACGTCCCTCTTGAATTTTCTTCTCTTTGCAGTAGCAAACGAGGGCTGACGAGAGGAATACCAAAGGCGATTGATTGATTGATTGATGATTATTTCGTGTTCCCCGCCGTGGCAAAAGCCATTGTCGTTAGTCCCATACGAGTAGTGCATGTTATATCTTGGGCTGTGCTCTTCTTCTCCAGCTCGAACGTGAGATCCGGCGCCGATCTGTACGTTGATCCACGTTTCTCCGCCAGCGGGATCCCGCCTTAGCAAGGATGAGCTCTAAGCTCCCGACCGACTGACGGGTGCGCGTAAACTGCTAAGGTTATTAGACCCGTAAGTGTAACGCATGTTATTCCATGGAAGGTGGTGGCGATCTTCCTCCCACTGGACGGCGAGATCCAGCGCCGACCTACGTCGCCTTGGGCAGATTTTCCCCAACCAGATGTCTCCCATCAGCGATCATTGTTCCAGCCGTCACAAACCCTCAGCTCACGACATACAGAATCTAAGAAGTAGTGTTTCGACATAGAGCATCTAAGTGTGTAGATAAGGTGTCAGAAATGGACAGAGAAGAAAAAAGAAAGAGCGCTCTCGGTCCGTGGTCCATTTGTTAGAGTACTACTCTGGCATTCACCTCTTGTTGATCGGAGAATCTACGGCACACTTAGTAGAGCAGCTGGTCGCTAGAATTCTCCTCAAGACAGCGACTGAATTCGACCTAGCTGGCAAGGAAGTGTCCAAAATCCTGCCGGCGTCGGGACTCGTACCTACGACCTCCCGGCGAGAGGCACTGCAGTGACATCAGTTTATGCCTTGAGCCACCTATGGCGGTCTTCCGCAATCTGATGGTACTGCAATATGGGTAAAAGTGAGTGTGATGGGAAAAAGGAATGGAGAAGGATATTGTACATGGACCATTTATTATGATCCAAATAACGGCTGTATCAGACATATCTATGCAGCTCTTGTTGAAAATTCGCCACCATCAGGGTTCGAACCCTACGATCTTCTCGTCAGATCTTTAATTTTTGTCATTATTCTCAACGATTTAGAAACTTCACCTAAAATCGTACTTTTATGTAAAAGTTTAGGCAACGAAACGCTACATTTTTTGCCACACTTTCGGCCTCATCAAAAATGTCCTTCTACAGAAATAAAGAAATAACGTACAGTTCGCTGCCCTCCAAATCCTGAACGACATGTATGAGAAAAGTAAACTTTGTGGCTTTAAGCATTGTAGTAAATGTGCACCCATTTAAGACTGCTGATGTGCCCATTTAAGACTCTTAAATGTGCCCATTTAAGACTCTTTTCATTTAAGGTACGGCCTTCTTGATTACGAATAATGTTTGGTTTCTCACAAACTTTACTTTGTGGAAAAACAGAAAAATAAAAGAGACACGCCTATCAGAGCACAAAGGATGGTGGGAGAGGCGTATTGTTTCTCAAATAATCCGTGTGCCGGGTCATCTTAGAACTCGGGGTCTCTGCCATTCAAAAAGTACACGATTGATTTGCTCACAGAGTTGCAGAATGCGCTAACATGCATCGCGAAAGCTGCAATTACCCGGCGCGGAATGAAGGCTATGGCAGCGAAGGAAACAAGGAATGTAAAGGTAGAGTTCAAGGAGTAAAATATATGTGTATCAAGAAGAGAAATTCAATACATTAATGGTTACCAATTTTTATTACATTTCAGATGGAACGAGAAATCTGTTTCGGATATGCGCCGACAAATAGTAACCAAGTCAACTATCAAGTAACCATGGGGAAGTCGTAAGAACTATTGATTTGATGGCGAAATCTAGGAATGTAAAGAAGTATTGTCAAAAACTGCACATTGCAAACAGCCGACGTGTAGAACAACTGTCGACAAACTCAGTTCCTTGGACCAAACTGTATTGTTAGGAGGCAAGATCTCCCAATTTACAGATTTAATCTATATTGTAATGGGACTTAGTTTGGTACTCACTGTGAATACATTACTCTGTGCACTCACGTTGTAAGCAGATTATTATTCTCGTATGGTCAATCCCATCGATTAAGAAAGTTTTGAAATGCAAAAGGGAGCACAGAATGAAATAATCTGTGGCACTGAACGGGATTTATGGTTGAAAAATAGGGAAGATCATATTATTGTACAACCCTATAATACTAATGAATCAAATCCACAACTCACAATTCCCTTGACCCAAGAAAACCATCAACAGTCAGTTGACGATATGTATCTTGGAGAGAAACTTACGTAAAAGCCATTTCTAACGTTCCTAATGGTAATTTTTCAATGTACAGTGAGGAGGGCTACATTTTACTAATCGTTACTAGCACCCAATGTTGGGGTAGGGGAGTAAAATATTCCTCTTCAGTATTTCTGAAGATGTTCTAGCAGTATCTTTAAAACAAAAAAGGCCAAGAATGTAATATTTCCTGATTCCATTATGAATCAGGAAGCTTCAATTCAGCAATAGTGTAAACATTTTTAAAATTCTTGAAAAGTCTGTCTTAGCAAATATTTTCTTCGTATTATTTTGCCTCGATGTTGTTTACAGACAGACGAACAGGTGTATAACATTACATTTATTTAATTGAAAATAAATAAATGTAATGCTATACACCTGTTTGTTGGTCTATAAACAAGATCGAATAATTCAAAGAAAAAATTGTGTAATAAATCTGGCGCAATTCTACACACACCAAAGGTGTCCAGAACACACATTGAAACCATTGAACCAATTGTAAAAACGTTTGAATAACGGAAGATCATCACTAAGATAACCCCTTTGCATATTCCATAACATCCCCAGCCTAGGAGTAATAAATGCATAGGTTATACGTCGTCAAATTACAATGCTGGGCTAATTGATACCACAATGAACATCATATTAGAATTACGTTGTACGAGTACCAGATTCTTGCGTTTGTAAAAAATTTCTGGATCAAACATGAAGTAAAATTACGAATTTCGAATCAAGTACTAACAATTTTCGGGGTACCAAATAATCTGGAAAATATCTACCTCACACGAGGACGAAAGTACACCAGTTCGTCTCCAAAAATTAAAGAGAGGCACAATATCACTTAATGTCCTTAAATGAGACTTTTTGTGAGGATCAAAGAAACTATATTTTTGTTTTACAAACAAAAAACATAATTTCAAACGGTGAACACTAGGGGATGGATTTCAATGAAATGTTTTTATTCTTTTCACTTTAGAAAAATGACGTTTAGTATAGAAATTCATTTTATGTTGTAACGAATGGAAATCACCCCTTTTTATAAGCATTTTTCGCGCTTTTCGTGGATTTAGGCTAATAAGTTATTGTGTACCTTTTCCGTCAGGTTTAATGCATTTTTCACCGATTTCATCAGCTTTAATGTTACTTTAATGGTACTTGCTTCAAATAATATTTTACAGATTCAACAAATGTTCTCCACAGAATTCCTGAGTACTTGTACCTGGTAGGGTATTCGATTTCTTCGTTTAGAAGTGGTAATGTGAGCCATTGTGAGCATGTAATCTAAGGATTCCTGTTTTCGGAACTTCGGTTTTTCATTCTTGGAGCACGGGGGTGTGTCAATAAAATGTAATATCTCACGATATTTCGCGTCGTTCTCCGTTGTGCCGCAAGGAGTAGCATGATCGCCAGCACTGGTCGATACAGCCGCGATCATACGACTCCTATTGGCACAACCAGGAACGGCCGAAATACCGTGTGATATTCCGTTTCATTGACACACCCCCGTGCGCCAAGAATGAAAAACCGAAGTTCCGAAAACAGGAATCTTAGATTACATGCTCACAATGGCTCACATTACCGCTATAGAATATAGAAGTACAGAAGGAAGCGTGGTGTGTGTCAATAAAAGGATGTACAGAAGGAAGCGTGTTTCCCTTTCCTTTGAAGCCCGAAATGCGTAGCGCGCGCGCACTCACGTTGTGGTGGTGGTGGGCGGCGGCGGCGGCCGCGGCTGAGGCGGGGGCGTCGGGCGCGTCGGGCCCGTCGAGGGGCTCGGGCGGGGGCGGCGGCTGCGGCGGCGCGAAGTTGTGGCGCAGCGCGGGGCGCAGCGGCGTCTGCGGCGGCGGCGGCAGCGACCGCACG
Source organism: Acheta domesticus (assembly GCA_031308135.1). NCBI lineage: Eukaryota > Metazoa > Arthropoda > Insecta > Orthoptera > Gryllidae > Acheta > Acheta domesticus. The sequence continues at coordinate 22,750,834 of JAHLJT010000631.1, read as the reverse complement.
AAGTGCGCCAGGTCCGGCGGCCCGGCCACCGCGCGGCACTGCGTCGCCAGCCCGTCGTAGCGTCGCGACTGCTCGATCGCCTGCAACACACACCAAGTCATACGACATTTCACCCTGCCCTACTTTGCTCGATACTTCGTAGTGTTCCTAGTTTCCGGGACAATGACCTGTCCCTCATTATATACATTATCCATTCTACTCCATGTCTGTTTAGAACTGATCCCATCCTCGGCTTTCGGAGGTTCGGGTCCATCTCCGACCTTATAGGGAGCTACGGAGGTACCCTGTAGGCCATCGCAACTAAGGTAGCCGCTATTAGGCAGTGAGCATCTCTCTGGAGGGAGCCAGACGCCTAGTTTGATGCCAAGTGGCTGGGAGTGTCCCATCAAGCCACATCACGAAAGAATCAGGAGGGCCACAGTCCGAGTTCAAGGCGTACATACCTCACCCACGTGCACTTCCGCCACCTGAGAGGACTAAAATGAAAGGAGATTGTTCGAGAGGTATGCTCTGAAACTTGGTAGCTGGGAAAGCCAGTAACGCAACAAGAAGTCGTAGGCTTCCGCGCTTCGTCTGACTCCACGAAGTCGCGGAGGCGATAACGTTCGGCTTTAGTGAAAGTTTTAAACATGATATCAAGATGTGTCATAGCCTGTCAGTAAGTGTTAATATTTTGAGATTTAATGTATCTATGTTGTAGGTGGTGCCACGTGGGTAGCAATGTATGGAAAAAGTGCCCTGAACGGTCAATAGTCGCTTATACGCTACCAGATCTGTAATGTCCTTATCCAAGAGTATCGTATTATAAATTCATACAAAAATATCATTTTTTGAGTTTTGATATTACAAAAAGAAATGGATAAATTTTCTGTATGACTTGAAGCGAGTAGGTATTGTGTAATTTAAACTGTACACGTAAATTTGTTGCGTTTTTCATCTCGGAAAATATAAAAGGTAGGATGATGCTAGGATGCTGCAACGGATAGAGACTATTTAAATATGGGAGCAATAAAGTAGTTGGAATTTCGACTCTATTGCGCGATACTAAATAACCCGAAATACGTAAAAAGTGGCGAAATGAAACGAAAGTTTCAATAAAATATAATGTATAAAGTGAAATACTAGAATAGTTCAACAATGTAGTATTAAAATTTGCATAAGCAGCAACGAGTACCCATACAAACTCCAACTAAACGATCCAACATTTAAAGGACGTAGGGCAGTAACCAAATAAGAGTATCTCATCTTTTAATTGCTATCCATCTCTGTAAATGTCAAAAGACAGATAAGATAAACCAAACTTTCACTAAACTTGAGATATTAACATTTACTAAAAGCGAGAGTCTCTCTATGGGCCGTATGCCTTATCATCTTACTACCTCAATATCTTCATTTGTACTTGAATGTTACAAATGTAGCAAGCTCTTTAAACCACTTTAAAATTGAAGTGAAGTGAAGTGAAGTGAAGTGAAGAGTGTGAAGTTAAGTGAAGAGTAAAATGAATTGGAGTAAGGTTTTGCTCTGTGAAATTATGTACTATTATTCTTAATTATTGTTTTTTTCCTAAATTAAGTACTCTCTTGTAATTTAAATATGCTGCCACCAAGTAATGATACTTAATTGCAGAATTAATAATAAATCAAAAATTCCCTCTCATCACGGCCACACTCTCAGAAACATGAGTGCTTACTATTGTGCAAGTGTTCTGACGATTGAATTACCAAGTCTTCGGCCGTACAATTAATCATGTACTCACCAGAAGTTTCGCTCTCACTCGCAAAAGGGTGAGATTGTCAGGGCTGCCTTCCGTTGGTTTTGAATGTATTCAGTTCTCGTATTTTCTATCTTGAATGTTGTTCTCTGTGTTTCATTTCGTAACTTATATGAAGATATTTGCAGTCGTTTATGTTCAATCATTGGAATATTATTTTTTGAGTTATAATTTTAATGCTGATGAAGGGTAAGGAAATAAATATTTTAATGCTGCATCTAACTAATAATCAATATTACAGTAAACCATCGTTAGCACGAAGTGGCTTAACGCAAATTTCGCCATAACACGAATAAAACTTTGCTCCCGGCAAGGGAATACAGTACTACGGTCATTTATATTAATCGAAACACAATTTTTATAACACGAGATACGATTATTTCGGTTCCTTTGAATTTGTATTAATAAGGGTTTACTGTATCATTCACCAATTATTTAAAATATGTATTTGCTTAATATTTAATTATTCGTCCTTTTATATTGCATAGTATTGATAACGAACGACGTGCGATCAATCATGCTATTAGTACGATGTAACAGTTGTTGGCACCTTTCTGATGCAGACAGAACCCTCTCCTCCCCGTACCCTGATTAATCAGGTTTGCTATTTCGTGCTGCGAGATGTCGAGAAAACTTCTGGGTACAGTATTGCCTGCAATGTTACACCTTTTCTACTGTATTACGAGTTGGAGATACGTTTATCTGCATTACTTTCTTCTGAAGACTTCTTCCGCCCTATGGTAAAATATTGTTGTTTTTTCCTCAGGACTTTTATGTATATAACCCTAACATGAAACAGCGTAGGTCTATCTGCCACTCACCCGCGAGGAGATCACCTCGGCGCCCGACAGAAGCGACTCGGACAGGGTGGCGCACAGGTCCGAGTACACGTCCTCCAGTTCCTGCAACACAGAGGACAGAAGGAATTACTATTTCTCTTTATCCACTTCCCAAGCAAATGAATGGATGGAATGTCAAATACAAGGAGAGATGACATTGATAACAAATATGGCACCCAAGGTACAAACAAGTCCATGAACGTCAGTGTCAATTCATTTCCTTTTAATTTACATTTATAAAAAAAGTCGCTAATAACACGTGAGTTTAAAATAAAATAGTACACAGAATTAAAGAGTGTTTCTTCTCATTACTTAAGATGATATTAACTGAGGCACCAATAACGAACAAATAACTGTTAAGTCAGCTAAAAAAAAACAACAAAATACAGGAACTATCATCTCACTTTCTCACTTCACTCTTTCTCTTGCAATCAAATGGAAAGGAAAACTCTAAGTGGAAGTTCTTCAATCCTTGGGATCTTTCCAAAAGAAAATTCAAAATATTACATAAAAAACCGTTGCAATCACTTGATATTGCGGATGTGACCAGTGACTTTACCGTCAATATATGTAATGTAATTTAATCTTAAATGTTATGGTATAATGTGTTTTGGAATAATACAAGCCATTGTATTATGAGGTTTACCTTCCTCCAGAAAAAGGCGCTTCAAGGGCTTTTTAATTGACTTTTAATCCATTGCTCTGTTATCCTTCTTCACATCATTTCGTCCTTTCAACTAATTAAACATGAGACCTCAAAAAGGGGCGCTTTATCAGCACGATCGAAAAAAAAGTGTTCCTTGCGCGGGGTGAGAAGCGCAGTGCGCTACAAAAGGTCGGTGAAGCATGTCGTTGAGTGATTCCACGCGTGTCAACGGCCAAGGTCAGTATCCCATAAGTATAGTGCATGCCTTTAACGCGGGAGGTGGCGGTGATCTTCCTCCGCTGGATCCGGCGCCGATCTGCACTGCGACTTGCGAGATTTCCCCAACCACGTATCTCCCAACAGCGGGGGTACCGACGAAAAGGAAGGAAAGATTGTACGCGATTCAGGGCCCGTTTTTTACGGTACTGTTCCGGTATTCGCCTGGTGCTAAACGCAGAAACCGCGGAAATCACAGAAGACGCTCGCTTCAATTCTCCTGCAGTCAGCGGCTAAATTCGACGTATCTATGAAGTTAGTGTGGAAAATCCTGTCATCTTCCGAAGTGAAACCCGGCCAGATGCACGCAGCAGTGACATCACTTGATGCCCTGAGCCATCTAAGCCGGTGCGAAGCACATCGTGAGACGTATGATGGAAGAAGTACGAAGGGAGAGACGAGAAGTACGACGGTTGCGGCGTAAGGTGAGCGGTGAGCAGCGCAAGGTGTGCGCAACGTGACGTCATTGAATTACATCGCGGGGTAAGCAATGCGCCTTCGCGGAGCGAGCTGGCTAGTGTAAATAAAAGTGCAAAGCAGTGTAAGCAAAAGTGAAAGATGGTGTAAGCAGAAGTGAAAGGTGGTGTAAGCAAAAGTGAAAGGTGGCGTAAACAAAAGTGAAAGGTGGCGTAAACAAGAGTGAAAGGTGTGTATATAAAAGTGAATGGTATATGTAAGTACGAAGTTTTTCCACCCTCGAACGTTAAGTTCTATCGATCTTCTGTTCATGCGCAATGCAAGTTTCGAATCACTTTAGTGCACCTGCGCATGCGCAGAAGTTCGATAGTGCTTCACGTTCGAGTGTACAAAAACTCTCTAATAATTGTGAAAGGTAGTGTAAGCAAGAGTGAAAGGTGCCTGGTGAGCGATCCAGGGCTTCCGCAAAGAGCGAAGCGCTGTGAGGCGCGAAGACCATGGAGGGATATGTGTGAGAGGAGCACGGCGCGAGGTGTTTGGTGACCGATGAGAGACAATGGGTGCGCTATACTCAGAATTGACGATGGGGACGCGCGTCGATAATAGGTATGGGACGACGATGTGGCGAGCAGTAAAGAATTCAACATCGAATTATTAAATCCTGTGGATTTTTCAAAATAGAAATTTTGTACTGGAAGTTTTTACGTATACGATGTTTTATTTTTGGACTAAAAAGTACAACAGTGACAAAAAAACTACAATATTTTCATATATCAACAAATTGAGCATTATGTAAGACCGAAGCGCCCAAGGGAGGCAAATAAGTTAATATGAATTGTCGTGAATAAGTGTTGCCTATTTTATTTATTTTATACAATTAGATAATAAAAGTTTTGTGTTTGTTATGATGACTGTTGGATAACATATGTTTGGTTACATATGTTTTATTGGCAATGTCACACCCCTAGTCCTGAGACGAGCGGATGGTGAGGACCTTAAACGAAACCAGCTGTTCGCGTGGGACGAAACTAGCTGTTCGAAGAATCTGACTAGCGATGGACATTGTGAGTCCAGTGGAGGGAGATGAGCAGGGTCTGTAGTGAACTGAGTGCTGCGCTCCGTTAGCTGAACTGCGAACATCACGAGTTGAGTGGTGCGTGTCAAGAGGCCAACGGCAACGTCCGGTCTATTAAATTTAGCAAGCACGTCCCCTGCCGACGCAACCCGCTTGGCGCCCATGGGTTTACATGCGCGTGTTGCAGTACCTCCTGCAATCTTTAGGCGATATTAGGTCAATGTTACCAGGGAACCGACGAGAGTCCGGAGAAGCGAAAAGGAAAAGGAAGAGAAGTTGCGAGGAAGAGGAAGATGGAAACGGAGAAGTGCAAAGGTACAAAGAAAAAAGATACGAAGAAGAAGAGGAAAGAGAAGAAAAACACGAAACAAGAAAAAGAGGAAAGAGAAGAAGTGAAAGAAGAGAAAAGAGAAGATGGTATCTCCAAAACAGCGAGGTACCTTCCCAGCCGGGACAAGCTCTACGCTCCCAACTGGTCTCCAGACATGTGTGGTAGTATAGTGCATGTGAGTGTAAGTGTGTGTAATGGGTGAGGATAGGAAAAGGAAGAAGGTAAGATCGCGCGCGGTCCGTGGCCCGTTTGTTAGGGTACTGCTCCGGCATTCGCCTGGTGTTGATCGGAGAAACCACAGAAAATTACCGATCAGATCAGCCGGCCGCTGGAATTCTCCTCCAGACGACTGACTTCGACCTAGCTGACAAGCTAGTGTCGAAAATCCTGCCACCGTCGGGATTCGACACTAGGACCTTCTGTTCAGAGGCACTGTAGCGCCATCAGTTGATGCCCTGAGCCACCTCACCCGGTCTGAATCCTCGAGAGGCCCCGCGCATCCACCCAGCAGCCTGGGACGACGCTCTCCGCCGCTGGCTGCCGCTGGCTCCGGGCGCCCCTGCTTTAATTATGCGCCGACGCCCCCAGACCGCTCACTCGCACGCGGAATTGCAACGCGGCGCCTCGGAGCCCTTCGCGACGCGCGTCTGCGATGTCAAACACGCTCCCTGGGCTTCGCATAACCCGACAACTTAATTAACACTCAGCACTGGAGCGTGTCTTCACGGAAGGATCTGGGAGGCGGAAGAAGAGTAGAATCATTGTTGCGAATAGCAAAACTTCTGAATGAACAGGAAGGAATGCACTATCTCAATGACATAAGAATGCAGTAGAAAATATTGAGATATTGTTGCAAACGTTTTCTCGAATGTATGGAAATATTTACTTGAACTAAAAACAATATTGATACCAAATAATGTTCTGCTTTTTACCTTTCGCGTGTAATGCCTTTAAACATTGCATTTCATGGAATATGAAGAGAAAATTTACCGTCAGCAACTCACCACTTAGAATAACGCACGCATTTGTAAAGCAACAGAAACTAGTGGGGCTGTAACAACACATAATTTCTCGCTCTATTTCTAAATTTGCAAGTTTTGAAAATTCAGAGAGATCAACGGAAATGAGACCCACGACATTATTTTAAGCAACCTATGTTTTATCTGCGCAAAAAATTAAAGAAAAAATTTGGATCGGTTTTTGAGAGAATGATTTTTTATAAATTTAAAAATAATATCAAGCACAAACTACGCGAAATCTAGTCCAATTAAAAAAAATAATACGACCTTACTTAAAAATATGTCTATAAAGAAAAGATTTTATCAAGGAAAAATATGTATTTTTAATATTACATTTGTAGGAAGACGCCGAAAAAAATTGAACTTTTGCGATTTTCAAAAATTGAGGGATTTTAACAAAAATAAGAACAGCAACATTTTGTTAAGCGTCTTGTACGCTATCCGAGGTCAAAAGTCTTTATAATCTATATTATGGTTGGCTAAACGTAGTTAAATTGTCTGTTGTTTTCTTCTTTTCTATACATTTTTAAGTAAATATTTCTATCGCCTAATAAATAGCTTTTTATCCTCACTCAGCCTGGGAATTTCGTAAACAGGTAGGATTCAATTATACAACCATTGATATTTATAAAATACGGTCTCTTTTAATAGCATGAGGTATGGATCACCTCAAGATGTACACACAGATAAAAACTACACAAGTGTCAAAAAATGAAATTATTTACACAAATACCTCTGTCATTACTTTGTTTCCACTTCAAAATCATCTAATGTATGAACCTGTAAGAAGATTTTACGATGTTTGGGTTAAAAGAACGTTTGATTAACTTATCGCGAAAATTTCCTTCTTCTTCAATAAATTGTAAAGTTTCAATTATTGGATAAAAATATTATTATTATTATTATTATTATTATTATTATTATTATTATTATTATTATTATTATTGACCACCATTAATTGGAAAACAGTGTATTTTAATGGATCTTATATACAAACATCATAAAAGGAAATTATATTTTAATAGTATGTACGAACAAGTAGGGCAAAAGGAGAGGGCGATATTGTGTCAGGAAGAGCTGAAAAAGAGCGTGTTGCCTAATGTTATTGCTTCTAATTTACATGTTCCACCGCAGTTAGAACTATTATTTACCCTTGTGCTATCTAACTTTTACATTCACCACACATTCGTTCTGAGAGGACCTGTAGCAGCACTCCCCATTCGCGCTAAAAGCGCCACTGTCCTGTCCGTGCGGTGTTTTCCCTCTTTCCCGGCAGAGGCCTCCACCGTTTCGCCGCCGCAACAACGTGCCCCGGAAAGAGATAGATTATTAAAAGTAGTTCGTAAGATAATTGGTTATGGTCCATATTCTGTGACACCTTTTTTATCATTTAAAGATATTAATAACAAAAGTTTTCATTAGTATTGTTAAATTTATTACAAGTATTAGACAATATATTTAAGTGTTTCAATGTATGAAGTAACTTTATGAATTTGTTCATTAACAAATAAAATTTATTTGATTTTGTAGACCTCATGTACGGCAAATATTTTGTAACATGGCTATGTAAACTTGTTTTTATATGCCAATAAATCATTTCTATACAACGTGCCCCTCGGTGCTCTTCTCTTCTCTCGGTGAGTCCAAGTCTTTAAGGTGGGAGGGAGGCCAAGGCGTTACTTTTGTAACATGGCTGATCTTTGTTGTTTGTTGATATCATGGATTCTTACAACACATGTATTCTAATCACTCTTACTGCGGCACAAATCTCGCTTTCGATAAATTCTACTTTGGACAATCAACATGCATAAAATATTCATCTATTAATTTATCAAACAGGCAATCGCCAATGAAAAAACATTACACACACCAGAAAAAGAAAAAAAAATTCACCACAACCAACACCGTATATCTACTCTTCAAAACCACACAATTTCATAGCAATTACATCACATCATCACAAATAAAAAAAACAGAATAAAATAAAACATACAAATATATTATAGACGCACTGCATTCTAAAAACTAAATATCGAAAAACAAATCCTTTTTTTAATGTAAAAGAGAAGAGAAACTGGGGGACGGACAAAGTCATAAACATGCAGACTTGTTTTAAAACAACATCGCGCTCTACGGAAGAATTCCTGAAATGGGAGATGCTAGGGGCGCCGTGGAGAATACAGTGCTGCCATCTACAAAGCTCTCACATCGCCACGACGTGTTTCGGGAGAACGTCGCTGTGCGGCGCTGGAGCGGTAGCTTACGCTTCACACAACTCCCTACGGCCACGCTGGGGGGCAGCACTGGTCGTCTTGTGCACACTTTGTACACGAGCAACATTAGTGCCCTTTGGTCAGTTGGTTCTCATTTTTACTAACAATTGATATGAAAGAGTCCTTTCTTAAGACCAAAAATTATTTAAAATAAGCCGAACATTTATAACTTTCGAATTCAATTATCAAATTGACTTCACAAATTCATCATTCGTATGAACTTCCATGAAAACAAGGTAAATATTCCTTTGGACAAAAAAGTAAAATAAAATAGGAGATCACTTTTGAATTAATTTTTTTATTTTTAATTCTTAGGGGGGAGGTAGAGCGATTGTATGTATACACATGAAAAAGTACGACGTTTTTGGAGAAAAACAGGAATAAAACGTTTTTAAAAATGTTTTTCCAACGTTATTTTTCTTTAGTAACGAAAACAATTTATTGAAATATACTTTTTCATGCGCATCATGTAATAATTCATTGCTTGTTTCCTCTGCGTATTATGAATTCAATTTAGGATCACAGACTGTTAGTGAAACAGTGCTGAAGACTATGATTTTGAAAATTCGCGGATGGCCCGTAAGGTTGCGTTGTTTATTGTTGTTCTTTTTCTTTCTGAACGCCGTGAAAGATAATAAATGCAATGATGTCTATCAATTTTATGATAATACATCTCTTTTACAAGCCCCTTGGCCTGCCTCAGTGTGACCAATATTTTAGAATGCTGTATTTTAAAATTTCTTCATCATTCTGGCCCAATAATTCATATTCGAAACACTTGAGGTATAATTAAAAGGTGAAACACTATCTGTAACGGTTTGAATAATTACAGATCATTTTGCGACACCGAATTCAGATTATTGTTTCAATTTTTAATTCTACGCAGTTTGTATTCGATTTATAATGAAAAAGGAAAGCGCGGTCAGTTTTCAACCCTTAAGCCTTATTTGAACAAAATTACACAATGCTGCTGCCCCACATCAGCGAGTTATTTCAGGGAATCTGTGCTGTTCAGACAAAAGAAACAGCGGAAAGCAATGTCGAGCTTTAGTTTAGTGACTCTCAGAAAAGTTTCCGAAAACTCCTTTCCACTCCCACTCTAATTATCAACAAACTTCTTAACAAGCACTGCGAATCAAAACGTGTTGTGCTTATGAAAGTTTTTTGCGTTAAGTATCTCGATGAGTGTTATTCAACAGTTCTAGTAGTTTCCGTCTTCCGAGCAAAACAAATACAATGGAATGTTCAAAAAGTAAAATTTGCAAGCTTATTACGACCTAAAGTCCGCTTTTAATAATTTTCTGTTAATCTTCTAGGGTATTGAGGAGGGAAAAACTTTATTTTTCCCCGCAAAGTTCTGAATGACGTCAGTGAAACCTTTCTTTTTCCGTCTGAAAAACAGTTGCTATTGCTTCTCAGAAAACTGTCAAACTAGTATCTCTACCAACGGCACATTGGGAACAATTCTGTGGTGTTTTTCGAACAGTTACGTTGCACGGTTTTGATATAACCTATTATGGAAATGAATATGAATGCATATTCTAAAGAATAAATAAAACACGACATAATTTGTAATTCACTGTAGAATAAAGTGATCAATGGCTGCGGTTTAATGTCCATCTCCCAGACATTTTAAGAAATACATAAAATGTAGTAAATGACAAGTGTTTATACAACCTGATGGGTTGCCCCTTGAGATTCTAAAACATCATGTTCAAGATGACTGAAGAATTTACGTAAACGTTTCTTGTATGTCATTGAACCTCTGCAACCCTAACTAGACTCTTGGCATGGAATATCCACATAAATTACGATGTCTACATAAACTTCTCTTGAAGATGGCAGTTTTGTTGGCGAGGTTACAAGGTAACCAACGATTCAGTGATTAAGAAGATCCTGCAAGTCATTTCTAAGTAACTACGTTCTTTGGTGTGATTTGGTTGTGAAAAAAATAATATATACGAGTTTAATAGGAATGTGAAAAGGTGCTCTTTAAAACTTACTACCATTGAAACCCCGACGTCACTTGGTTGTTTTGAACACTTCAAGGGCAAAGATTTCACTTCGTTAATTCATAAAAAAGAGCTTAAAATGAAGACAAAAATCAGATTATTGCGGTTGTAAACAAAAAAACAGTGCTCAAGTTGTACTAAAAATATGAACATTTCTATTTTTTGTTGCACTTGACACTCATCTACTCATGACTAGTCTTCCATAAAAATATATTTTAACTTAATGGACCTGTCATAAATAACACAATCAAGTATTTCAATAGTCTCATACTAATTAGGATTTCCCAATTCCAGTTCCTCTTCCTTGAACAACTGTTTCGGTTCCCTTGGCAACATGAAAGCGGATTGTTTCGTTTGTCACCTGAGAATGTGCCGGAAGAGGGACGCACTAGCAACGCGACAGAGATCAAGCGCGGTTGGGAGGGGAGGGGAGGGGAGGGCGGGGCGATCGGGCGCGTGCCGGGCAGGGCAGCCGAGGAGACAATTGCATTAGGGTAATTGCGCGCGACAGCATCGACCAGAGCAGCCTGCGCCGCCCCGGGCTCCGTCGCCGCCGCTGCACGCTGTCTCTCTGCCCCGCCCGCCTATCCCGCTCTACCCTCCTCTTCCGCACACCCCGCCTCTTCCACACTCCCACCTCTTCTGCGTTCCTGCGTCTTCCGCGCTTGCCGCACTCCATGCACCTTCCGCCTTTTCCGCATTCTCCGCTCCTTCCGGCACATTACGCGCTCCCCGCCTCGTCAGCACTTTCCGCACTCCCCGCCTCTTCAGCACTTTCCGCACTCCCCGCATCTTCAGCACTTTCCGCACTCCCCGCCTCGTCAACACTTTCCGCACTCCCCGCCTCGTCAACACTTTCCGCACTCCCCGCCTCGTCAGCACTTTCCGCACTCCCCGCCTCGTCAGCACTTTCCGCACTCCCCGCCTCTTCAGCACTTTCCGCACTCCCCGCCTCGTCAGCGCTTTCCGCACTCCCCGCCTCGTCAGCGCTTTCCGCACTCCCGGTCTCCTACAACCCCCACTTATTTCGCACTCCCCTCCAGTTCAACACTCCTCGTCTCTTCCACACTGCTCACTTCTCCTGCAATTCACGTCTGATTGGCCTCTCCCACACTGCCTCTTTCGCACTTTCCGCCTCTTCCACGTCCTCGTCCTCCTCCAAGCTTCCCAACACCTCACTCCTCGCCTCATCTCCGTTTCCAATTGATTGCGTGATTTTCCCACCCAGTGTCTCCTTACCAGCGGGTCACCGCCCCAGCCGGAACAAGCTCGAAGCTCCCTATTGGTTTCCCGACATGTGTGGTGACTGTGTGTGCCTGTGAGTGTAAGGCGACACGATAGGGCAAACAGGTGGAGGGAAAGTTCGCGGACGATCCATGGCCCGTTAGGTTACAACTCCGCTATTACACTGGTATTGACGGGAAAATCCTACAATGAGAGAAGCCGACCGCTAGAAGTTGCCTGCAGACAGCGCCCGAATCCGACCCATCTAGTGAGTGTCGAAAATCCTACCACCATCGGGACTCGAACCTCTGGACTTCCAGTCGCTCCTCGCTTCATTTTCGCTTCACGGTCGTTTACCCTTTTTTCTTCTTCTCATTTCTTCAATACTTCATCTTCCCCTTCCTTCTTTTCACTTTTCTCCTTCTTCGCATTTGGCATCAAATCAACAGAAATACATTAATTACATAGAGAGAACGTTGACATTTATTATCTGTGAATAAAGGAAATTTGTACTTTTATTGTGAGTAAGGCCATTAGAGTACAAACTAGATATTTTAAAATTATGACTTTGATATTTTGACTTTTGAAGTTTCAGACACTTTTCTAGTCCCTGACACGAGCGGGGATAGGAATTATGCAATGAGACTACATTGCATAATGCAAGACACATTTATACGTCTTGTGTACATTAATTTTAATGAATTTGTAGAAAGTAGGGTGTATATATTATTGTTAACCAAACGAACATATTCTTGAGAAAACTGATTCACATCGTCCCAATAAACGCGCAAAGAACCATTCTTACTTTCGCGCTACTGCTTACGTAGTTTAGAGAAAAATTTTAATGCTGCGGAGAGAAACAGCGAATTTTCGGCAGAAAAACTCTTATTGCCGGGGCATGGTTATGAAAAAGTCGAAAAATCTTATTTCTATATATAGTAAATTACTTCGTCTCATACGTTCTGTAGTCCGAATCCATGTTAGGTGGGTACTTGGTGCCGAAAAATCGATTGACGTCAAAATGTCTGTCCGTTTGTGAACAACGCTAGCGGCTAAATCGTAAGCAGGATTTTCACCAAAATTGATATCCTCCAAACGATGTGGCTCACATCGCGGCCCGTTGAATTTGAAACTGATATTTTGATTTTTGGAGGAATTTTACATTAAAACTTTGGAAAATCTTCAAAATTAAAAAAAATCTAACAAACGTTCCAAAGTTTTTCAGTAAATTTTGTTCCAGGGCAGCGTAAAGGAATCTTAAGAGAATGGTGCACATTTTCATTCAAATACCAGATATTTCGAAAATTTTAAAAATTAATTTTTTTTCGGTGTATTCCTACAACAACAATTATCAAGATTTTTTCCTTACTTAAATGCAGTGTTCATCAAAACAGATCTTTATATAAGATCATGTTCCATTTTCGAAAATATGAGAATTTTTTGCGTAATATTGGTTAAAACATAAGCAATTCTTAAATTTTAAACAATTATTTTCTCATAAACGGCTTCAAATTTTTTAAATTTTTTTCCACGTATATAGTAAAGAACGGTAAAGAAAGTGGTTCTGGCAGTATTTCCTGCGCTCTTTTTGTATTTTCGAAAATGGAAGATAATTTGAAATTGTAAATTCGAATTTCCCTCGCTTTACCGCGTTGCCAGTTAGCAAAATGACAACATCGCAATTTGCAGATTGTGTGATATAGATAAAATTCTTACGGAAGTAAATAGATTTAAGGATGATGATATATAACTAATAATGATACACAACCTATAACTAATAAATACATTTCTTTTATTTTAAGAAGTTTTGATAGGTGATTATGGTACTCAGATTTTGTTAGCTCACTTGAATGTAATCACGACTAGCTTGTGTGAAATTATTCGTGTTTTCTGTATAATGACCGTCACATAGTGTAACTTATATTTATTCGTGTTTGTTTCATTTGTAAAAGTTACAAATGACCACTGTTCAAGACAATCGACATAATATTGCATATACGCACAACGGGTGCTTTGTTTGAGTTGGACTTTTTAAGTTGTAATCAAGTTTTTTGTACGGCAGAAATTACATTATTTGAATATTACTTTACTATTTCCAATAACGCGAGAAAGTATGTGCTGTTGTAACACATCTAATTTAATTAAGAAACAGGAAGCGAAAGTGGCGGCTTACATACATGAGCGCTAAAAAAATTATTTATAGCAGATGTGTTTGAGATGCTTTTGTCTTATATCTCTCCCGTGTACCTGAGTAGTCGAGCGATCGTAGTTACTTTGTTTTGCTGGAACACGTCCAAGTGTAAGAGCTTGTTCTCGTGAATAGTTAAGGGAAATGCTCTTCCATCGTTGTTTTCAGAAGCCCCGCATTCGAAGCAGATATTGCCGCTGAGATTTCCCGTGGGGAAACGCCAGCAGTTAGAACGGACATGCCCTTCTATCATCTGATATGTGAGGCTTCAGACACAACGTGATTCACGAGTTAAAGTTTCATCGCCTATGATGGAGGGCATTCGGGGGGCAGGAGTAATATTAGGTAGCTCACGAATGGCTTTTCTTGATATTCGATATAAATCTTCAACGTTTCTATTGGATTGAAAATATCGACCAAAAGTTGAGAAATGTATGTGGAAAATATAAACGACTTCACAGAGAAAGGGATGGAATTTTGGAAAGAACCCCGAAATGAAGTTTGATGATAAACTAGAAGTAAACGGAGAAGTAGTTTGCTTTACGGAAGAAAAATAGTACCATAAAATCATGAAAGCAGTACTAAATTTTTAGAAATTATTTTTTGATTATTTTTCTCGACTTACCGTCGTTTCGCGGGACATTCCCTGTTAGATGTCATAATTCACAGTTTTAGACGATTCACAACGATTATTTATCTAAAATATCCCTCAATAATAAACATGTTTTAAGAACTGTGAAAAATGTTGATTTATTCTTGAAGTAAATGCGTCATATAAATAATAACTGGATTTCAGAAACACCTAGACGTTCAGTTAATGATAGGTAAAATAAAGTTTTCACGTTTCCAGGGAGATCAGTTACATCCTGTCCTACAAATGGGACAAAACTAATGAAAAAATCCAAAGGAAAACTCATTCTCTCGTTCTTACATATTTTGAAATTTTTCAACACATAAACCTGAATATTGTCAATGATCAACACGTACTTTTTGATGAAATTCAGATTCTTACAAACATATATGTCGCATTTACGATGGGATAATTGAGCCAATGAGAATGAAATGTATTTCTCCACAATGAAAATGCTATTTATAGTGTAAAAATAAGCGGTCAGCTTGTCCCACAACTATCTGCTGGATGCACCTTCGTATAAAAAACTTTGTATTTTGAGACCTTAATTGGGAGAAGTGTTCAACTGAATTACGGAAACGTGATAAATAATTATGGATGCAGGTCCACAAGATCATACATTTTAGTGAAAACCTTAAAGGCTAATACATGATATCTAGATTTTTCTGAAGCTTGTTGTACGTTTATTTGCTGCAGTTTATAATTGTGTTACTTTAAATGAGGAAAGTTTAAACGTATATTTGAGCGTCGTCAGAAGAACAATTTCAATTCATATCGTTCCTATTTTGTTACGCAAATATTTTCCCCGTCGCCTTTTCTTAGCACAATTATCGGATACACAGAAGAGAATTGAATAAAATTTCCCCTTGAAATGTATTTATGTCAGTAATTAAAATAAGTAAAACCTGCCTTACGAGGGCTCTGAACTAAAGAGAAACTTTTTTTATAGAAAAAATTTTAGGAAGCTTTCTCTTGAGGTTTCCTATCGGTTTTTGTCGTCAGTTAGCAGAGCCGCACGCTCCAAACCAATTTAAGATCATTCTTGTGCTCTGTCCAAGGACTAAGAACGGTAGACCCAACATTACAGCAGTCTTGCAGTTATCTGAATGACATCAAAGAGAGAATCTTGCGATGAGAGACAATGATTTCAGCAAGAAAATCTGTGTGTTAAGTTGATCGTGAAGAGGATCAGCGTCGTTAAAGTCAAGTTTACAAGTTTAAAAAAGATTGGACAATATGGGAAAATTGTGCATATAGAAAAAAATTTAAAAAAAACTTAAGCAAACTAGAATCAATACATCAATGAAATAGTGTGGGAATGGTTTGTAAGAGATAGGGCAAATATCACTGCGTTTCAGGTCCTACAGTCCTGGAATAATAAGCTAATTATTTGATTCTGACAAAACAGAGGTCGTATTTAAAACATCAAATTCAAACAGACGGATAAACAGTTTTCGCAAAAGCCATCTGATAGTTTTAACTAATTTATTCGTTAATCGAATAACAAATAACCAAATCGAGGTGTCAGGTAGACGAACCTAGACATACAGGATGTCCCATACAAGTAATACTAGTATTATAAATCAGGCATTTCAAAGAATATATTTTGTCTTAATACTTTCTGAAAAATAATCCTTCTCGTTTTGAGGACATAAGAAATTAGTTTTTGGGACTACACTCCATTATAAGTTTAACCAGTTGTTCTTCGGACGTAGTTCCTATATTGAACAATTTTGAACATCGCGCTGCTGGGCCGTGAGATGCTGTTGTGAGATCGCGATTCATGGGAATCACTTCAAATACTTTTTCAGAGGTACTGAAGAATTAAACATTCATAAAATGTTTATGCATGACAGTTTCACAAGTTACCGTATTGATGTAAGCGCAGAAGCAGTGACGTCGTAGCAAGTTAGGAAGAAATGGGAAACAGTGAACCCGTCGGGGACGCATTTGAATGCTCTCTATCGTTTATTTTCGCAATTAGCTGATATTTTGAAGGAGCTTGGGCACTAGATCTCGCCGAAAATATGAAAAAAATTCTAAACGGCCGCCCAGGTGGCAGAGATTGCTAAAGCAGTAGTGCCGTAGCGATTTCTGACCAAAGGGTCGCGGGTTTGAGTCCCGCGTGGGGCATGGTTGAATGTGTTCGTCCTTTCACCCCCTATCATCACCATATCGTTTCATCCGCATAGATACCGTAATATTAAAATCCAATACTGGTCGATAATGACCTAGAAGTTGATGCGACCTTAACTAATTTAAAAAAACAAAAACAAAACAACAACAAGAAAAAACGCTCCGCTCTCAACACACGTGAAGGGCACAAGGCGGGAGATGCTCGTTTGTTTTCAAATCTAGCTTTACCGAGCGACCACGACTTGCCACGCATTGGCGCCAAGTGTTTAAAACCTTTTTACTTTCTCGTCCCTTCTCCACAAGAAGAGAAACTATTGTAATTGTGGGCGTAGAACAATATTGCGGATTTGTTACAAATAATGTAAAAAAGTATGTGCTGTTGTAGAACCACTAATTTTATTAACAAAATTAGAGGGTTCATTATGTACCTTAAATCTAGGCCCATGAATCTCGATGACATCACGAAGAATATTCTCCTAATCTCTGGATTTGGCGTAAGACTTCGTTGAGTAACGCGGTCTCCTAATTTAATCCCTCTCCACAAGAAGAGAAACTATTGTAATTGTGGGCGTAGAACAATATTGCGGATTTGTTACAAATAATGTAAAAAAGTATGTGCTGTTGTAGAACCACTAATTTTATTAACAAAATTAGAGGGTTCATTATGTACCTTAAATCTAGGCCCATGAATCTCGATGACATCACGAAGAATATTCTCCTAATCTCTGGATTTGGCGTAAGACTTCGTTGAGTAACGCGGTCTCCTAATTTAATCCCTCTGGATTTTCTCTTCAGGGATACTTGATACGAGTTTACAGAATCCCTTTGGGTAATGCATTTATATGAGAAAAAACTTCACTTCTTGTCTATACTAAATATGTAATGCATTCTGTGGACGTGTAAATTGCATTTGCTGATTATTATTATTACTGTTTTTTTGCTACGTTATCAGCTGCATCGTTTCCATTAATCACACAGCATGAAGGGATTCACTGAGAAGGTATATTTTCAGCGTAAATGTCACTTACTGATTTTTCATATTTAAATGTTCGTAAAGTAATGCTATGAAATGAAGTATAGTTTTTGCTATAGTTTATTGAATGTGGCGTTGCTGACGCAGTTAACTGTTTTAAAAGATTTTTCATGTGATGAAAATTTTGAAATGTCGTGCGTAGCTTCAAATACGTTTTTGCAGTCTCTGGCATTGGACATACCAATGAATCATAGTAGTTGATAATGTTATACTCCGAATTACTCGGTTTTACTGTACAAGATGTCGAGTACTATTCTACAACGTTAACAAGGTTAGTAGGTAAGTATTCATAAAATTATGTCCGTTGTGTTGTTAACTAATGATGGTTTTTAATTTGACGAAATTTATATCAAATTTTGTAGTTGTTTTCCGTTTAGAAACACTAAATGTACAATTCACTTTGTAGTAGGAATGGCAACGACACTTCGTAAAACCATACAACTTCATTATATCGGTACATTGGAACTAAAAATGTGCTTCGGTCTATAGCAATGTCTTGAAAGACATCAGTATATAATTATGTAAAAATATTGCACCAGATTCACCATGTATGATGTTTTAATTCATTCACATTTACTTGCAATTTCTGCACGTCTCTGAGCAGGTGAGGTAATGTCGGCAAGCGGCGGATCAGCAAAAATGTAAGAGAACGTTCAAGAAGAGCTCATTCTGTAGATTACGGTGTGAGAAAAGTTTCTGTGAGGCCCTGGGCCTCAAAATTTTAGTTTTTAAGGCCCTGGAACGCTTAGTTTAGGAGTTATGAAACGATATAGATTCAAAATGCTGCCGAGTGTGTTGCGGGTTGCATTTGACGTGACTATTTGGTTTTGTTCTACAGCGCCATGTAGTGGAGTTACAACAGAATTAACAACGCCTTAACCTTTTGGGTAAAAAACACGTAGAAGTGCCAACATTCATGGACACCGGTCCAACGGTGTCGGAGTTTATATATATATATATATATATATATATATATATATAAATATATATTACCTTTTATTTTTTCAACCAACTTAATATCAACAAAAAGTAATGATAATTCTAAATATTTATGTAATTAAACACGAAATGCCACATAGTGGTTTTAGCCCACCCATTTATTGCAAAACGGATATATCGCTTTAAAAATGCTGCTCGTTCTCCAAAATTGCATTCCGCTAGGTATCTGTGACCTCTTAAATCTGAGTCGAGCCCGTTAAACGCGCAGGTTAATCGCCAGTGCCAAGTTCAAAGGAACTGCGCGTAAATTCCTGAGTGTGTTAGGATAAGCGCCGAGCCATAATTCATTGGGAGCGCTGCCAGCCCCCCGCGCGGAACCCTTTGCCTCCTCCGCCACCGAGACGAACGCCCGCTTCGCAAGGAAGGGCATCTGCAAAATGTACACAAGAGAATGGGAAGACTCTAATGAGGAGAATTATAGTTGTGGAATTCAGATAATTAATGTCAGAAGAAAAAATAATTCTATTATTTTTCTAATACAATTTGAAGGAAAATTAATTTTTTCTGTATATTTCTATGATATTAAGACATTCGTTGCGACCGAATAGGTATGCTCTCATCTATAAAACATCTTCGGTAGGCATCCACTCTTCCACAGTACAATCTATCCAATCATGTATATACGACATGTATATACGATTCGTATGTACGTCCAGTAGAATCTATTCAACCATGTATATATCTAGCCATCTGTCTATCTGTTTGTCCATCCATCCCTCCATCTATCCATCGAAGGAAATGTATGTATGCAGTGTATAGACGCAAAAACTGCTCGACCGATTTCGACACACTTTGTGTTTATTAATATCGGGAGTATTTAAAGAGCGTTTTCAGTTAAATCGGACATGTGGAGGCGTTGTTGATGATTATTCGCATTTATGATGACTCGCTCGGCCTACTCAACCGAAGCGCCAAGTAACCCACCGCACCGTCAAGTATTAACGGAGTTTGTGGTTGCATATGCCGCCCCTGAAATATCGGCCGGTATTTTAACAGCCGAAATTACTTGAACGTTCCATGTTCAAACAAGAACATAGAACAAAACCATACTCGCGAGAGTCTCTAATTTATCAGAATTTTTGCAGAGCGTAGCAATCACGTGATCAGTGACATGCGAAGTTTAATACATTGCAATAGCAAAGCATTGCAGGATCCACTAGTTAACTATAAACAAAGCATTCGATCTGGCACACAAATGGCCACACCAAAAGAATATTACATTGACCAAATGTTATTTTTACTTCCAGAAAATACGCCAAAATAATTTAAAAATACTTCTCCTAAGAAACAGAAGATTAGCTACTTGACACCTTCGGTATGCGATTATGTAAAGGAAATTAAAGTCGCAACAGATTCCGTGCAGTCGCATTTTGAACGCACCCCCTGTCGCAAGTCGTGGGAAACTTCTCCAAGTGTCAGAATTCGGTTAAAGTACATTTACATAAAAGTCGGGAGCTCAAGTGGAAGCCACTTTATAGGTCTCGTATTCTGCGAAAGAGCTGCAAATAAGATTATTTCAGGCCGATGCATTGCGACGCGGTTTCGCGGGAGACAGGATGAAAGAACACTACGCGGGGAGACTGCTCTTAAAGAAAATGGGACCTTGCAAACGAAGAGGTATAAGATGCTGAACATGGTAAAACAATGCGAATGGTGTTTCTTTATTGAAGGAGAGTAAAA
The DNA here is from genome assembly GCA_031308135.1 of Acheta domesticus. Taxonomy (NCBI): domain Eukaryota; kingdom Metazoa; phylum Arthropoda; class Insecta; order Orthoptera; family Gryllidae; genus Acheta; species Acheta domesticus. The sequence goes on along the minus strand of JAHLJT010000631.1, from coordinate 22,730,284 downwards.
TGAGTTACAGTTATTATTTTTTAGACTACAAAACGCTTTATCTTTATCATCATCTTCTTAAAAAGTCTAAGACTTGTTCCTTTCCAAGAATTATAGCGAGTCTTTCCATCTTCTCCTTGGTCTACCAACTTCTCTTCTTCCCCTCGGCCTTTCGTCTCTAGCAATCCCCACGATTCTTTTCTCCTCCATTCTTTCAATATGATCGTTTCATTCATTTTGTCGGTCTGCTACCCATTACGTAATTGGCTTAAACGCTTTATGAAACTGAATAATATTCCCCAAAAAGTTATTGCATTAGGTAAATTACGTCGAATGAAATGTGAGTCAACTCGAAGGAACATTGCAATTTATGATTTATTCTTTATTTCTGATAAAATGTGGCGCCGTTTTTGAGGTGTTAAGAGTTGTTTTTCATCTTGCAATTACTGCAAATGCCAACTATTATTACTATAACTTTTGAAGAGCACAGCTAATAAACTTGCGGTAGATGAATTCGCAATCCAATTTCTGCCTTTGAGAAATAGTCCTTAATTTCTGATACTATCCACGGATTTTTCTGAATTTGTAGTTAAAATATTAGAGTCTACAAAGAGATTTCATCGAAATAATGGCCCGTAGATGAGAACATTGGGTGGGAATGAAAACTTCATTAACTATCATAGCAAAAATTCTCATTTTATTGAAATTAATGAAATATATTAAACACGGAAAATATTGTAAATACAATAAATATTACTGGTTATGTATTTCTTCAGTTTTGAATATCTGAGTTCTTAGAAGCAATGAGAAGACGACAGTGATAATGATGAAGTTAAAAATTGATACTTAAACTTTAAATTTCTTTACAAACATCTTGAAAACATATTGGACAATGGAACTATGTGCATTTTTACAAATAATTAATTTTTAATTACGCAAATCAAAGAAAAAACACAGAACAAATGGTGGCCAGATTGGACTTGTAATAGTGAAACACTACATAGAACAAACAAACAAGAAGGCAAACAAATGAAGCAGTATGGCAATTCTGTTGTGTGCAAGAATGGCTGTCGAGTGCAAACACATGGTAATTCGCGCAGCCGAACGGAGGCAAATCTCGTTGTAAACACGAAAATGCAATTTACAAGTCAAGTTCGAAGCACGTTCTTCGGAGCGGGACCTGAAAGCGAGCAAAAGAAAAGCGGGCGGCACAGAACGCGACAAAAAAGACGATGGTCCACACTGGTTCGAAATAGACAAGAAGGCGTCTGTCAATATAAACTATTTTGTTTCTCAAGAGTTGCGCGATTTTTTTGCGAGACAGAGCAGTTAGTTACGTGATAAAATAGATAACTTTTACACTCTGCTTTACGTAAGTCAACAATAAATACGTAAGTAAAAGTTATGTTCATGCATGTACAATAAGAGTGAACGTGCGAAAGAACGATAATGATAATGATTTTTTCTACTCCCATTGTACAACGTTGTCACTGAATGGCTGCAACCAGTTGCATAATGATAGACATTTCGATACAGTTTTCATTATGATACAGGTTCTTGACCAATCACAGAGACGATTACAAACCAAGTATTGTCACTTCATTAATCATTGAAAATCGTTGCAGTAAATTTTTCGTTCGAGTGTGTATAGTAAAATTGCATTTACTATTATATTATGCTTCTCAGTTTTAATTTTTTTATTAGAAGTAATTTTTACGTGAAATATTATTTAAAATAAATTCGATCGTAATTTCACTTCGATCCCATTTGACTAGCGCAGTGGTAGTTATTGCAGAGAACTTTCAGTGACGTTAAGATCTGAATGCAAGTCATTTTATGTTATTTGTTGCTGCTGTGTGGTTGTCTTTAAAAACTGGCCAATTCTTTAGTTTAAAATATTTAGTAGTGGTTCTATCTGGTGGTGTTGGCGTTTCCAGAAATGAGAGAAAATGAAAAATACTGCTCTCGGAATATTTTTGCCGCAACTTTTGTAGTCCCTCGCCGGCGCTCTGATAAAGCAAAGCCACCTGCGGGTGTAGGGTAAAGAGATGTCGGCTAGGTGGCCTTGGCTGAAATCTTGCATGTCGATTGCCATGAAACGATTCAGTGGAGACATTTAACTTATAAAAGTCATCATAAGTCGTAGAAAAAGTATCATATGAACCTCGATGTAATGGGTATTAATACACTCGTGTAAAGTTAACGATACTCGCTCGTTCCTCGTTCGTATCGTAATATCACACTCGTGTATTAATACCCATCATTACATCATTGTTTCATAATGTACTATTTCATGAGAATGCGCGAATGCGAAATGCTGCTAGTGACCCACTGTGTCGACCGCTCAAGACGAGAGGCGGGGATGCCCGCAGCGGCGATCTCCAATGGACGCGGAAGATTCTCGAAGGGCAGAGGGCGCTACCGGAGCCCTTCGCTGAAGAGGACGGGGAGCGCAGGACAGAGGGACAGAGAGAGACAGAGAGACAGGGCCGGCAAGCAATAAGGCGGGCGACCGGCCACTCGCAAGCAAATACTTGCGAGATCGAGGGTCGGGTGTCGATCGCAATTAGGGGACCGAAACGCGAAGCCGCCGCCGCCGCCGCTCCCTCCCCCTCCCCCCACCTCCTCCTCCAACACTTTGTCCCCCTCCTCGTCCGTTTCCTCGTCCGCCTCCTCGTCCGTCTCCTCGTCCGTCTCCTCGTCCGCCTCCTCGTCCGCCTCCTCGCCCGCCTCCTCGTCCGCCTCCTCGCCCGTCTCCTCGTCCGCCTCCTCGTCCGCCTCCTCGTCCGCCTCCTCGTCCGCCTCCTCGTCCGACTCCTCGTCCGACTCCTCGTCCGACTCCTCGTCCGACTCCTCGTCCGACTCCTCGTCCGACTCCTCGTCCGACTCCTCGTCCGACTCCTCGTCCGACTCCTCGTCCGACTCCTCGTCCGACTCCTCGTCCGACTCCTCGTCCGACTCCTCGTCCGACTCCTCGTCCGCCTCCTCGCCCGCCTCCTCGCCCGCCTCCTCGTCCGCTTCCTCGTCCGCTTCCTCGTCCGCCTCCTCTCTACTTCCTCGTCCGCATCCTCCTCAATCGCCTCGCCTGCCTCCTCGACAGTGTTCTCCTTCTCCGCCATCGCTGCCTCCACATCGCGCCGCCTGAGTCTCCACTTCCGCCGCCTTCTGCTCTTCCTCTCTCTCCTCATCCACCGCCTTCATTTTCGTGGCCTTTAAATCCACGCTCCAGAGACCCTTCAACACGCTCGTTGCCTTCGCTCACGCAACTCACACACTCCTCGTCTTGTGTTTCGACTCTCTCACGCTCCCCCCCCCCACGTGATTTCTTTTTTGTTGTTGCGAAAAGTATTTCCAACTTGCAGTATGATCAAGAACCCCTATCTCACTTACTACTGTGTCGACGTACAATACAAATATTTATACTTACGTTCCATGACGTATGACGGTGCAGTAACGATTAGGAAGTGCTCATAGAAATAATAATAATTACATTTCGGGGAAGGACGGGGAGGGACGGACGGGATGGATGGGACGGACGGGACGCACGGGGCGGACGGGACGGGCTGGACGGACGGGACGGACGGGACGGGATTTTTTAAAAGTTGATTGCATTGAATTCCGTAAGGTGCGCGCACTAGGATGTCACGAACGGGACGGAGCCACCCGCACCTTCTACCGTTCGCAAAAAGTCCGAAGGAAAGATCTTTTGGACATTCCGGCGTGCCGATTCCGTCAATGGAACGGCCGGAACGGCCTTTGCGCTGTTTCAGTTGTGAGGTTATGTGGAGCGATCTTGAATGTGTCCCATTTAATGATTCAGGAATATTCCGTGATCTACAACGTGATATTAAGGTTTATTAAATAAAACTACAACTATAAAACAAGGTAATTCATTACATTTTAATACATTTACCTTTTTAGGAAGTGTAATTTAATTAGTTAGTTAAACTATCCGAATCAACGACAAATATTTGCCACATTTAAAATACTTGATATTTGTAAGCACTTGTGTAGTATTAGTTAAACCTAGCATATTCTGTGAATAAATTATAACAGATTTTGGATCGATAGATTAGTTCATTAATCAGTGTTATTTTTTTTGAATGAGTCTGTTTTGCGTAAATTACCAACGCCGATTTTTTCGTAAAATTCTATGTAAGAAGTGTGTCCTTAAGTTCAATTTCGTTGTATTTCCAAAAAATTATTTATATATTATATTTTTCAAAATATCCAACTTAGCTTCAAATTTATCGTGAGACACTCGAAAGAACTGAAATAATGTTTCATCTTCCACCAGGTCCGAATAATGTGAAATTCCGCTTTTGTCATTATCGTTCTGTTGAGAACATAAGATAATTTGAGCTTTCTTCGACTCGTTGCCTCATTTCCTTCTTCCGGTATAAAAAATTAACACAATGCGATTGCTTCTTTACTTGAATTATGAAGCCGTCGCACAAAATAGAAGCCACGGAGCGAAGAGCAAAACTAACTCAGAAACAGTAAGAGGTTTTTGACCCGTCCCGCCGATCCATGCCATGCCGTTTCAATGCGCGCGCAGCTCTAGACGCAAAGCCGCCCGGCAGGTTCTGAGTGTGGGGACCCAATTTAACGATATATCCGTTCTCTAACCTTTCTAAAGAGACTTCAAGTGCCTCTGAAGATGGTGTTGTGTCGGTTTGTATATGAAACTTTTCTGTTACTTTTTAATTATAATGGTTCTTTATGACCACCATCAATTGTTTTCAATTATTGTTTTCACAAAAGAACAATAAACTTCATATGACATAATTTTTCATTTGCACATAAATGCTTTCACTACAACTACAATTTTGGTAGTATGTTTAATAACATTTGGGGAATAATTGTTTTTCGATCTTCAGGTTCTTTTGAATTAAAATTTAAAAAAATTTAGTATATGTTATAAGTTGATATGAGTTTTTTAGCACACTGAACATCAGTAACATTGTCCATTGTCCTTAAACATCTTTTGGAAATGGAGTAGCATTTACTTGTAAGTGAAAACAATTATGTCATGGGAAGTATATTCTTCTTTTTCCAACACAATAATATTGCTTGTAAACAATTCATGGTCACAAAGAATCTTTACAATAGATACCATGCGTTGAGCCCTTGTCATGTATCCGTAATTGCTGCAGTTTATAGCAAAGACGATGCAGATAGAGAACAAATGCTAAACGGATGTACCGTAGTTTTTTCGCAAAATCTGACAAATTGGTGTAAATATGGGAACACTACGTTAAAATCAGGATCGCGGACAGAACTCTCACAAGGTTAACTATCGACTTCGGTGACAATGTATATTGAAATTATCTCTTATACCAAATCCTCATCTCATCCGTCCAATTCTTCACCCACTGACTTCAATTTAAAACCTAAATCTCATTTTTATGAAAGGTCACAAAACATTAATTTAGTGATTTTGCCGGATTTAAGATATTTCAAAATAATTAATATTAATTATTTTGTTAATAATTTCAAAATAACGGCAATCTATCAGAATTTCCATTTAGGAGAATGGGTTAGTTATAAGAAATTTTGTTAAACATTAGAGTCGAGAATTCAAATACTTATATGCGCAAATTGGCTTTTAAAACTGCGATGGACGTTTAATACTTCAGTCTTTGTGTCCATTGTACCAGAGCAAACAATGCTGATTTCTGTCGAATTTATTAACACCTAACAAGTTCTTTAAATTAAGTCAAGCATGCTTTTTCCACTTAGGCTTCATTTTGTGAATACGTGTAGGCAGATGGAAACACGAACCAGCTATTAGAAACTCAAGAGAGCGGGAGAACATTAAACAACCAAAGCGAATTATAATCGACGTTCACAATAGCACTCAAAGGATACCATATTCAGCAATATTACAACTCGGTAACAGTTGCAATCAGACGGTTTAAGTGGTTAACGTAAATTACAATGTGACATGAGGTCATAATCCGCATAATTATTTTGAACCGCTACAGCACCCCCCCTCCCCGCTGCGTAGCTGCTGCTCCTCGGCGCGCGAGTCTCAAAGAGCACAGCGAGTGCGCACGCACATTTTCGCCCGCCCGCTTGCTCATTACCCCCAATTAAGAGAAGTGGGATTTCATTATTGCTCGCCAAACGAGTGGATTAAACAGTGCTTGCCTGCGATTAGAAGTCTAAACCAGCAACTCATCGCATCGGATGCAGTTTATGAGGAACAATTGAGGGATTATTTATTTGAATCGTCGTACTCTATTACTGTTATAGGATAGATTTGATTACTCGAAAATTTTCGTCTGTCGCAAAAAGTAATTGTCAAAAGTAAGTTCTTTTAGGTCACTTATTTCAAACATTTCCACAACGCTAACATAATTACGCTAGAAAACAATCCCAAGTTCTATTGACCTTTTGTTGTCAATGTCCACTAAACTTTAGTTCACCCCAACCTAACGTATAATTTTTAAAGAAGTATACAGTGCAAATATATACGTAATATTTTAAAATGGCAATTATTCTATCAGGAGCTTGTAACGTTCTCCTCCCTGGGGCGCTCGAAATCTCGAAGACGACTGCCGAGGTGGTTTGAGAAATGCAGACGTGAAAGCGTCCAACGCCGTTGCCATGCAACTCTTTCATTTCAATTCCACGAGCCTATCATGTCAATGTTTTAAAAGCCTGCCGAAGAACGTGGCTAGTATTATGATTTATTCGATATTCGCTTACTCCTACTTAAATATTATTTGAGCACGAGACTTCGTAATAATATGATCGCGAATTTCATTAGTTTTGTGCCTTCCTCAACCGAACTTCAAGTATTCGCATTTCAGAAGCTATACTTCGGTTTTTCTTTCTTGGCGCTCGGGGGGGTGTCAATAAAATGGAATATCTCACGGTATTTCGCGTCGTTCTCCGTTGTGCCGCCAAGAGTTGCATGATCGCCAACACTGCTCGATACAGTCGCGATCATGCGAATCCTAGCGGCGCAAGGGAGAACGACGCGAAAAACCGTGAGATATTCCATTTTATTGACACACTCCCGTGCGCCAAGAAAGACAAACCGAAGTACAACTTCTGTCGATACTAAAATGCGTTTCCTAACGAGCTGTAGGCCGGCAGGAGTTTTCATCTCCTTGCCGCCTGTCGCGCATCGCTCTTCCTGCGCTCCGCCGGTGGCTTCGGGCGCTCCTTGCTCCCGACGCAGCTTCCGGGGGGCTCCGACGGTGAGACCTTTCTTGATCGTTTGTTTGTTAGTGATTCCGGGCGTGTTAACTACTGATGTCCTTAGTCCCGTAAGTGTAGTGTATGTTTTTCATCGGAAAGTGGCTGTGATCTTCCCCCGCTGGATGGTGAGATCCCGCGCCGATTCGCAGCCGACTCGCGGGGTTTTCCCAAACTAGGTATCTCCCACCAGCGGGGCACCGCTCCAGCCGGGACGCATGTTTTGATCTTGTACTAGACATTTGCATAAGAGTTGTTTTAGAGCTTCTGATTGGACAGTGAGGCGGCGCACGAAACGCAAGGCGACATATCTCTCTGAGACACATACTCTTTGACAGACAGCTGTGGACTACTGTTATAGATAAACAGTACTGACAGAAGTAGTGGTGGGAATATTTGTGAGGTTTATGAGAATTGGTTAATATCAGAGTTTGGAGCTGAATTTTCAACTGCGAAGTGTGAATTGTAATTTCGAATGATAACCAAATCATTGCACATTAACAGACAGTAAGCTAACCTAATCATGACACATAAACGTTTATAAAAAGATAACAAAATAACAAAGACCATCACCCAAATTTTCTTAAGTTCAGACTACAATAATCAGCTATACATGTGTAACAATAAATTGTATGAATTTAGCTGCTGGACAGTTGAATAAAATAAGTAATCTTAAAGTTGCACAACGTTTCAGTTCTTGAATTGCAACCTTTAAGAGGGAATGATGTAAAATTCCAACTTTAGGTTTGTAATGTTCAGCAGGGGCTAAACTTGTGGGGGAAAAAATTGTGGAAAAAGTAAAAGCAATTACTTTTATGGCATTTATGTTTTTTTCTCCTGTCCGGCATGTTTGCCTTCCAGGAATTTTCGAAATTACAATCAACTGACTTATTAAGAGTTGGTCACTCTCACTCAATTGCCCTTGAATGGATAGGCAACATGTTAATAAAAAATAAAACAAATTTTTGCCTCAATTAAATATCAAAATGTTCATTTGTAATTAAACAATGAAAATAATACATTTTAATTTGATAGTAACCTTTGATTCAATAAATTGATCAATTTTGTTGGTGTCTAAATTGATCTTACTGCAATCTGAATTCACTTCTTCGAGGGAAATTTTACGAACAGACAGAGTTAAATGATTTTTCTGGAAAATCATTTAGAGAGCCAAAAAACATTTTTAAAATCTTCTTCAAGCTGCTTCTTTGTATGATTGTATCTCAAAAATGGTAATGGTTCTTGTATGAATAAGATTAATTATTATTTTAATATAATTCTACATTACTTAATTTGAAACCATGCATTATTTCTACAACTTCAGATACGTTCTTTCCTATTACATACAGGAAAAATGCTATGGAAATTTTACAGAATATCTTGTATCTGGTTTTTATTGACTACATGTTTCAGATATGCTTGTAATCATTTCATATTTTGGGTTTAAAAAAATGTATGACTTTACTCAAGTTAAATTACATTCAATAAAATTGAGAATAATAATATATAACTAACATAGCAGCTAATTTAAAAACAAATGTTATATAAAGAGAAAAGAACAAAAAGGAATTTCGAGAATCTGAACAGGACACTATAAATTGAGTCACATTTATCTATTTAACAAAAGCCCCCTTCCCACCTCTCCCCTTAATATATACCATGTAATTAACCAGCACCCTCATTACAGCATTCTCCAAAAGCAGTTTCTGCAGAGGGACGTATTTGAATCAATTTTGGAATCCCATGAATAAATGTTACAATTTTGTAAAGAATCTAAAAATACCTTCAATGATGTACAATTGTTTTTATATATCCCCAATGAAAAAGTTTATGATTTAAAAACCACGTTTATTATGTATTTATTGTAACTGTATAAATTTTTCTCATTTCTAATTCCATGTTTATTACCACTAAATATTGCCATTGATGTCAGAGTGAAAACTATAATAATAATAATAAGAAGAAGAAGAAGAAATGCGCACAAGTGTGCATGGAGTTTACAGTTCAGTCTTCGGAGCTGAGCTCAGTAATTGTTTTGATGTTTTCGTTGCATGAAAGTACATGATACTTGGTACACTTTTTGTTACACAGTTTGCACATACATAGATCACTGGCGGTATGATATGTGGTTGTCTTGCAGAGTGTATGGTGGAATCCATGCACCGCTAATCTGTTTACTATACTTCTCATTTCCTGGTTTGGTTTTGTTCAACTCCTGTCAATCATGGCACTCGTGCAGTAGAAAAGTTCTTCCACCTCTTCTCTCTTCTGTTGTCTTTCCGCTAGCAGTTTGTTGTATGCTGTGGTAGATGGTAGTAACAGATTATATCTTAGGTCCTCAATTGAGTGAAAACTATAAGCATTATTGTAAATAATATGTTAAAAACTGTACATTATAATTCTGTAATTAAATGTAAAATGTAATTGTAGCTAATGACCATCGTTAATGCAATTATAAATTAAAACCACACACACACAAACAAAAATATCAGCTTCTTGAAAATTTAGTTTAAGGATCTAAACAGAGAATATAATGTCGTTAACAACAAACCTTGTCAGTTATAATCAATTACAAATGTAGAGAAACGCCCTATTTAAAGATGCAAACTTGACAATAAGGCTGTTTCATTTTAATTTTCCCAAATTTAATAATGCATAAATATAAATAAGGTTTCATTAAAAGTTTCATGCTGATCATAAATATCTACTTCTCTTCTCAGCAAAATTATTCCTACGACTGCCACATGCACACAACTTTGAAATAATGACCTCTGTTTTTATTGTAAATAATGTTTTGGAATTATGTCACCCATAAGATGTAGATAATTTCTGTATTGTAATAAATTCCATCTCCTAAACAAGTCAGGACGTTGTCTTCTGGATTTATGCAAATTCAGAAGTTCATCAATTGATGCCACCTGAGGGAGAACATTTATGCTGACCAGACATCCTTTGAATGAAAGAGAACAGTATGCAATATCCTAAGTTGAAAGTTGGCTTTTTTGTGACGAGAATCACAAGGTAGCTTCTTGGTATAATTTGTATATTTTGAGTTATTTGGTTTTCAAATTAGATATACAATGTATTAACTAGTACTTAATAAGACTAAAATAGTTTGTCTATTACTAAAGACGCACTATGTATACAATAAAATGTTCTATATATAAATTCAATTAAAAATGAAAATAAAAAAAATTGTAGAAGAAATTGTGTTTCCATCCCGATATTATTGAGATTATCATTTCACTTGTCTTCTTGCTTTTTAGCACTGCTTGTGAACGCATTGTGGTTGGTATAACACTACAGATAATGCCTTTACTCTTATTAAAATATGCAGCAAGTTCATTTTTATGTTGTCAATATTTTCTGTTCATGTAACTAAATGTTGTGATGTATTGTGTGGTAATTCAACCATAATATTCTAGATACATTGTGATAATCACTGTTAATAAAAAAACATATTTATCACAGCTTTTTGGGTTTTTTATCTCATAAAATTGCAGCCCCTGTCTTCCTGAATGCCAAACAACTGTGCTCTAACATGTTAACAAAGACAATAGTAGCTACAATAACATTTATATTAGACAATGGTAGCTACGATCAACATCACATAACTCTTTCCACTACAGTAATGCAATCAATTTATTGATCCCTGGTGAATCTACGGGAACTTATGTTTCATATCATTTGAGTTATATATAAAAGTATATAGTAAATACGGTTCTTTGTATTGGTGGGCATACAAAAATTAGGCAAAAAACATTAGTTGAAATCTTGTGGTGCAAAGGTAAGAAAAAAACTAAATATTCACTCCCTAGTTGTCCTGTTTATTAGTATGATACTATTTTATGACATTACATCGTTGAATGCTTAATATTTCAACAACTATTGCAATTTTTTTTAATTCACTGCCTCAATACTACATTAAAACTTTTCACAAATCCACAACAAAGATGTAAACTAACTAGAATCCAAAGAATTTCTGTTGTAAAAAGTTGTTTATAATTAATATTACAATTTCCTTGTAGACATAGAAGTGTCCTGTACATCTCATATTAAAAAAGCCAATCCAACAAGTAAATTTTAAATGCACTGTTATTATAACGTACTGATCATAATTTAATTTCACTCCCTAGTATGTGGTAGGGCACTTAAAGTATTCATTATGATTGAGTCTAACTCCTTCGATATGATCAGAAGGTTACCTGAAACATCAAATTTAAAGTTAATCATAAAATATTTTTAATAATATGGTGAATAGTAATTCTTCTCTTTATCTCATGGCTAAACGTTAAAATATTAACTAAAAGGAAAGTGGAAACAGTTTGGCTTAATCATACATTACATGATAATGAATTCAAAAATTTAAACAATTCGTTTTTTTTTTCCAAATTCATATTTAATAAAAAATTAAAGATGAATGTGTACAGATAGTTATAAAATAATTTTATCATTGGCATTAAGTAATACAACATAATCATCAAACAGGTGAATCATTATCAACAGTTGTGTAAAATAAGTAATCTGAATATTGCACAAGTTTAGCCCCTGCTGAACATTACAAACCTAAAATTGGAATATTACATCATTCCCTCTTAAAGGTTGCAATTCAAGAACTGAAACGTTGTGCAACTTTAAGATTACTTATTTTATTCAACTGTCCAGCAGCTAAATTCATACAATTTATTGTTACACAAGTATAGCTGATTATTGTAGTCTGAACTTAAGAAAATTTGGGTGATGGTCTTTGTTATTTTGTTATCTTTTTATAAACGTTTATGTGTCATCATTAGGTTAGCTTACTGTCTGTTAATGTGCAATGATTTGGTTATCATTCGAAATTACAATTCACACTTCGCAGTTGAAAATTCAGCTCCAAACTCTGATATTAACCAATTCTCATAAACCTCACAAATATTCCCACCACTACTTCTGTCAGTACTGTTTGTCTATGCAGTAGTCCACAGCTGTCAAAGAGTATGTGTCTCAGAGAGATGTCGCCTTGTGTTTCGTGCGCCGCCTCACTGTCCAATCAGAAGCTCTAAAACAACTCTTATGCAAATGTCTAGTACAAGATCAAAACATGCAGCCGAGACAAGCTCTAAGCCCCCGTCCGGTCCCTCGACATGTGTGGTAGCGTAATGAGTGTTAGTGTAAGTATGAGTGTAAGGGGAGAGGATAGGACAAGGAAGAGGACGGAAAGACCGCGCGCGGTCCGTGACCCGTTTGTTAGGGTACTGCTCCGGCCTTCACCTGGTGTTGAACGGAGAAACCACGGAAAACTACCCATCAGAGCAGTGGGCCGCTAGAATTCTCCTCCAGACAGTGACTGAATTCGACCTAGCTTACAAGCTGCAAAAATCCTGCCACCGTCGGGACTCGAACCTAGGACCTCTCGCTCAGAGGCACTGCGGTGACATCAGTTGATGCTCTGAACAACATCTCCCGGTCAACGGTCTGGTCCCCGAAGCTCATCCTCTTCGAGAAAGTCTTTGACAGATACAGGTTATACGAAAAGAAAAGATAGCCGAGTGGCTACCTTAACGCCCTACCGCCCCTCGGTTTATAACGTTGTCGAAGCGAAGGATTCACTCTGCAAGAAAATTTTAACGTTTATTGAAGGGATAGGCTGGGTTTAAGTACGCTTACGGTAGAAACGTCCATAACTATAACACACAAATTTGAAAAGCAATGACGTTTAATAAATGCTGATGTTAACAGCACACATCTCGATCAGGTTTTTCGTCCAGTTTTCCTGATCCTTGAGCAAATGCTGAGATGGTCCCTTGTTTTGCTTCTGGACATAATGTAACTTCACTAACACCTAACAACTAACACCTTACTGGAATGATGGAACTTTATGTACACACCTTTCCGGTTCTTTGCCAATTGCACGTGGAGTCCCGCAAGGATCGATTTTAGGCCCTATTCTCTTCCTATTATACGTAAATGACATGCCCTTAGCGATTCGAAACGGAAGAACAGTTCTCTTTGCGGATGATACAAATATTCTTTGCAACAAAGAAACCGTAAATAGTACAATATCAGACGTTTCAAATTGGTTCCGTAATAACAAATTAAAAGTAAATGAAAATAAAACAGTTTCAATGCAGTTTTCCATATCAAATAAAAAATTCTGTACTCCATTGAAAATGAACGGTGTGCCATTGACTGATGTTAATGTAACAAAATTTTTAGGTCTATCAATTCAGTCAAACCTCAAATGGAATGCCCACTTAAATGAATTGAACACAAAATTAAGCTCATTATGCTACGCGTTCAGAATTCTTTCAAATTCCGTCAGCCTTCATACAGCTCGTTGTGTATATTTTGCCAATGTTCACTCCCGCCTGAGATATGGCATAATATTTTGGGGAAACACATCTTATAGTTCACAGACTTTCAGATTACAAAAAAGAATTGTACGAATAATAAGCAAATCCAACCCACGTGATTCTTGTAAGTCACTCTTTATTAATCTAGGAATTTTACCATTACCTTGTCTCCTGATTTACGAATCAGTAGTTTTTGTCAAAAATGACTTACTTAAGGACGGGAATATATTTTCAGCAAACGCCGATGTCTATAAGTATAACACACGACGTAGTAATCATATTCACCAGGTGGCAGTATCAACAGCTCACTACAAAAAATTCACATACAATTCATGTACATTACTCTACAACACTTTGCCAGAAGACATTAAACGATTAAATTCCATAGAAAAGTTTAAGTCCCAAGTAAAATCTTTTCTGCTGCATAACTGTTTCTATACAATTCGAGACTATACCGAGCATCAAAAAGGAAAGTAGAATTAATTTTAACAATGATAGGTAATGTAATTATTTATCATTTGGACTGTATAATTCTAAAGAACCTGTAACAAGTATTGTACGACAGTTTCTGGGTTGATGGCCCCCATCTCGATCAGGTTTTTCGTCCAGTTTCCCTGATCCTTGAGCAAATGCTGAAATGGTCCCTTGTTTTGCTTCTGGACATAAATGTAACTTCATTATTTGTGCACGTCTTCTGAATTTCAGTGGGAAATATAGTTATTCAAATTATCGTTTTTCATATTATCGCGGCAAAAAGTATTATTCTTTCATGAAGAACATGAGGGTTCAGGGCAGAAATTTATAGCTAATTTACCTTTGAAAATATATTTTATTATATAGAAGCGAATATTTTGTCAACAAAACTCGAAAAAAACTCTCTTTTCTGTATTCAAAATTCGACTAGAATATGGTTTAGGATAGAGACCACAGAATTATGAAAACGTGCACAAAATTCACTTCTCCCCATAGCTCGTCATACGCAGTTTTTAACTGTTTTTGACGTAAATAAATAAATAAATAAAACTATTTGTGCACGTCTTCTGAATTTCAGTGGGAAATATAGTTATTCAAATTATCGTTTTTCATATTATCGCGGCAAAAAGTAATATTCTTTCATGAAGAACATGAGGGTTCAGGGCAGGAATTTATAGCTAATTTACCTTTGAAAATATATTTTATTATATCGGAGCGAATATTTTGTCAACAAAACTCGAAAAAAATCTCTCTTTTCTGTATTCAAAATTCGACTAGAATATGGTTTAGGATGGAGACCACAGAATTATGAAAACGTGCACAAAATTCACTTCTCCCCATAGCTCGTCACACGCAGTTTTTAAGTGTTTTTGGCGTAAATAAATAAATAAAATAAATAACACATGCGATCAAAAAGCTCACTAAATTAACATTGAAAATCTCGTACTTTGAATTCAGTGGTTGCAACAGGTATCTTGTGGTAATCCATAATGGACGAGGAGTTAAATGTCGGAAGTTACATTAAAATGGACTGTATACATTTTGCATGGTCATTCTTTGAATAACTCAGGAATGGTAAATAAATTTGGCAGGTTACCACTGTGATAAATGACAACACGGTTTAAATAATCAGTATAATGTTGACGAATATGTTAATAAAATAAATTAAAATGCATCGCCATTGAAAGATCTGTTATGTTGCTATATCAAGTATTACAAGTACAATATTCAGAAAATTACAAACAGGAAATATTAAAATTAAATAGGTTTGAGAGATCATTAATGTCATATCAAACACAGTTCAAACCAAGTATATCATCACACATGAAGTATCACACACCTACATACATGTTACAAACACAGTATGAGAAAATTACAACAACATATTAAAATTATTCAGCTTTAAGAGTTAATGTCATCATGTTTAATATCACTAACACAATGTTGAGAGAATTACAATGGCAACATATTAATACTAATCAGCTTTGCGAGTTTAGCAATGTCGTCGTTTAAATTTTACAGTCATAATATTAAGATAATTATAACAACAGCAAATTAAAATTAATCAGCTTTGAGAGTTAAGTAATGTTGCTGTGTCAAGTACAATGAAAATCAGTACAATAATTTCGTAAAGTTTACACTGTTCTCAGAAAACAATTACATTACAAGAGACATTAGCTGCTTGGGAGAATTAGAAACGTTTTCGTCAGCAGTTAATTCCACCATATCAACTAAATGGAGCAATACTATTTGCAAGAAGAAAAAGCAGAAATAAATATCAACTGATTAAGTTCTTGATATGAAATAAGGCTGTAAAACTAGACGATTATCGCGTCAATCGCAGTCAACATGATTGTGATTCACATGAATTCCATTCCAATCCAACGCAACGCCAATGGGAACGCGACTACTCATGCAAATCTCTCGACGTCCGCTGGAGAGTGAGCGAGCGATGGCGGCTGCCGCCGTCTTTTTCGCGCAGCAGAAGAAATTTCGCGGAAAATAATCGTCATGAATTAAAATCTGATAGGAAATCCGAAAACACTTTGAGCTATCCACGATGCGTGGTAGTTTAATGAAGGTACATTTAATTCTCTGTAAATCTGGATGCTTGAAATTTATCTGGGAGCATTTAGAGTTCTTAAATAGTTATTTATGTATCAAGGGCGTTAAGTAGATGTTTTCGCTGCGAGGGCGACTTCTAAATCCGAGGGCCTCTGGCCGGAGGGGTTGGAAGTCGCCTTAGGGGCAAAAACATCTAATAACGCCAGTGCTGCATACAAAACTTTATGGTTTACTAGTTCGTTGCTGAATAAAACGAGAATTCGAAACATATTATAATATCTCATGCGTCTCAAGTGAAAAGACGCATTGTGATAGTAGTTTGTCAATATGACGTCAGATAAACAAAACACAGTGTATATCTAATTTCTACTGAATAATCGTTGTTGGACTGATTTGTTCGTACAAAATGAAAGAATATTTTGAAGTTCCTGCTGAATTCTCGCAAAAGCTTACAAAAGTACGGACAGTGGTTTCAATTAAAATCTTGAGAAATATATGAAACTGTTTATGGTGTATTTGAGATTTACCAGTGTGAATAACAGTGTAAATTGCGCTAATGAAACTATACTTTTAGGTTGTTAGCATCTAGTGTCAAACGATGTTAGCCGATGTGTTTTATATATCTCATTACTACTTCTAGTACTGCTACCGAAGAAGAATATAATTATGTCTCTACAAAAGTTGATACGTAACTGTGAAATGCGAGTGATTGATGGCAATTATAAATTCACGAGAACATTCTAAAATTACAGTTTTCATATCAATTAAGCAAAATAAGGTTTATAACGAATTATTTTTATTTTGAGCATTATGCCAGTTATTTCTTGTATTTGCATGCATCTTAACTATAAAAAGATCGAATTCGTAACTACGTTCTGTGTGTTTTGTTGGTATTAGAGCGGGCCATAAAATATTTAAAAGGCCCTAGGGAATAAAAAATCCGAAAGGCCCCCAAGGGTATTAAGTATACCATTACGTGTTTTGTTTCAGGTCTGTAAACACACGGCAATGAACTAGTAAACCATAAAATATATTTTGATTGGCTGTTAATTTTTGGAGAGGGTTAGAGGCATTACATCCCCAAACTGAACATGCGTAAGTCATGGTTTGTAGAATTAAGGATTTAAATAATATTACTCGATTCTCACCTGTCAACGAAGAACGTTCATTAATTAGAGGGAAGAGTTGTGATATTTTTGCTGATAGTTTGTTAGCTATTGTATTAATATGAGATTTCCAAGTTTATTGTTTGTCCAGCAACACTCCTAATTATTTTATGGGTTAGGAAGTCCAAGGTGTATATAACGTATTGTGAAGATTTAATTCGTTAGTTTTGAGACAAAAATTTTCTTGTTACTCATTTAGTATGTTATAACTGCTTTCAATATAATCCTTGGCTATGGCAAAGTCGTTGTGCATTGCGAAAAGGCCGATATCATCTGCGTACAACGCTCTCTTGGAGTCACCCTCATTTGGAATATCTTAGCTAAGAACGTTGAATAGAATGAGCGATAATGCCAATCCTTGTGGCACACCAGCAGGAATGGAGTGAGGGAAGGGAGTGGGTTAGAAGTCGAAGTTTTGATTTCTAAAATAAACGATCTATTAGTGAGAAATTACGGGAATTAAAAAAATCTAGCAATCCATGGATTTCTCTCCGTCGTTTCCTTTTTCAAATCTTTCCCGTTTCCGGAAGCGGGAGATGCGGTTTAAGTTTCTAATACCCCACAACCTATTGTCTATCAAAGATGGACGACTAAGGGAATAGATTATTATTGAATTGCTTGCTGCAAGTATATAAAACAGCAACAGGATTCTACTGCAACTCCAAGTGTAATACAGGCCAAGCATCGTAACCCTTGTACTCAGATATGCTGCACTCCACTATAACACGGCACTAATTTGAACTGGGGCACTAAAAGAACACAACGGCCATTGTGAACGGGATCAGCCCTTGCCTCGAATCAATTCCCACTCCGGCAGCGCAACAGAGTCGCTAGAGGCACCTGAAGAGGGGCGTTGCCTCTAACGAAGGGCCATCAGAAGCGCATTTAGCAGTGAGAGTGGCGAGTGGGGGGGGGGAGGCGCTGCCAAAGCGAGCGCCAGCGATCCTCGAGTCCCGCCCAACGCCGCGCGCGCGGGGCCCGCCCGACTTCGTCCGCCCGCCCACGCCTTTGACTCCGCCGAGGACACTCCCCCTCCCATCTCTCCCTTACGCGATTACGTTGCGGTTTAACGTGAAGGACCACACACACACACACACACAACAGCCATAGTTATAATTACACGTGCTATTGATGGCTGGGCAGGCGAAGGCTTTCTAGGTAGATGCGTGCACGTGGCAAGCACTAAATTTGCGCCTCCATCCTAGTAACTGCAAGGCCCTCGGTGAAAAAAATCAAATCACCCTACATACGATAAATAATTACTCATACACAACTATAATTTCTATTTTAATTTGTAAGCGAAATTAGTGACTGGCTGGTCCTAATGAAAATAAAACCACTGTGGTCTGCAGATGCCATGACCATTGCATTTAAACGAAAAACCTGGACGTGTTGAATCTACATCAGTTTCAAATTTGTTAATTTTCATGACAGCTGTTTAATTAAATTTATGTCCAATTCATTAAATATTTTTTAATAATTATAATTTAATTTTTTTCTAAGAACAATGAAAGGAAATATTTACTTATTTATATTAGTGCCTAATTACTCATCATATCTTCTCCATGTGATGTGTACTCATAATTGAAAATAATAATCATTCAATTAATTTATATGAAAGTAAAAGGAGCTAATTTGTCTTCTTTCACAATAATTTATTATAAATTATAATGAGGTATTGATATTTATTGGTTAGTTGAGGTTTCCGGGAAGGTCAACGGCTATGGTCATTACTCCCGTAAGTGTAGTGCATGTTCTTGTTCGGGAGATGGCGGTTGACCTCCCCTCTCTGAATCCGGCACTGATCTACCGGCGGCTAGCGGGATTTTCCCTAACCCAGGTATCTCCCGCCAGCAAAGAACCGCCCCTGCCGGGACAAGCTCGAAGCCCTCGACAGGTCTCGCGGCTACTGTGGTGCATGTTAGTGCAAGAGCGTGTGTAAGGGGGGAGGATAGGGTAAGGAAGAGGAAGGAAAGATCGCGCGCGGTCCGTGCCCCATTTTTTAGGGTTCTGCTCCGGCATTCGCCTAGCGTTGATCGGAGAAACCATGGAAAACTATCGATCAGAGCAGCCGGCTGCTAGAATTCTCCTCCAGACAACGACTGAATTCGCCCTAGCTGACAAGCTAGTGTCGAAATTCTTGCCACCGTCGGGACTCGAACCTAGGTCTTTTCGATGAGAGGGAATACAGTGACATCAGTTAATGCCTGGAGCCATCTCTCCCAGTTAGATTGGCGGGCCTCAACTCGCGTCCTACACGATGGAAAAAGCGACAAGTGTGAAGTTCTGAATTCGGTCTATTAAAATTATTGTCGCCAAGAGAGGAAATCCGTATACAGAAAGAATTTGGCCGTAGGCTTGCCAATAAGCATATTTTGTGGCAAGGGGGTTGTGACAGGAACTATAGGACCATTATCCGTAATTGATGATGCAGGCAAAAACATCAACATATGTTGTTATAAATGGCGAAAGGAACATTGGATTGTTACATATCATAGAGTGCTGTCTGAAACATATGTATAAACTAGTATAAGTACTTTCGAATCACATAAACAAGAATAAAAGTTTCGAGTCATCTTGAGACCATCTAAAAATTGAAAACGTTCCCGTAAAATCAAGACGAACAATTTATAGTTTGACTTTTTCTTCTGGAAATTGAAGACCATACAAAAACAATTTTTACGAAAATGCAGAGAAGGAACTGATAATATGCTAATGAAGCAGTTGAGATAATGATGAAAAGCTTACTCAAAAGCTGCTCTAGAACAAAAGCTGCTCTAGAAATAATGTATTTAGTATTTGTCTAAAGGTATTTACATGCATAGAAACAGCTACGTACATACAAAATTAAAACCAAATATATTTCAATTGTGGTGTAGTAGCATTCGTATACGAACAGTGCAACGGTGTTAGGTTGGGCGTCAAAGAGAGGAGGATATTAATAAATTGTCAGTTTAAAATCAAGCCAAATATACAATAGAAATCTTATTTTGTTGAATCTGTATCTCATTTTTATTTAACTTCTATTGTTTTTTAAAATTCGGTATTGGACATAGCAGTAAAGTTAAAATACAATACATTTTTCATATATTATTCCCGCCACGTAATAAAATATAATTTGTTTTTCACAGCAATTTGACACTATTTGCTCGAGGTCCGTTTACACGTAGTGGCGACTCGTAGCAAACTCTTTGAAGAGTGCATATCGAAGTGCAACTACCCGAGTGGAAATCGTGCTCCAGGGCCTGCACACGGAATTTCCACGCCAACAACGGCGGTCTAATAGGTTCCGAGCGCCGCGCCGCACGAGCGGAGGACGGAGCGCACGGAGAAATCGCGTTCGAACCCGCGACCTTTGGCTCGCACGAGCCGCACGTTCCGCTCGCCGCGTTGGTTGCGCAACATGTTTGCGCTGAATTCGCGGACGTGCCAGGGGACGTGGTCGCCCGTTTGTGTGCACGCGCGCGTGAGACACACACAGACATAGAGGTTGACACAGACATAGAGAGTGACACACAGAGAGACAGAGAGACAAGAGGGAGGCAGAGAGAGACAAGAGGGAGGCAGAGAGAGACAAGAGGGAGGCAGAGAGAGACAAGAGGGAGACACAGAGAGACAAGAGGGAGACAGAGAGACAAGAGGGAGACAGAGAGAGACAAGAGGGAGACAGAGAGAGACAAGAGGGAGACAGAGAGAGACAAGAGGGAGACAGAGAAAGCCAAAAGGCGGACAGAGAAAGCTATGAAGGAGACAGAGAGTCACAGAGAGACACAGAAAGAGAGATAAGGGAGACTCAGAGAAAAAGAAATAAGTGAGGCAGAGAAAGACAAGAGGGAGACAGAGAGAGAGACAGAAAGAGAGGCAGAGAGACACACACACACAGAGGCACATACAGACGCACTCAGAGGGAGACGCGCAGATAGAGAGGCGCAGACAGAAAAGAGATAGGAAGATAGCAAAGCTTGAATACGTAGCTCTGCTCTACCGCACTGAGAAAACAATCAGGCCGGAACGCGCGTTCGACTGACTGCGCGCCAGTATCGATCGCGCGTCGATCACAATAGGTGCGTCCGCGCGCCGTGCCGCGCCGCGCCGGCTGCGCCCTCCGCCGGAGAAGAATTAGCGGCATCCAGCGCTGAACGGCGCCAATCGCGCTCAAGGCGACGTTCCTCAGGCAACGCGGCTGAGGTCAATCCTATATATTATTTCTCAAAGTGATGTTTGGTCTTTTCAAGAAATTGGGCGACATACGAAACTGATCTGTATAAAGAAGCAATGTATTGATAAATCGTGTTTCTTGTCAGCTGCATGTGGGACATTCGTAGTGAAAAAGTGCGTCAAAATACGTAAATACTAAAAAGATAGTAATTTGGGATCTGTAATTTCGGATTGCCGCGCGATCTATCGGAAGAAAATTACACTATCGGAGGGTGGTGGGGGACAAGTGAATGTTGCAATCTCAAGCATTTTTGTTTGTTTCACTTTAGTGTAGGTTGTGTAAGCACGTGAACGTGATTTTCTTCATTGAATAGAAATCTTGAAATAGAAGAGGTTAGTGATCTTTATTTTTGCATACAACACATTATTTTATTACCTGATTCCATCAACGCATTTATATGCAGCCTTTGAATGAAGGTTAGAGAAGTTTGGTTATTTGACTAACCGTGCGATTTAATTGCATGGGTTCTCACTAGCATTATAAAATAGAGTAACAGCTACGGCTATAACTGCAGAAACAGCAAAAGACTAAGTTACAGCACGAATAACAGTAATATCAATAACAGCACCAAGAAGAGCAACTGTAGAAACAACGAAAGCAGCATAGATGCAGTAACAGAAACAGCAGCAACAAGGACCACGGCAACCAGAACTGCAGCACCACTAACGGCATAATCGAGCAGTTTTACACTTCCCTAGCTTTCCAATATTCTCCAATGAAAATTAATATTTTCCTTCCAACTTTCCTTCTAAGATGCAGCATATGATTTTTATATGGAAAATGATACTTCGTTGTGAAATAATTTCTAGACAAAACTGGATATTACAATCAAATCAAGGATCATTAGAAAGAACACAAGAAACCATGGAAAATAAGCAGCAACTGAATAATAGTAATGAAGACGAAATAGTCCATCCCAATCTGTTTACAAGCAACATCTTCAACCTAGTGTACATTATAAGTACACTATACAATTAGTTTGTTTGTTTGTACTTTGCGCGTTGTCCCGTGTACGGATCATGGCCTACCAAATGCGTCCCGGCCTCGCGCTTAATCAAGTTTTTCGTACAAGAATATATTTGTTTGCGACGTAGAACAATATATAACATGTGTAAATTTTTTTTATTATTCTAAACAATAAGTTTCATATGGAAAGGCGGATTTCAAGACCAACTTTATAAAATGTAATTTTTTGTAAGATCATATTTCAATTTGGGTTTTGCTTATTCATTAGCATGACATTTATTCACGCAACTACATTACAGAATCATTGCGCAAATGGTTACTATGAACATTCACACGATATGGAATACCGACTGCACTCTAACAGCAGAATATCATTACCTGTACTACGATTACGTCAAAACATCGCATTAACCACACAACTCTCATGTCCCGCATTGTTGGAATTTCCTTAAATCGCGTGTGTCCTACAGATGATCCGCATTTCGTTGATCGTGAGCGCAGCGCGTCATGTAAAAGGGGTTTAATGCTCCCGACGTTATTCCAAACATGTCTCGCCACATCAAACGGCGGCGGGCGGCTGCGGCCAACCGCACGGCTCCTCTCCCGGCCCTGCTCGGCGCGCGCGGGGCGGGGCGGGGCGGGGCGACAGGGGATGCACTCAGCGGGCGGCGTGGCGGATGTTGAGTGGTGCGGGGACACGGCGGCGGGGGGGGGAAGCTGTCAGCGGTGGCAGGGAACTAGGGTGACTTTGCGGGCGGCGCCAGGGTGAGAGCGGGGCTGGGGGAGTGCAGCGGAGGGGGCGTGGGCGGGTCGGGATGAGAACGCATGTGATGGCGGGGCGGTTGGAAAGAAGGGAGAAGGTGATGGCGGGGTGGGTGGAATGAAGGAAGGTGATGGCGGGGCGGGGGGGGGGCTGAAGGGAGAAGGTGATGGCGGGGTGAGTGGAATGAAGAGAGAACGTGATGGCGGGGCGGGTGGAATGAAGGAAGGTGATGGCGGGGCGGGGGGACTGAAGGGAAAATGTGATGGCGGGGCGGGTAGAATGAAAGAAGGTGATGGCGGGGCGGGTAGAATGAAGGGAGGAGGTGTTGACTGGGCGGGTGGAATGAAGGGAGAAGGTGATGGCGGGGCGGGTAGAATGAAAGAAGGTGATGGCGGGGCGGGGGGACTGAAGGGAGAAGGTGATGGCGGGGCGGGTGGAATGAAAGAAGGTGATGGCGGGGCGGGGGGACTGAAGAGAGAAGGTGATGGCGGGGGCGGGTAGAATGAAAGAAGGTGATGGCGGGGAGGGGGGACTGAAGGGAGAAGGTGATGGCGGGGCGGGTAGAATGAAAGAAGGTGATGGCGGGGAGGGGGGACTGAAGGGAGAAGGTGATGGCGGGGCGGGTAGAATGAAGGGAGGAGGTGATGACTGGGCGGGTGGAATGAAGGGAAAAGGTGATGGCGGGGTGGGTAGAATGAAAGAAGGTGATGGCGGGGCGGGGGGACTGAAGGAAGAAGGTGATGGCGGGGTAGGTGTAATTGCAAGGGCGACAATGTTAGAAGAGAAGTGATGGGAGCGGCGATGATCAGAGGCGCGGGGTGATGGCTCGGGGAGTATGGTAGTACGCGGGAATAATGGTGGGAGTAAAGCGAGAGTGTATTGGGGTGGGGCGCAATGCAGAGAGGGGGGATGCCGGCGGGAGTCTTAAGTGCAGGGGTGACATTGAAAGAAGAGCACAACGGAGGTGCAAAGAGGATCAGGGTGTATGCGGTAGAGATGAGAACTGAGAGCGAAAGTTGGGGTCAACGACGCGCAATGAAATGAGTATAAGCTAAAGGTGAACGAGTTGAGAAGAAGAAAATGGGCAGACGGCGCAGGTGAGCGCAGGGAAATGGACCAGATGGCGGAGGGACGAGACAACACAACGCGTGGGCGGACGGAATGAGGCTGAGCGAGGCAGACTGGGGCGTCAAAGCCAATCCCAGGATGTCGGGAGAGCCTGGCAGGAGGGACCAGGTGGGCCGGAAGACGCAAAGCGGGGAGTGGGATGAATAACATTTGGGCAGTATGTATAGTCTGAGTGGTATTGTGCGGAATGGCACGAACGTTATGAGGAGAAACTAATACACTAAGAATAAAGCAAGCTCTGCCAGTTTAGTTCATTGGTCAGCGTGCTGCATGAAGCTACTCCGGGTTCGCTTCCCCGTCGGGCAAGATTCTAGTGTACGCTTTCGTTGCAATGTTCAAGTATATGTTGTAGTGTAACGATGAGAAAATTCACTTCTCAGGTTGAGAAGACCAGAACACGGTGTGGGGATGTCCACGAGCTAACCACACGTACCCCCTTAACCGCAAGGCGGGGACGCTTCTTGTAGGCCATGGCCACGGTCCGACGCGCCAAGTACAGACAAACAAAAAAGAAGAAACCAAACAATGCTTCACCCAATACAGCCCAGAATGATTTTGTTCGCATAGCGCTCGCCCATTGTTGTCGCATTCGTGCGCGCACAGGAGCCGTGGGAGCCCTCTGCTGGCATATTTTTGAGACTTTTAGAGCTAAGCAATTGTTATGATGCTAAATTATACTAATAGAGTGCTCACCGAAGCGCCAAACGGTGATTATTGCGTATTATTTCCTACAAGAAGCAGCAACACCGTTGAAACTTAAGCTGCATGAGCCTCGTCAACTTCGATGCGAACCAATCACCGTTTAACCACAATCACCGACTTAACCACAGGCTTATAGCAGCTAAGCACGGTTTTAGATGAAGATCCGAACCGACCTAAGCCAGGCCAGGAATGTACAATGACTTAGCGATCACGGCTAAACCAACATCTGGCATTCAAGAATGAAAAAAAATTTGCTTGCATGTTTCGTTTAGGATGTCTACATCTACTGAAGAAATAAATTTCACAGAGTATTACAAAAGAAGCAAGTTTAAGTTGACCAGAAGTAAGCGAATGATATATCATACGATGGTCTGTAATGGGTTTGTCGTGAATCAGCTGCGGGGGGAGAGACGAGCAGGAGCTGAGGCGAAAGGGTGCGCCGGCCGAGGCGGTCGGCGAGTGTCCGGGACAGGTGAGGCGCGCGGAAGTCAAACGCGCGGAGGCCGAGGGGGAGGGGGAGCTGAGCGCGCAGCGGGAGCGGAGCGAGGGGTTGGTGGGGGGGGGCAGCTGGCCGTGACAGCGACGACGAGCGCGTCACATGGGGTCGGAGGGGCCTCCTTTGTCGGGTGATGCCCTCGCGGTTACATCACGCATAGGAGATTCTCAGGTTTCAGGTGACATCGCTGGTCGAGGATTCCTGCAAAGCCCAGACACGACTCCAGAAATTACATTTCAAACGAGAGTTATGATATTAAGCATCCTACCTGATACATCTCACTTTATGATGATTTAGGGTTTAGAAGACAGTAATACGAATCAACAGTTTTTCTTTAAGTAATTATTAACATGTTCACTTGCAATGAGTGATATCTATCCCACTTAAGGGCCCACCATGCGTACTTTCCTAATAAATTTTGTTATTAGAAATCTCGGAGAATATAAATTGAAAATGGGATCATATTAAATTAGGTAATGAATAAAGAAAATAATAAAAATGAAATAATAAAGCATGTGAAAACTAATGAAACATACAAGATTTTAATATCTGCATTAGCTTGGGGCGTGAAACGAATTGACGCATTGAGAACACAAGGTGCATAACTTGAGACCAGCCGAGAGAGGAAGAATGACAGGTCTGCCAGAGTTGCGTAGCATCATGTTCGTGATCCCTGGCGCGTGAAATACTGAGGTCATTAGTCCAGTAAGTGTAGTGCTTGTTTTTTCTCGGGAGGTGGCGATGATCTTTTCCCGGCTGGAGGCGAGATCTGGCGTCGACCTACCGTCGACTAGCGGGGCTTTCCCCTCAATCAGGTATCTCCCACCAGCGGGGCACCGCCCCAGCCGGGACAAGCTGTAAGCTCCCGACCGGTCTCCCGGCATGTGTGATAGTGTAGTACATGTTAGTGTAAGTGTGTGTGTAAGGGGAGAGTATAGGATAAGGAAGAGGGAGGAAAGATCGCGCGCGGTCCGTGGCCCATTCGTTAGGGTACCACTCCGGCATTCGCCTGGTGTTAATCGGAGAAACCACTGAAAACTACCGATCAGAGCAGCCGGCCGCTAGAATTCTCCTCCAGACAGCGGCTGAATTTGACCTAGCTGACGAGCTTGAGTCGAAAAATACTGTCGCCGTCGGCACTCAAACCTAGGTCCTCCCGGTCAGAGGGACTGCAGCAACGTCAGCTGATGCACTGAGCCATCTCTCCCGGTCTTTCCTTCCCGGAAGGTTCTAGATATAACACTTGTGATCTAAACGCCTTATTCACATGCGACTGAAATAAGGTAAAGATCAATATCGAAACAGTATTTAAATGAAATAATCTGCAGACAAAACCATGATGGCGCGAAGGTAAAAGATGTTGAGCAATAAATTCCATGAATGCGATCCCAGATAAATGCTGAAATGAATAATTTGGTAACACTTAACGGTCAATTAAAACGTGAGAGATCATGAGATGTAGGTAAGATGCTCACAGATTGTCACTCGAAATTGTTTTTTCTTTACGCGAAAGAACAAAAACTGAACAAAATGTATTATCATCAGACATATATCGAGACATATTCCCGGAGTTCGTTCGAAGATTGCAGCAAGGGGAATGACGTCAACGGGGCTAACTCTATGACGCAGTGTTGTTTATGGACGGACGTTTTGCCATACACCAAGTTTTCTGTACCAAGAATTCTTAAAATATGGATTCTGACTACAAAACTTGTTAGAGGAAGTACTGTAGTACATGTAGGAACCAATATTATTCACTTTTTCGGTATGTAACATAATACGAATTTTTCAGCCGAAAAATCGCCGTTTGTCGCTGGAGCATTACAGACATTTCTCTATTTTACGTATGTGAGAAAGTAAAAACCTCTGTAGATTGTTGCATGTTTCGGTTGCGAATACCTATGTTTTTAATAGACAAACAGAGTGTAAACCAGTGATGTCAAGGTCTGCTACTGGTGGCAGTGGTACGCCTCGAGGCACCGTGCCACGCCACGAGCTTCTCTGCGCCACTAGCGTCGGGAGAGGAAACTATTAGTAACCCCACCGTTGTACAATAGTTTTGGCGTTGTCTCTTGCGGCGGGGTTATGAACAGCGCGGAGAGGCGATTTTGTCGTGGTACTCGTGCCATGGACTCCCGCTCGTGGCATCGACCTTGACAACACTGGTATAAACAATGGTCTCACGTGGTCAATGCCAAGCAAGGGTGCTTTCTAGTTAGCAGCATTCCGGGGGAACGGAATGAGAAGCGGGGTCGATACGTGGACATTTCGCCCTAATACGCAACGTAATGCGCTATGAGTTGGAGAGGCAGATCATACTGGTTGCGGGAGGATTAATTTGAGAGGAATAACATGAAGAAGGGAGATGAGGATGATGGAAACGCAAAGAGGACGGCGTGGAGAAAGGAAGCGAGGGCGATTCGAAGCGAGACTTTCGGCCGAGGGCAGAGGGCAGAGAGCAGAGAGCGGGCGTCTGACGCGAGGCCCGGAGGGAAATTCTCGAGTGCTGGCAACGCGTGGGAGACACGAACTCTGGACCTCGGCGCGCCGCGCGCCGCGCGCCGCGCGCCTGCAGCGTACAGATAGCCCTGTGACGTGCGCAAAGCTTTCGCCCAGGGAGTAGACAGCCTTCTCTTCTCTTAACAGGACGAGCGGGATAAATGGGTCTGACAGCAATGGATACGACCCCGTCACATCACAGCGAAATGAGAATTACGCATGTACGTGACGAATCAGGGCTTTGTGAAAACATTGCTGTTTCACAGAAGTCAAATTATAAAAAGAGAGAAATAAATATTTCTAAAATGAACTGTAGTTGAGAGAAACAGATATTTGAATCTAAGGTTGTTCTCTGATTAGTCTCTTCTTTTTAGACTAAGGGGCTTAGGAGGGTATTATTCCCTATAGAGCAATCACTTGGATCGAACATTAGGTAGGATTGGGGTGATTATTATTGTGAGTGATAGTGGTCATGTTCTCCCGTTTCTGGAAACGGTGGCGGTAGAGGCGGTGAAGGTGGTGTCGGTGGAGGAGGAGGTGGTGGTGGTCTTGGGGGTTGGTGGTGGTGGTAGGTAGTGGTTGTGGTGATGGAGGTGGCGGCAAAGGATGTGGAGGTGGAGGCGATGGTGGTGGAGGTGGTGATGACGATGATGGCGGTGGAGGCGGCGGTGGAGGTGCTGGCAATGGTGATGGTGGAAAGCGGTTGTGGTGGTGGTGATGGTGACGGAGGATGTGGAGGAAGAGGTGATGGTGACGATGGCGGTGGAGGTTGTGATGATGGCGGTGGAGGTTGTGGTGACGGCGGTGGTGGTGGTGACGGCGGTGGTGGCAGTGGTTGTGGCGCTGATGGTAGAGGAGGTGGAAGGCAGGCTGGCAGCCTGAGTGGCAGCGGCAACGGAGCGGCTGTTAAGGCAGCAGCCACATAGTGGCGGAGGTGGAGGCGAAGGCAAAGGCAGAGGCGGAGGCGGAGGCGAAGGCGGTGGCGGAGACGGAGGCAGAGGCGAAGGAAGAGGCGAAGGCCAGGGCGGAGGCGGTGGCGGTTGCAGAGGCAGAGGTGGTAGCGGAGGCGAAGGCAAAGGCGAAGGCGGAGGCGGTGGCGGAGGCGAAGGCGGAGGCGGTGGCGATGGCGGAGGCGGAGGCGAAGGAAAACGTGGAGGTGAAGGCGGAGGCGAAAGCGGAGGCGGTGGTGAAGGCGGTGGCGAAGACGGAGGCGGAGGCGAAGGCAAAGGCGGAGGCGAAGGCGGAGACGGAGGCGTAGGTGAAGGTGAAGGCGGGGGGAGGCGAAGGCGGAAGCGGTGGCGGAGACGGAGGCGAAGGCGGAGGCGGAGGCGAAGGCAAAGGCGGAGGGGGAGACGAAGGTGGAGGGGGAGGCGAAGGCGGAGGCGGTGGCGGAGACGGAGGCGAAGACGGAGGCGAAGGCGGAGGCGAAGGCGGAGGCGGAGGCGGAGGCGAAGGCAAAGGTGGAGGCGAAGGCGGAGGCGGTGGCGGAGGCGAAGGCGGAGGCAAAGGTGGAGGCGAAGGCGGAGGCGGTGGCGAAGGCGGAGGTGGAGGCAAAGGTGGAGGCGAAGGCGGAGGTGGAGGCGAAGGCGGAGGCGGTGGCAAAGGCGGAGGCGAAGGCAAAGGTGGAAGCGAAGGCGGAGGCGGTGGCGGAGGCGAAGGCAAAGGTGGAGGCGGAGAGGCGGAGGCGGATGCGCCGTCGCGGGGGGCTCGCCTTGCGCGCCGGTGCCAGCGCGGGGGCCGCATGCGTAATGCGGAGGCGGCGGCGTTCGTTGCCCATTCGGGGAGCGCAGGCGGATGCCCCGTTGGCGCGGCCGCCGACGCCTCTTCGCTCTCCTTTCCCGCTTTCCCTCCCGACAAGGCCGCGCAAGTAGGCGACGCTCCCGTTGCATCGCAAGCGGGAGGGGGGCAGCGGTGGACATCTCGTCTCCCACCTCTCCAGACGAGGGCGGACTTCAAGTCCGCGACGAAGCATGTGGAATTTGTGGTCACCAAAGCGGGAACACGGTAGTTTCTCGTGGTGTTTTTTTCCGTATCCACTCCCCCTTATTCCACTACTGCAACATCATTCAATTCACGTCATCAACAACTTCCATGACCCATCCACCAAAATCATTCTTCTGAGAATGATCGAAAAGGACAGGTACTGAAGATCATTACAAAGAAAAACATAAAAGCGATTGTTTGTAAGCTCTGTATTTTTACGTAATTATTTTTAGTTCACAACGATATTGTAAACCAATGTAACTAGTAAGTAAAAATCTGAGAAAGGTCTAACAACTACCCGATAATTTTTACTTTCCCGTATACGTACGTATACACGGAGTGATATACGTAGTATAGGGAAAGTTATGTAATGCTGTGCGAAAAAATGGCCAATTTTCGGCGGAAAAAAATTAATTGTCGGGCCGTGAAAACGAATAAGTGAATAAAACCAGTTGCTAAATTAAGAAAAAAAATCCCCTAACACGTGGTGTAGCCAGAAACCCTGTTTTCTAGGTCCTTGATACCGAAAACCCAATTGAAAGGAAAACGTCCGTCTGTCCGTCCGTCCGTCTGTCCGTCTGTGAACACTGCTAGCGCCTAAACCATACGTACGATTTCTTCCAAAATGGATATTCTCCGGTTGATCTGATTCTAGTCAAAGCTTTGAGATTTTGAAAAAGATTCTTTATAAATAGAAAATACTTTATATGAAGCCCCCCGGGGATTTTCAAAATTTTCTCGAAAACAGCTCCAATTTTTTTCTTTAAATTTCTTGTATGAATAGAGTAAAATACACTTTTTAACATGGCATAAGTCCGATTTTCACGTACAACTCTGAATTTTCGAAAATTTTGAAAGTTTGAATTTTTTTCGCCGTCTTTCTCCAACTACAAAATTGAAGATAGAGATTTTTTCTTCAAATAAAATTTGTTCTGCATATTGAGTTCTTTAATAAAGGTCATGTAAATGTTTTTCAAAATTTTGGTAGTTTTCGTGCAATATTGCGTGCAATATGTGCAATTTTAAAAAAGTACAAAAACAAGATTTTCTCAAAAACGGCTCCAAATTTTTTCTTTAAACTTTTGGTAGGGATAGTGGTAAATGTACTCTATCAATGACATAAAAGCCATTTTGGTCTATTGGTTGGTTTTTTCAAAAATTACAAAAATGTAATTTTTTTACTTGTCTCTCACGTCATTAATATTTATATTATCTGCGATTTTTTCACATTATTATATTTACGAGTATATATGCTTTAAATAATGTCAAGTAAAGTTTCTCGAAAACACTACCGTTTTCTGTGAAAAGTAGATCAAATTTCCGCAGTTTCAGAAATGCTCAAACGCCATTTTCTCGTATATGGCTGAAATTGTTTTCTTGAAACTTTTGTAACGGATAGTGCTAATTACACTCTTTAGTATAGCGTAAAGTTTAATTTGAGTTATTTTTTTGTTTTTTCAAAAATTATATAAATGTAAATTTTTTGAGATCTCTCACATCTTTAATATGCACATTATCCGCAATTTGTAAAGATCATTATATTTGCGAGTGTAAGTGCTTTAAATAACTTCAAATAAAGAATTTGAAAACATAAAAATTTTCTGTGAAAATGAGCTTCAAATTTCGCATTTTTAGTAGTGCTAAAACGCCATTTTTTCTTAAACGGCACATAATTTTTAAAAGAAAATTGCCATTTACGGCTAGGTTTTTGTGTTCTTTAATATTCTAAAATTAATGTTTCTGTTCTACCAATGGGAAACCGAAAAATTAAGAAAATGATAAAAAAATGTACTTTTGGCGATGATAGATGGTAGCTGGTAAGTAGGAGTATGTGGCAATTCCGAATAGCTAGCGAAGACCCAAGAAAATAGAAAACAAATACGGGAAAGTCTGTGCCATTCTGTAGCACCACTAGTTTACTGAAAATTGTGAACATTTCGTGAAAGTGTATCTGCGCCGTGTGAGAGATCATTGCATTACCAAAGCGAGGGACTGAGTACATGTTCCTGTTTCGCCGGAGGAGCGTATGCATAATGGGTGTGGCGATGTTCTCTGTCTTGTTTAACTGTTGTAGCAGACACGCCCTCGCTGTGACAACGCTTCTGCTGTCATTATTCAGGTCTCTGCTGTAGCACAAATAGAAGCCGTCCACACATGCCCATCCTCATCACATACGTACTTCGGTGACGTTCTCGGAAACGCATGTGGCTAATGTTAGCTATATAAAAATTGACAAAGAAAGTTTTCGACCAGGTATCTCCCACCAGCGGGGCACCGCCCCAGCCGGGACAAGCTTGAAGCTCCCGACCGGTCTCCCGGCATGTGTGGTAGTGTAGTGAATGTTAGTGTATGTGTAAGGAGAGGATAGGACAAGGATGAGGAAGGAAAGAGTGCGCGCGGTCCGTGGCCCGTTTGTTAGGGTACGGCAACTCCGGCATTCGCCTGGTGTTGATCGGAGAAACCACGGAAAAGTACCGATCAGAGCAGCCGGCCGCTACAATTCTTCTCCAGACAGCGACTGAATTCGACCTAGCTGACAAGCTAGTGTCGAAAATCCTGCCGCCGTAGGACCTCCCGGTCAGAGGGACTGCAGGGACATCAGGTAGATGCACTGAGCCATCTCTCCTGGTAAATGACGTGGAGGCACGAACGCATTTCAACCAATCAGAACATCACCAATCAACTCATTTCAAAAAATACATGCAAATTCCAAAAATTCCTGTGTCTAGTAACGAAGCTATCAAGCAGAAAGAATTAACAATTTAAAAAATTGGAAGAAATTTACATTTACAATAATTGTAATGTAAAATATACTTTCAATTCTCTCCTTTCATTTCACTACGCAAAGCAGAGGTGATTTAGGCACACACGACTAAATAAACATTGTGTAGGTGATGCGACAATACACAAATTAATTAAATAACGTAGAATGAGGCATAAAAGAAATATAAAATTGTATAATATAAACAATAATTTTTTTCAATTCCTTTGGACAACTTACGAATATTATACTTAAATGAAGCTGTATTTTATTAAGATTTTCTTGGATTGAATCGTTAGCCTTTGGTATGAAAATGAACCTCTGTGGTAATACATTTTACTGTACAATTCAATAAAAGATTCATTATACGCCAATAAGAATGAAAGAGAAAATGTGTATCTGAATGACAGCATGAAGGATTTGTAAACGTTTCTTCAATATTCATCTAAAATATTTTTCTTCGTTGTCTTTTTCTAATCGTGCACAAGAATAGTTACAAGCCTCAAATGAAACGTTATTTCGAAAATAGACCTATTTTAATTACAAGTAAGTTATTATATATTTATATAGATATTTTATAAATCAACCAAATTAGTATTGAATAAAGAACGATCTTCTTCGATTAAAACTGCTCATCTGCAAAATGAGAATTTTTCAAAAGTGTCATCGACAAAATTTGCTTGATTTAATTTTCTTTCTTTTTTTTGAATTTCCTTAGACTGTTTTTCGCGATCGACTTGAGGAGTTTCTCTTACTCCATCGTGTACCATCAGTGATGTCAAAGTCTTCTACTGGTGGCAGTGGCACGCCCTGTGGTACGTAGCATGCCACGAGCTTCTCTGCGTAAATAGTGGCGGGAAAGGAAACTATTAGTAGCCCCGCAGTTTTAGAATAGTGAATGACGTTGTCGTCTCTGGTGGCGGGGTGATGAACTGCGTGGAGGGGCGATTTCGTGGTGGCACTCGTGCCACGAACTCCCGCTCGTGGCATCGACCTTGACAACACTGGTTTTGTAGCGTCGTGGCGCGCTAAAACGGTGACAACACGCGGCAGATGTCCGGATGTTTAACGAAGGGCGCGGAAGATGACGCATGGGAAATTCTGCCCAGCGCGGGTACGGCGTGGTACGGTGGAGGCAATGAGGGCGGTGGGTAGCGCCGAAGGGCCTACTTAAAGGCGTGATAACAATGCCTCCCTCTTTTTTCTCAGCAGCGCGTATGTTGCGCTAGCGGCGCACGTGGGCAAAGGGGCCGGCAATTCATTGTCGTGACGAGAGAGACATGCATTAGGTCCCAGATGTAGAGCGGTGTGGTAGCCGTTCGATTAAATCCCTTCTAGTAGTGGGATCTATTTAGTTAGTTAATTGTAAGCAGTGAAATTCGTTATTTGTGACTACGGTCTAGTTTATGAATAAACTTACTGTTCTTACAACCCACTCTCGTCTGTGTTCTGATTACACCCGTATGACGCCACAGTGTACATTTTCTATTCGCGTAGGCTTGGTGGAGGCCTGGGGTTTGGAGATCCCTGCTGTAACGGAACGCCTCGGCCCGCCCCCATCGGCAGCCCACAGCCGATCGATTTGCGCAAAGGCCGAGGCACATTCTCGGAAACGCCTCCTTCTGCCGCTGCTATCGACATGACCTTGACCGCTCGCACCCAACGAGGAAGTGCGGGGCGAAGGAGTGAAAGAGAGAATTTGTTTTGCACGTTTTTTGTGGACCCGTGCACTGTTCTTCAGATTTGGTTAAACTCTTTTCATACCTTTTTCTAAAGTGGTCCAATAATCAATTAGTAATATGCGTACAACCTATTAATAACTCTCCGCATTAATAATTAACTTATAATAACTCTCCACACTCTCTGCTTGTGCCGGTAACTTGTTTAAAGGTAGTTGTAGGAGAGCTATTAAAAAGAGTTATTAATTGGAAATTTAAACATTAAGAATGGGTCGTCTAAATATTACTGGCTACTTTGTTTACAACAGATATTTCATAAAAATGTGGAGCTCATTGTTTTAATACTAAATACACCGTGTCTTCCATGTATAATCTTGTTAATATTTATGTATGATCTGGGGATTTTTGCGATGAATTGTTTAATTATATTAGCGAATGCACTAGTGATGTTATTGTATTCAATGTATTTTAATGACATTTCTAGAAGAACTTGTGGCAGGGTTTTGAATCCCCATTTCAGGCAAACGTAATACATTTTGAATCAACAAACATTGAACATGGCTCACTCAACAATTACTCACAAAATATAATAAAACAATGTAGTATAAAATAATAAAATTTATTTATAAATATATATATAGAAATTTTTACAATTTTTGTAACATGAAGAAATAAAAACAATTAAAATACGGTCCCTTAGGGTCCGGAGACTTAATGACCTTACAGGCTACTTGTCTCTGTCAATCGTGTCTCCGAATCACTGGGAAGTGACTCGAAGTGCACGATATATCTGCTGAACAACGGACAACAGCGAATAAGTCAAATCTTTGGCGTCAGTTAACACAGTGCGAGCGTCACAGGCACCCCTCACTTTATGGCAGTGCGTCCCAACTAGTGAGGCAGATTATCTGTTAGTCCAGTGGCTTTCCACTCAACAAGAAACGTCAAAATCCGCATCGTTTCACCGCGCCCAGTTCCTTCCGCACAACGGGATTCTGCGCACGAATTGTTTGCAGCAAAACCTCGTCGGCGAGTGAAACCGGGCGCGGACGGGAAATGGGCTCAGAGAGGGAGATGAATGCGTCCCTGTGTGAAAAGAGTCGGTCAAAGGTCGAGGGTCGTCTATGCAGGCAAAAGTCAAAGCAAGCAGACAGGCCAAGCGACTGGAAATCAGGGTGAGAGAACAGTTAATCCGGTTAGCAGGGCTGTCTCGCGTGCGAAGCGCGAGACGACAACGAGGGCGGGCGTAGGCGACAGAGGGAGGCAGGCCGATGCGTGGGTGGCGCCAGCAACAGGTATTCAGGCGCGGCCGGCTGGGGGACTCCATTGTGCACGGAGAGCGACAGGGGCTGCGGAGGCCCCTGACGGCTCGACACCGGAGAGGTAAAATTCGCAGCGGGAAGCGGAGCTTTGGGGATAGGAAACGGGGTTGGAAATCTACGTTTTCTCGCACAGCGGAAGATTTAATACGGAGTTCACGTCGCGGAACAAGTCTTGCAGAATTTATCTTTGGTATGCGAAGACTCCCGGTTGAGTCTAGGAAAACGAGTTGCAGAGATTTCATGCAGAAGGGTGATAGCTCAAACGTAAAATGGAAGGAACGTACAGAAATACACGCGATAATCTCGGACAGATTTCTGCTAGATTATTTGTCAACTTTAAAAAGTATTTAAATATTTTTTCCGGTCAAATAAATAAATATCAACACATTTATATTACAGTTTCAGAAAAAGACGATTAATGTCAATTCAACAATCTCAGAAACTAAAGTTGAGTCTCAGGAGTTGGAATATTTCGCGTTAATTGTACCTGAGTATGTTGTCTTGCCGTTTGTCTCCTAACCTTAAACTTTAGTTTGCAAGGATCTAATTCATTGGAATTAAAAACCGCTGACTGGACCCAAAACTCCTGAGCAAGCGATAACGGAGTGAAACCGCTAAATCTTCCTCAATCGGAGTATCGTGTTCTTGCTTTTTAACTCGTCCCCTTGCATAGTTGCATTAATTTAGAGAATGTCATCTGGAAATTACCAAAAATATCTCACGAAATACAGACAAATCTAATTTAATCTTTTTTTGCACTGATGTGACAACATCAATAATATTAACCTGCTAAAAGTG
Source organism: Acheta domesticus (assembly GCA_031308135.1). NCBI lineage: Eukaryota > Metazoa > Arthropoda > Insecta > Orthoptera > Gryllidae > Acheta > Acheta domesticus. The sequence goes on along the minus strand of JAHLJT010000631.1, from coordinate 22,693,741 downwards.
TTTTCTGAAATACGGTACGAAAAGTCATATCGAATACAAAAGATTGCAATATGACTTAAGTTATTGATGATTATTAGATGAATGGTGTTCAATAGAAGCGGTTTGAGTTTGGACTTCATTAATGACAGAAGTCAAGCTAGTATCCAAGTAAATCGAATTGTGTAACTGCAAAGTAGTTAATATTTTAGCCTGAATAAAATTACTGACAAATTGCTGACTTCGTTGGGAATTGAATCAAAGTCCTCACTATCGAACTCGCGCAGTAACAGCGGGCTGGGCAAGGGGACGGAGTGTGCCAGGCAAGGGCGGGCGGTTAGGGGGCGTAGGCGCTGAAGGCGAGGTCGTCGGCGGCGGCGGCGCGGGCGCTGGCGTCCCAGCCGCCCGGGTGCGAGGCGACCAGCTGCGGGGGCGGCGGGCTGTCGCGCGCCAGCTTCTGGCACAGCTGGAACACCGCGAGCGCCAGCGACACCACGAACGAGCCGAAGCTGAGCTGCAGCGCGTTCCACGCCTTCACGCCCAGGATGCCCAGCACCAGCGGCACCACCGTCAGCGCCTTGAGCAACAGCAGCACCGCCACCGGCACCAGGATCTTGCGCAGCTTGCTCTTCTTCAGCTTCTTCTTCAGCTTCTTGCTGCGCCCTGCGCACGCGCGGAGCGGAGGCGGACGTTACGCGAGCGCCAGCACCAGGCCGCGATGGTTGTAATGTAGGAACGCAGAGAGCGAGAGAGAAGGCGAGAAAGGAAGAGAAAAGAGGAGAGAGAGACAAGAGGGAGTGAGGAATAGAGGGAGAGAGGAATAGAGGGAGAGAGGAATAGAGGGAGAGAGGAATAGAGGGAGAGAGGAATAGAGGGAGAGAGGAATAGAGGGAGAGAGGAATAGAGGGAGAGAGGAATAGAGGGAGAGAGAGACAGAAGGAGAGAGAAGGACGGGCAAAGGAATAGAGGAAAAAAGAGAGGGAGAGGAAGGGGAATGGGAGAGAGACGGGGAAAGAGAGAGGAAGAGAGACAGAGGGGTGAGAGAGGAAGAAAGACAGAGGGGAGAGAGAGGAAGAGAGACAGAGTGGTGGAGGAAAGGAGAAAGGGAGAAAGGAATAGAGAAAGGGAGAGAGACAGGGAGGAGAGAGACAGAGGAAGAGGAATAGAGGAAAAGAGAGAGAAAGGTAGAGAGAAAGGTGGAGGAAAAGAGGGAGGGAAAGAGAGAGGAAAAGAGAGAAGGAGAGAGAAATGTTTAAGAAATATCACAGGAAAGATGACAGTGTTACATATATAAACAAAAGGAATCAATGTTAAAACTGCCAATTTTAAGACATTTGATTATTGAATGCTAATCAATTGATTGATTTCAAATTAGTTTTTACTTCAACTTGAGAAATCGAAATAATATAAAAACAAATCTAGGCTTGATTGAAGGGCTGGCAATGTTGTAAATTAAAAGTAAATAAATAGTATTTTTAGCATGAATCATCGAAAAGCCAAGTTTTTGAAGATTGCATAATGCAAAATGGAAAAGGAGAAGCAGACAAAATTAAATTCAGGGATTGTAAAGAACTGAGAAATAATTTTTATACTCTTGACAAACAACAGAAAATTTTAAAGACGGAGTTACGAAAGTTGCGAAATTTATAGAATAACAAATAATTAAGAAAAATTTATAGGAAAACAAAACAGTAGGCGTTATAACGAAATGAGAAATATAGAAATGCTTGCCAGGTTGTATAAATCTATGTAAATGAATCAAATGCCTATCAGCAGGCCAGGGAAGTCGTTTAGCCACCATGCGGGCACGCCAAAAGATTTGTCAAAATCCAGCACAGAACGTCAAGGGGAGGCCGTTGAGAGATAAGACATGATGAATCACTGACTTGAGTCTGGAACTAGCGCGCGGGAGAGTGGAACAGGTGACACGCAGAAAGTTCGCGGCGGGGGCGGGAGAGCCTGCGAACGTTCGCGATGAAGTCCGTAGTACAATGTTTGTGTGGAGAAGCGGCGAAATCTGTCCTCGCACAGACAACTTTGCAGGGGAGAAATAAACCTCGCAAACGAATGAGCGTATGCGAGTGTCGAGAAAGAGCAGAGATAGAGGCACAAGGGAATATTTACTCACGCGTCGGTAGGTTAACATTGCATTTGAGTTACAGTCAGCGATAGTCGGAACCAGTAGGTGTTTTATCTTTTTGAGGATGGAAATAACTAAGATTTTGTGTTTGAAAGCGATAATCAATCGTCTTTACCCGGTAATACAGTTTATGTCTAACTAGCGGAAGATGCCTTGTTAGTTACGACCAAAAAGCTCGTGACTTTTGCAAAAAGGCGGATTTATTCGGAGATATAACACGCACATTACAATGGAAAATATAAACATATTTTCCGTATACAATACTGTTTACTTTCCGCCAGGTTGTGTATTCTCCGTATCACGAAATTGAAGGATGAAAATGTTTTAATTAGCGATTATTTTAATTTATCGATGTTACTAATTTCCGTGAGTACAGGAAAAGTAGAGGTAGAGATCTCGAGAAAAAATACTCACTGACGCTCATATGATTAATGTTACAATTACCAGAGAATATTAACCATTGTTATACTTGGTCACAACTACTCTTACTACTATTTCTTACAACTTTTGAAGCAAATCCAAGACGCACCACCGTGCCCTTCTGTCCTACTGAAGAAGGGTATTATCTATTCGTGCGTAACAAATAGTGCGCCACGCTATTTGCAAGGGCCTAGCCACCACCGAACACTTCGACTAATCGAATGTTTTGCGCCCTAGAAATTCAGTTTACCGACTGTAGTGTGTTTAATGAAGGTGACGAAAGACAACGCGCATACGCATCATTTGGGTTGGAGATACCGCAGTTCCATTCATCATTTTTACCCAATTGAATAACGCTGGCAAAAACGCTGCTGGCAAAAACGTTGTCACCCTCACTTTTCTGGAATGCTCGGTTTCCTCGCATTAAGGTCGTATCTGGTCTGAGTGAGGCAATGGCTGAGTGAGGTAGGAATCTATGTTGGCTAACGTGAACACTAAGAGCTATTTCCCCCTTCTGTTTTAATTTCATCACGAGTCGCACGGGTGCATAAACTTTGTAATAATGAACGAGGAAAGTCGTGTGTCGCTCAATGTGCAGTTTGATGGTTACAACGTTTTTGTCGGCAGGTTCAATTGCTCCTACAATTCCCTTAGAGCTTCATTCGCAGCAAATCAGAGTCAACGAGCGTTCTTTCCGGAGGCGCCGCAGCCCAAACAAGAGGAAGACAGAGCGTGACCTCCGAGCGGTGCGGGCCGGTGAACGGTGACGCGGGACGCGACCGCACTGCCAAGGAGGCGGTGGTGGGGAAGAGGTGGAGGGGGAGGGGGAGGGGGAGGGGGAGGTCTGGCTGCCTCCAATGGAGTGCGAAACGAGCCCCGCGGCGGCACCTCAAGCACCTGTTTACGCTCAGTGCCACTCGCCGCCGCCCTGTACGTCAATTGCGCCTGATTAACATTCCCTCTCCGCTGCGCTTTACGGCTTCTCGCAACCTCCGATCCCCCGCGCGCAGACGCCTCCGAATTAGTGGGACGAAATTGTTACTGTGTGCGCGGACAAGATGCGCACATGACGAGATGTTAATAAATATTCATCGGAGGGAGTAATTTTGCAGTTCTGTGAGAGACACGAATGCCCAAGGAGGACTTTTCGAACAGACGTGGTCAGCATGGCGAGATCTACATCACTTTGCTGACATTCCTGAACTTTACCTCGACTGAGTTCTTATTGATCGGAGATTTGTGTCACGATATTAACACAGGTAAATATAATTTGGAACTGGACTTCCAAAAGGTATTGTACTACAGGTAAGATGAAAATGAGTGACCTATTCTGAACTCAACACATTGGGATCGTTTTCTTCAAATATTATTAGCTTATCAGCGTTGTGCTCGTTCCTTTTTTCTTGTAACAATATTAATTTAAAGAGTAAAAATATTTTGACAAATATTTAGATGATTACCACAATTTTATTGAGCGAGTACTGTAATTGCACTTCGTAGAACCAAACTTATCGCCCCTAAACACCTGCGTCCTACAAGAAACTCCTGTCAGGTGTCGTAGAACACGTTCGTCGTTTTATGAATGCTATGAATAAATTTAAGAAACAATTTTCATAATATTTAATCTATAAAGGTAGTTTTAATATTTAACTTGCTGAATACGGTATTCAAATTACTAACAAGAACAGTTGCATGCGCTAATAAGAGAACATTTTGTATTCATGACATATTAGTACTTGGAAAAGAATGCTTATCACGAAATTCTTCAAAACGGATTCTGCTTGCGAATGTCAATGCAATTAAAAATGAATGAACTGAGAGATAAAAAAATTTATTGTGGTGTGTGGGACGCATTTTGGACGTATTAGCCTCGGGGCATATTTTGCATCAACCAACATGTGAACCACGACACGAACGCGTTTAGTTAAAGAGAAGGTTCCTTTTCCGGCATTTACCGGGCGTCGACGAGCACTGGCAAAAGCCGATTGAAGGAAGAACGAGGCACATTCAATTTCTTTGTGCGACAGAGGAAAGGAATACGAGCGTAATATAAAGATAGACGAAGTTCGAAAACCTCGCGTATACAATTTTGAACAATGCCTTTTCTCCCGGCTTGTGATACAATCTTTACTGACATTTCAACCAACGAAAAGACGGCAAACCGAAAAAAGTCCTCCCCATATCCACGGGTGTTCGTTACGCCGGTGCCGGCGCGGAGCAGGCGAAAAGAGCCGAGTAGGCGAAAAGAGCCGAGCAGGCGAAAAGAGCCGAGTAGGCGAAAAGAGCCGAGTAGGCGAAAAAAGGGAAGCAGGCGAAAAGAGTCGAGCAGGCGAAAAGAGCCGAGCAGGCGAAAAGAGCCGAGCAGGCGAAAAGAGCCGAGTAGGCGAAAAGAGCCGAGCAGGCGAAAAGAGCCGAGCAGGCGAAAAGAGCCGAGTAGGCGAAAAGAGCCGAGTAGGCGAAAAAGGGAAGCAGGCGAAAAGAGTCGAGCAGGCGAAAAGAGCCGAGCAGGCGAAAAGAGTCGAGCAGGCGAAAAGAGCCGAGCAGGCGAAAAGAGCCGAGCCGGCGAAAAGAGCCGAGTAGGCGAAAAAAGGGAAGCAGGCGAAAAGAGTCGAGCAGGCGAAAAGAGCCGAGCAGGCGAAAAGAGTCGAGCAGGCGAGATGAGCCGAGCAGGCGAAAAGAGTCGAGCAGGCGAAAAGAGCCGAGCAGGCGAAAAAAGGGAAGCAGGCGAAAAAAGTCGAGCAGGCGAAAAGAGCCGAGCAGGCGAAAAGAGCCGAGTAGGCGAAAAGAGCCGAGTAGGCGAAAAAAGAGAAGCAGGCGAAAAGAGTCGAGCAGGCGAAAAGAGCCGAGCAGGCGAAAAAGAGCCGAGTAGGCGAAAAGAGCCGAGTAGGCGAAAAAAGGGAAGCAGGCGAAAAGAGTCGAGCAGGCGAAAAGAGCCGAGCAGGCGAAAAGAGCCGAGCAGGCGAAAAAAGCCGAGTAGGCGAAAAGAGCCGAGCAGGCGAAAAGAGCCGAGCCGGCGAAAAGAGCCGAGCAGGGGAGAAGAACCAAGCAAGCGAAAAAAGGGAAGCAGGCGAAAAGAGTCGAGCAGGCGAAAAGAGCCGAGCAGGCGAAAAAAGGGAAGCAGGCGAAAAAAGGGAAGCAGGCGAAAAAAGTCGAGCAGGCGAAAAGAGCCGAGCAGGCGAAAAGAGCCGAGCAGGCGAAAAGAGCCGAGTAGGCGAAAAAAGGGAAGCAGGCGAAAAAAGTCGAGCAGGCGAAAAGAGCCGAGCAGGCGAAAAGAGCCGAGCAGGCGAAAAGAGCCGAGTAGGCGAAAAAAGGGAAGCAGGCGAAAAGAGTCGAGCAGGCGAAAAGAGCCGAGCAGGCGAAAAGAGTCGAGCAGGCGAAAAGAGCCGAGCAGGCGAAAAGAGCCGAGCAGGCGAGATGAGCCGAGCAGGCGAAAAAAGGGAAGCAGGCGAAAAGAGTCGAGCAGGCGAAAAGAGCCGAGCAGGCGAAAAGAGTCGAGCAGGCGAAAAGAGCCGAGTAGGCGAAAAAAGGGAAGCAGGCGAAAAGAGTCGAGCAGGCGAAAAGGGCCGAGCAGGCGAAAAGAGCCGAGCAGGCGAAAAGAGCCGAGCAGGCGTGAAGAGCCGAGCAAGCGAAAAGAGCCGAGCAAGCGAAAAGAGCCGAGCAGGCGAGATGAGCCGAGCAGGCGAAAAGAGCCGAGCAGGCGAGAAGAGCCGAGCAGGCGAGAAGATACGAGCGGGCGAGAACAGCCGAGAAGAGCCGAGCAAGCGAGAAGAGCCGAGCAGGCGAGAACAGCCAAGCGCCGCGCCGCGCCGGCGAAAGCAAAGCGGTGACGGAGCGAGGCGGGGGGGGGGGGAATAAGAGCGGAGATTATCCGCGTTGATGCGATCCTCCGGGGGACGGCGCCGGCGCCAGCGCGCGCGCGGAAGAGCGCATTACGGCGCGGCGGAGATCCGCCCACCGCCCCCCCCCCGGGGCCTTTGGCGGCGGCTGGGCACGTGCGCTGCTTACGGCGTCGGCGCTCGCTGGGACGAGATAGGGGGGGGGCGGTTTACAATGCGCGAGGCCACGAGCGAGAACGGAGCACTGCAGGCAGATGCTCTTAAGAGAGTTGTTGCGCTGTTTAGGAGCGCGTGGAAACGACACGGAACTCGTGTCGGCAAGTGTGAATTCTTGCTCTTGGAGACTGAATCAGTGAAATTGTCGCTGATTCAATAAGAGTGAGCCAAAGTCACTGATATCTTCAGTCGAAATGAGTAGTTTTGCTGACAATCAGCGAAAATGCGAAACTTTTCTTAATGACCGCCAGCATTTCACTGGTCGTCAGTGCCGCGCACATCCCTCTCACTGATCGTTCAGTTGTTCACAGATTTCACTGATCTTCTGTTTTCACAGATTCACTGATCCAAACAGTAAAGTTTCATTGATTTAAAAAGTGGACCCGATTTTCACTGATTTGTTCAGTTCAATTCATTGATTGTCAGTGGCAGGTTTATAACTGACACCATCAGTGAATAGTCACTGTCAATCAGTAGTTTTTCACTGATTCAGACTGAGAGAGTGAACTTTCGAAATCGCAAATGAAACAAGTAGAAAGAGATGTTAGGGTGCAACGTAATAGCGGAAAACCAGGATTTTGTTTTGAAAAATAAGATGCGAAATAATAAAATTAGATTGTGGAGAACCCATATTGCTGAATCCAGATGTACAAAGATAAAGAGTCAAATCAGAGCATATCGGTTATTCTAATCAAAATAGAGTACCGATACAAATAGGGTACTAAACAAAGTGAAGCTTTATCCAAGCTCCTGGGACTATTAGAGTCTCTCAGATTTAGTGGTTGAGTTAGTAGGCAGTAAGGGATTGAGAGATCTCTCGAGAGCGAGGATGAGGAATTGGCGGGTTTGGCACGTGAGGAGGGGGGTGTGGCACTGGAACGGGAGGCCGGGGCACGTGCGGTGGGTTGGGCACGTGAGGAGGCTTGGGTTTAGGAGGTTTATGCGGAACATTAGGAATACCAGGACCCAACACGTCTTGCGGTTCGGATGAATCGGCGGAACGAATGATTCTCGAGTTAGGATGGAGTTTTGTATTCGAGTCGCGAAGTACATTTTCCAGGTCGTAAACGTAATACGAAATCGGTGACTGGAATGAATATTTAGATTTAGAATTCTGGGATTCTGCCACCAAGTGTGGTACAACTGCCAAGTTGCTCGCTTTCCGAACCAGATGGCTAAAGAGTGGCTCTTTGGCTAAAGCGATCTTTGGGAGTGAGCTAGACAAATGGGAGTTACGGATATTTCTAGTAGAGTCAGCGACCAAGTCGGGTGACGGAAATGATTTCAAAGAAAATTGAGTGTATTCATTTAGAATGTCTTTTTCCTTGTGAGACTGTGTGTTAGACGAACTTTCCTCGCCTAGAACAGAAGCTGGATAGGTACTGGAATGGGGAAAAGGAGATTCTTGTGCCTGGGAGTGTGTAGTATACGACCTTTCCTCGCCTAGACCAGAAGTGGTAAAGGCACTGGAATGGGGCAAAGGAGATTCTTGTGGTTGGGAACGTGTGGAAGACGACCTTTCCTCGCCTAGAACAGAAGAGGTAAAGGCATCGAGGAAAGGAGATTCTCGTGGAAGGGAGCTTGCTTCGGAAGCAGCCTCGTCGGCGGGCAGAGCGGTCGGAAAGGAGCTGGAACGAGGCAGCGGAGAGCGCGAGGGGCGCGCGCGAGCGGCGGACGCACCCTCCTCGCCGGAGTCGTCCTCGTCGTCCTCGTCGAACTGCAGGCTGAGGTCGAGGCGGCCGGCGTCGAGGCGGCGCGGCGAGAGCGTCACTTGGCCCGCGGGCGTGCGCAGGCGCAGCTCGTGCGCGCGCAGGTAGCGCAGCGCGCGCGCAGCCCAGCTGTCGGAGTCCGCGCCGCGAGCGCTCGCCGCCTCCGCCGCCGCGGGCTCCTCCTTCGGCGCGCCATCGCCCTCGCCCTCGGGCGCCGCCACCACCGACAGCGACTCCGACACCTGCGACACGGCGCGCGTCACCTCCGCACTCTCACACACTCTCCTCTACTCTCACACACACTCTCCTCCACCCTCATCCACTCCCATCCACCCTCACCCACTCCCATCCACCCTCACCCACTCCCATCCACCCTCATCCACTCCCATCCACCCTCATCCACTCCCATCCACCCTCACCCACTCCCATCCACCCTCATCCACTCCCATCCACCCTCATCCACTCCCATCCACTCCCACCCACTCTCTCACATTAAAGACAATTATGTGGTCACGAGGTAAAGGTTCTTAAGTCAAAAATTTTAGTTTGGAGAAAACACGTGTTAGCTCATTGTGCCTTAAACTATATTAAGCCGATTAAGCTATGTTTCCCAACGCCTTTTTGTTGTTCAGTTCGGTCGTTTAACTAAAATAAAATATTGATACGAAACTTGTAGTTTCAGTACTAAATCCAATTTTGCCAAAAATTGACTTAAGAACTTTTACCCTGTGACCACAGAATTCTAACATAGCAAAATAGAAAGGTAAAGAATCGTCTTTGTCAACATTTACACTAAACAACCACCCTCCATTTCAGAACATTTTTCAACTCGGAAAACATCTGACTCTCTACAAACAAGAATCCGCTCCCATTCCATAAGAGTAATTTACGACCATCTCAAACTACCTCGTCCATCATTCATAAAATTTCTACTGATGCATGGCACATACATTTTCAAATACTTAGAAAAAAACTGCATTGCTGATTGGTTAAAGAGGATTCCAAAGGGGGCACCCTGCCAATATGAAAATCTAGAACGTAAGAATATGTACTATGTGACGCTACCTTTCTCTGCAACAGTTCTGCACCAGATAATAATTATAACAAATGATAAAGACGCTAGTGCGAATTTCTGCTCATAAAACTAAATACTAACTACTCACTTTCTAATAAATACACACAAACAATTAAAAATTCAATTTCTTGATCTCTGTAATATCTTCGAGAGATTTCTTGAGTTACCTTTGCATTAAATCGCATAACAGTGTATGGAAAAAGACAGTAGTGTAGAAATTTACATAACCTACAATCTCGATACTAGGATCATTCATAATATGCGGAGAATTTATAGGGAGGCCAGTAAAAAAATCACTGAAAAGAATGGAAAGTGACATTTCTGTGGTCACGGCGTAAAAGTTCTTAAGTCAAAAACCTTAGTTTGGAGAAAACAAGGATTAAATATTATTGAGCCAACGCTTTTTTCTATGCTCAACGCTATTTCCCACCGTTTTTTGTCGTTTAAAGAGGCAGCATTTGAATTCGGTCGTTTTACTAAACTAAAATATAGACACTTAACTTTTAGTTTTAGTACTTAACCCAATTTTGCCAAAAATTGAATTAAGAATTTTTACCCCCTGACCACAAATTTATCCATGTATAGGCTGAGTAATTTCGAGTGTAAAAAACTCTTCATTTTGAACTGCACAGAGAGATTAACGAATGTCATCGTACATTATTTTGTTGAAAAACGCTTTGTTACTACACGGCAACTTAAGCCCTACAACGTGTCATGGACTCCAGAATATAGTCTTATGCGAGATCCAACTACCCGAGAGCAAAACAACACGAAATCCTAAAACCAACAAACGGGAACATCCTGTAACTCTGTATTATCCTCTACACGCCTCCCTCTCTCTCTGATAACTTTACTCAGGTACCACGAGATCACTCCCACCAATCCGCCCTCCCTGCCTCCCCCTCCCTCATTTCCGGCTGTTTGCACAGGTCGACGGCCCGAAGCACTGGCTCTCCCCTCCCCTTCCTTCCCCTCCTGTTCACACACCTCCTGTCCTTCACTCTGTCCTCACCTTTGCCCTTTCGCCCTCACCTCACTAGACCCGTGCACCTCGCGCCGCGCCCAGCGCTGGGCATTGTCCGCGGCGCCATCGCAGTCTCGGCCACTGCGAGGCCCTTTCATTATTGAGCGGCCTTCGTTAAGGGCCAGCGGCGGGGCGCCAACGCGTCAAGTATTCAACGCCAAGGGCCCAGAGGGCGGGCGCCGCCGGGGCGGACCTGCTCATCCTGAAAGACCGCCTCCACGGACTTCAAACACGCCCTGAAATCGCCCCTGAACTGATTGGGATGAAAGATCCAGGACGGTTTCCCAACTTTGAAGGGAAATTGCGGTACACGACGTCGTTTTCAGATCTCACGGTACACGGAGGACACTTTTTTTGAAATATGAGAGCACTTTGGCTCGCCGCCGAAATTAAGGAAACTGTCAGTTTGGGCATTTCTTTCCATTAATAAATCGTTCCCAAGAGCATTCGGAAAATACTGAATATATTTGCATATTTGCATTTTTATTTTTCATAATTTATTACTTTGCCTATGATTGTATGAACTACGTAATACTTTATCTTTAAATATTCAAAAGTTGATTTTTTTCTTTTTTGTTTAAGGTTCCAGGTAAGGGATTCGTTTAAGGGATATTTTTATTTTGAAAAGTACAGCACTGTGCTCCGGGTCTCCCAACTTCTAGTATTTTTCAATCTAGCTAAGAAACTAACTGAATGTGGCTACGCTTGGTGAATAGTGAAGTTAGATATTTTGAATAGACTTCTTCCTTGTTTTAAATACAAGTGCACCATGTCTGAGAATCGCTACTCTGTGTGAATTCTCGAATAGTGTTCGAACTTATGAATCGTGTAATGTAGCTTAACTGCCTGGACGAAACGTGCATCAAATAGAGAGCGTCAATAAGTCAGTCATTACTTGCTGACACCTTTGGTCGATAAGTCAGTCGTGAGGCTGTCGAAACGAAATTCACCACTTCGGCAAATCCACATACAGAAGAAAAGTATCTGCAATATTCATGATGGCCACATTCTGTGGAAAGAGATTCTTTGCTATGTCCGAAGGTGATGCAATGACAATTATTAATAAAGTTATTATCAATATCTCACAGTTTCTTAAAAAGCAAAATATATGCATCATTTATAATTAAATAACACTTGACAATGGCATTGGGTCTGCTTGGTTGACCAGTCAATATTAAATTTACAAAACCGTAGACCAATGAAAGAATTACGTTTCTTCATTTACATTCAACGAAGCAGATAATTAAGGTCAAAATTGATTTTTGAAATATCCAATTAGGGTTGCACATAAGGGTTAAGCGTATATTAATTACGTTGGATTCACCGAGAAATTGGTTTATTAGTTCAGTAGAATATGGAATAAATATCTCCTTTACTCCCCTTATAACGAATGACACATATCTGCAATGAAGTCCACGTTCATTAGTAATAAGCCAGTGTTAATGGCGTTCTGTGTAGACTTAAACGAGACTGGCCAGTAATTCCTAAAGACAGTCCACATTTAGGCTTGTCTATTCTTGAATGTTATGAAATGAGGCCTTATGAATTTTTAGATACTTTGTTCCACAACATTATTTTCACAATGTTTTTTTCAAATATAACTTGAAGAAATCTCTCAGAAGATTCACAATTTCAGAAAAAAAACCTTTAGTTTACAACATGTAACTGGCTAATATTTCTTCGCTCCGCGTTTTATTTTTATGCAAGTTTTTGTATATATTACTCGCGTATTGATGTGTTCATATTTTATAACACATTAAAAGCGATGAGTAAGTAATCTCAGGAAAGTGTAATATGAAACTTTCACAGGTTAACAGAACAAAATAATGTAATGAACACTAATCAAGCAATGTTATTAGTGGAGTATTATTTGAATGTATACGATGTATAAGTGGATGAATTAATGAAAATATTATCTTCAATAAGACATTTAGTGTATATCTTTTGAATAAATGAAAAGCAACTAGCGACTTAAAAACCGTAACAAAGAACTTCTCTAAACAAAAATTAATAATAGAGCGTGCTTACCTTGAAGGAGTCCTTCTTCAAGATGCCCTCCATGACCTCGACGACCTTGAGCTTGATGCAGGACACATCGCTGCCCTTGGCGCACTCCGCCCTCAACTCCTGCACGGCCTCGTCGTTCCACAGGGCGTTGTCGTCCTTGGGGGCGACGCTGGCGGCCGCGGCGAGCGCTACCAGCGACAGTAGCGCCAAGCACTTCAACATGGCGGCGGCGGCGAGGGAGTTCACGGGTCAAGTTGACCGCACCGCAGAGCGACTGTCTTCGAATGCGCTTCATAAATCACGGTCGCGGCTTTTATACGCGCGGTCGCCCCGCCGGATGAGTCGCTGCGGCCGTCGGCCTCCCCCCCTCTACCTTCGCAGGGGGAGGGGGAGGCGTGCGGGGCGCGTGCTTGGTATGCGTGCTGCGCGGGCCGGACACGGGCGCTCCGGTCGGCGCGGCAGGGGTCGCAAAGGCGCGAGCGCGGGTGAAGGTTATGGACGACGCGTGACGTCGCGGCGGAACGGTGGCGCGCGGCGGTCGGTCACGGCCGGTCGCGCAGCGGCGAGGGCGGATATAGGTCGTGTTTCTCGAGAGAAAAAGTGAACGATTCTTCCTTTTCGTGGCGATAAAGGATCTTATACATTTTTAAGACATCGGATATTCTAAAGCGGAACATAACACGATAACGATTAACTAGGAAATTCAATTATCAATAAACAACATCCATGTACATAATATACTTCATACATTGCGTTCGAATGTTTAATAAATGAAGAACAATTATTACCCAGTATGAAAGTAGGAAAAGTGTAAGATCATGTATGACCCTACGTTTCTCCAACGAAGTATCAACATAAACATATATGTACTGTAATTAAATGTTCTTCCCATACACTTATTAGTATAAAAGAATTAGTAGTAGTATACTTGTATGCCAATAATTAAATGAATGAATGGAAAACGTACAAATGATTTTCTCACAGAAAAGGGTATAAATGCGTGACATATATTAAATCTCTCGAAAAGAATTTCTTCCTCTGCAATAACTTTGGAAAAAGTAATTTCGATAACATTCTGAATGTTCGAAAAACATTCAATTTTTTGAAATTAATAATTTTTGAGCGTCATATTACGTAAAAATAAAGTACACAATTATGCGAATTGCGACAAAAACGTTTGCAGCTCATTAAATTTATTGTGAATTACTGGATAAGAACACTGTCAATCATACCATACTAATGTCAAAAATCTACATACAACCACGTATACACTTCTAATTTCCTGTCGTCAAATGAGTGTTTAAAGTTCTTCTGTGCTGTAGCTTGGCATGCACGTCAGTATTAAAGTTTATTAACGCTGTTTCATGTCGTTCAGCTGCCAAAGATGGCTAAGATAAGTGGAGGGGGACAGCAAATACACTCAATTTTATACCAGAAAATCGCCATTCTGTATGGACGTATTTCCGATTTCCATTAAAACTCTCACGTTTAGAAAATTGCATTAAGCAAAGAGCTCTCCAGACAGGTGAGTACCATTCCTTTGATTTTCACAGTGCATTCAAGAGGTGTTTGAATTGTATTGGTCTTTGGAGAAAGAAGGCTAAACTACATATTTCGTATTATTGTTACGTTTATAAATTGCAGAAAATGATGTGTATATATAAGTTATAAAAAGATAATGAGTAGAAATATACATACTACATATATTTCATTTTCGGCGTGCATCCTAGTTACTCGAAAATTTAAGATATGTCCGAACTTTGCGTGCTATTTTCAACCATATTGATTCTTTTGACTTCGGCATTTTCTGCCTAACTCTTTTGAATTGCAGCTCTTTCAATTACGACATGTAGTTTTTTAATAATCTAAGTAGTTGCTAAGTAAAACCACTAAAGGAACGAAAAGTGTCGGTGAGGCGCGGATTCCCACAAATTATTTAAATGTTTCGGGCGACACGGAGCAGAGTGTGGAGGGTCGTTTCCGTGACACACGCTCGTCTTCAAACGAGCACTCCGCCTCGTAATCGAACTGCGCATTAGGTAGCCCTTTCAACAGGGCGCTTCGCACTCGCGCAGGCCACCGCCAGTCTGCCGCTGCTCCCAGCTGCGCCTTGGAGACGTCGCGCGTGGGCGGAGAGACGCAGTGGGCCGGAAGGACACCCAACGTGCGGCTATTGATGGATTCATTCGTGTCAACTTCTCAGGTCATTAGTCCCGTAAGAGTAGTGCATGCTTTTTCTCGGGAGATGGCGATGATCTTTTTCTCCGCCGGATGGCGAGATCTGGTGCCGACCTACCGTCGACTAGCGGGATTTTCCCTCAACCAAGTATCTCCCTCAGCGGGGCACCGCCCCAGCCGCGACAAGCTCTCAGCTCCCGACCGGTCTTCCGGCATGTGAAGTAGTGTAGTGCATGTTAGTGTAAGTGTGTGTGTGTGTAAGAGGAGAGGATAGGACAAGGAAGAGGAAGGAAAGATCGCGCGCGGTCCATGGTCCGTTTGTTACGGTACTGCTCCGGCATTCGCCTAGTGTTGACGTGCGGCGAGCGAACTTACTGTCATTCACAAGGAAGCAATACAGGCGACAAAAGTAGTGCAACAAACAACCAAAATGTTTCGTTTTCCAGTAAACGTTCCGGAAACTTTCTGTTTCTTTTCAACGTGAATTCTTCTGATGATAGATGTTTTATTGTTCAAAGAAGTGTGTTCCATAATGGCAAATAAAGAGTAACATTGGAATATCTTTCTTTCCTTTTTATTGAGTAAAACAATAAAAATTGCAATTTGTCCTTTACGTTTTTCGTATTTACTATTTCAAGTACTGCAAATTACTGCAAATAAATATTGCAGATTTTATAACTTGTAATAAGCAGTTTGATCTCGTAATGCATTCAATTCGAGTTTTCTTCTAAGATTTGCGTATTTTGATGTGATGAGTTGACATACTTTGAAAGCGTTGATTTAGAAAACATTTTTTGCATTACATTAAAAATATACACTATTGATCAGGTCTATCATAATAAGCGGAAAATAAACCCTTCTGTTAAGTCTCACTCTCTCTCCTCGTAATTTAAGGAGCAATATACAGTACATAGGTCATCTAAAGGTGCTCCATCGAGCTCCACTATCGTGAAAATTTGTCGAATCTGCCCGCATTCTTAAATAGAGAACGGGTTTTTAGCACTAAGGCTAAAAGTACATTATCAAAACAATTATTACCGTGCACTGATAGAATGTAATCACAGTACATCAGCACCCATTTTCAAGAACCTCTGAAGCTCTTGTTCAAAAAGAATGGAGATGTTTCTTATAAATGAAGCGCAAGAGGACAGAAGTGTTGACCATCTGAAATTAGTCTCTTTGAGCTGCTTCATATCGCCTGAAACGCTTCTAAATCTACTCGACATCCGCAGGTAGTTAGAATTAGTGAAGAAATGGCGCAAGAATATTTATGATGAAAAGATAAAACTACAACTGAATTTAATCAACTAACTGTACTAGTTCTGAAATTTCAGACGATTCCTCATTATAAAATCATCAAGGGTTACGACGTTTATTTTGTTTCTTTTTACTTTCTCTCCTATGTACTATAAAAAGGCTCGTACAGGCAAATTTATTCCGAGTTTGACAGAAATTCTCCTATTGGATATTTGATTCCAAAATGTGGTTTTAAAAGAACATCTGTATTATCTTTTGTGACATTCCTAACGAGTAATTAGCATGTCGTTGGTCGTACGCAGAATTCCTTACAAAGTGGATGTTTTGTTATTTATCGGTCTTATAATGGCCTGAGAACTTCAGAAGTATTTTTTTTCGTGGGAACTTTAAAGAATGTTCCTTCTCTATTTTCACAGTTTTTTGAATCAATAGCTTCGATGGTTTGATAATTTATATTTCCTTATATAGTGATATTAAGATAAATAAATCCCTTAGAACCGAAGAAGCTTTATAACATTGTTACCAGGGCAAAGAATTTTATTGGATCTCGTACTTAAAGATTCAGCTTTGATAAATAAATTACTACGATGCCGTAAAAGATTGATTTTACTTATGAGGTAGATCTGGAACATGTTGAAAAATTGACATTATGTGTTGGTTTTCAAGTAGCTTTAAGGAAGCTATGCAATGGAAGGTTGGAACATTGACAATATATGTTTCCACACAAATATTGTACTTTTACATAACCCTTAAAGTACTACAAAAAGTATGTAATTTGATGTAGTTTCATCTTCAATTTTGGTTTATCATTTGTTTATTTCTGTCCACGTACGGCGGCCGCAGAGGCTTGCAAGTTCGCACACAAATATTACACCTTTACGTCACCGTTATACTTTGGTTTTTCTTTCTTGGCGCACGGGGGGGGTGTCAATAAAATGGAATATCTCACGGTATTTCGCGTCATTCTCCGTTGTGCCGCCAGGAGTCGTATGATCGCCAGCACTACTCGATACAGTCGCGACCATGCGACTCCTAGCGGCACAACTGAGAACGACGCGAAATACCGTGAAATATACCATTTTATTGACACCCCCCCGTGCGCCAAGAAAGAAAAACCGAAGTATAGAAATACAGAAGGAAGCGTGCTGTATGATTTTCTGTCCGATCGTTCGTCCATTTGGACGCAGTGTGCGGCGGCGCGGGGGCTTCTCCGGAAGTTTAAATGAAACGCGCGCCCGCGCCCCCCCCCCCCGGAGAGCGAGCGGGAGGGCGGGCGCTCCGGGTGCGCAACTGCGCCGCCGCAGCGGCAGCACCAGCGACTCCAACTCCGCGTAACGAGATCCCGGCTGCGCGCCGAACAGGGCTCCCGCCCTCCATATAAATTTCCACGCGACGGGGCTTCTTCAGGTAGGGCAGCTCTCGACCTCGCTGACGCTTCGCAGAGCTGCCAGCGAGCGCTCCGGAGCTCGGAGAGTAACGACGGGTAAAACGGGACACTTAAAAGGATCACTGATTTTTATTATATTAGCGTTTATTGGACGAACCGGATGTGCTAGCGTATGTAGAATCTTGGAATAAATGTAGCCAACTAACGCATCCAAAGACGTCGAAAATGTTCACTTTTTGGCAGTGATCAGGTAGTGGGAAAATGAATATGACGGAGGTATACATTGGACATTTGCGGCTGAGTTTTAGGCGCTCTGTTCGCACAAATGTTCGGCTCGTTCTGACACACTGGAGTACATTTCATGTGGCTGCCGAAATTCTGTGCAAAGGAGATTGTACACAAACAAGGGCAAATGCCTCGGGTGTAAATGCAAGTCGCTCCGTTGTATACAATTTCCTACCGTAAGTTAAAAGTCAAAAAGTGATCATATTCCACTCCTCTGCTTTAGAAGATAGTGACATTCCTGCTGAGATATTTTACAGAGCGAGAAGTCCGCATCTAATACGTCATGAAGCAGGAGTTGCCTCTCCAGGGACTCCACGTTGGAGAACATTCGTCACCTACCACCTAGTTGGCACGAAGGCGATCATTGCCTGAATGAGAAATCTTAGGCAAAGTGCACTCTTTCGTCATTTTCGTTACTTCCGTTGCTTTTTTAAATCCATTATTTCAGGCCAATGCCGAGGGAGGAGCTTGGACAATGGGCCGCAATCCTTTCCTTCCCATGCCGGCCCCATTCGTAGGATCGGGCGACGGCTTGATTAATTGTTAGTGATTCCGGGCGCGTCAACTGCTAATGTTACTGGTCCCTTAAATGTGGTACATGTGTTTCCTCAGGAGGTGTTGGTGAGCTTCCCTCGCGGGAAGGCGAGATCCGGCGCCGACCTACCGTCGACTAGCTGGGTTTTCCCCTCAACCAGGTATCTCCCATCAACGGGGTACCGCCCCAGCCGGGACAAGCTCTAAGCTCCCGACGGGTCTCCCGGTATGTGTGGTAGGTTACATACCTGTAAGTGGGTATAAGGGGTAGAACAAGGAATGGGAAGGAACGATCGCGCGCCGTCTGTGGCCCATTTATCAGGGTACTACTTCGGCATTCGCCAGGTGTTGATGGGAGAAACTATGGAAAACTACCGATCAGAGCAGCCGGCCGCTAGAATTCTCCTCCGGACGACTGATTTCGACCTAGCTGATAAGCTAGTGTCGATAATTCTGCCATCTTCGGGACTCGAACCTAGGACCGCCCGGTCGAAAGCACTGCAGTGACAGAAGTTGATACTCTGAGCCACCTCTCCCGATCAACGGGTTGATCCCCATAGCTCATTCCTCTTCGAGAAAGTCTTTGACTGATACAGGTTAACAAAAGAAGAGATAGCCGAGTGGCTCCCGAGAAACGATCTTCCAACTTTCCAAATGCTTCAACAAAATTGGACCAGTTGTGCGATTTTCTTTTAAAAGTAATATTGATTATAGTGCAGGCAAAAGGCACCAAATTAGCCACCAACGAATGATTCGATTTCGGTATTTAGATAGAGCCAGGTGAAGTTTTGACGACCACCATTCTCTCGTAAAATTGTGTAGTGTGTAAGTAAACATAGAAAATTTCTTGTAAATGTCTTTGTGACGGTTAAATTAACTTATAACTGATTATTGTTGCTAGTTTCAAAGAAGAAAACATTCTCTAACTCCTATAGAACTCACGGAAGGTTCACGCGTTCTGCTGCTTTGGATCGTAACACATCATGCTTCTTTGAATAGTAAAACGTCATGTAAATTATTTGCGCCCTTGCTCACAGATAATTTTAGAAAAACTAATTCACTAACAAATGAAAACAACCAAAACTAATGGTCTTCACAAGAAATGAATTTATTTTACTCGCCCTTCTTAGTTCCTTAGAGCGTTCTGACAAACGCAAACGTTGGACGTTTCATTTTCAATTTTATTTTAATTTGTGATTTCTACAATATTCAAATAGATAATGTTCTGGAGATTCTCATTCGCATTTGTGTCCAATTGTGCAAACTGTTCATTAACGGGGAGAAGATTTTTCATAAGTTTCAACGCGGTTGAGCGTATGACATGAGCGTCAAGAAAATCTTTTCACAGATCTTTTCATACATAACTTCTTATTCGCAGTTGGTCTCAGGAATTCCAAAATTTCCCCTGGAGAGGTCGTTCGATGCAGTTATTTGGTTGAACAGGGAGGATGGTTTTGTTTTATTAACGTAATTATGATCCAACGTGTTGTTTAACTATTCACTTCAAGTGTCCCAATTTCGTATATTTCCAACTTACATCGTTCGTGCTCGGTATTGGAATTTTGATGGAACTATGGAAGTTTGAGAATTTCTCGAGAGTTCCGCATCTATTAAAGTAGCACATTTGAACGTTTTCGGTTTTTATTGTAATGCAAATATGAACGTGTGCAAGCATGTTCTCACATTCCCATTAAGTGTTTTAATGAATCTCCTGGGACTTCTAGAAAAAATAATCATGAGAAAATCAGTTCGTGAATTTGTTCAAACCTTGACGGTGCTCTATCCCCTTCAATCAAATTTAGTGCAAAGCGAAACAAATACATCTTATATTTTTTGTTATAATAATTTCATTCGTTTTATTGTCTTAAACCTTCATTTGCAAACATTTCTACGAATACTATATAATAAACAGCCCCACTAAATAAAGAAGTGTATTGCAAAGTAAAATTAAAGAATATACTCGTAAATATATCGCAAATTAAAATTGTTATCTTACAACTATAATAGGTTCCCGAATGGCCCGATGGGAGTCTGCAAACTATGTGTGCAAGATGATTACTTAAAGATTAATACTCAGAAGTTACGCACGTGAAATATGCACAACTCGCACCAGAGGTACCACTGAAAGGTAATATAAGGAAAAG
This sequence comes from Acheta domesticus, assembly GCA_031308135.1. Classification (NCBI taxonomy): domain Eukaryota; kingdom Metazoa; phylum Arthropoda; class Insecta; order Orthoptera; family Gryllidae; genus Acheta; species Acheta domesticus. Next base: position 22,673,553 of record JAHLJT010000631.1, on the reverse strand, counting down.
GAAGTTATCAAGTAATGGCATCTTTCGAAAAAGTGTAAAAGTACATTACCCTGATGTCGGAGATAATGAGCAAAAAAGGTCGATTCAAATAGCTTCGCCATCAATAGATTAACGTGAAGAGTAAAAGAACAAAGCGTGGATATTTTATTTTGAGATAGTGGGGTGGAAGCCAAACACAAACCACCCTTAATTATTATTCGTAATTGCCCGAAAAGAAAAGCAGTGGGTCTCTAATTCATGATCGCGAAATGCTGGTCGAGAAATGGCTCTCTCAAAGGAAAACAACAGAAAAGAGAAGAAATAAGGGAAGACGGGTACAAAAAAAGGAGAGAAAAGAATGAAAATAAGAAGAAAGAAAATAAACGGAGACCAGAAAATATCCTAATAAATTTATGTTACAATTGTTGTATTTACAGGAAATTGTGAAGTGTACTATTTACATTTCGTATAGTTAAGCAATTGAGACGTTTCCATTCTAGAGAATATAATATTCATCAAGAGTGCGCGATATGGGGTTTTTGGAATCACGTCGAGTTGACTAACGATTAGGAGTTCAAAGCGCCCATTCATGTGAATGGCATCGCTTTGCGCCCGCTGGCCGCGCGTGGCCCCGGCCGCCCTGCGCCTGGCCACCCCTGGCCTAATAGTCCACATTTCGCGGCGCGCGCCCGATCGCCCTTCGTTGCCATGCGGCGCCGCGCGCCTCCTCGGAGACGTGACAGCGCGCCGCCCCTCCTCCCCCCCGCTCCGGAGGAGACTAATTCCAAACGAAAGTTATGTGCCACCTAAGCGGCCCTTAATGACGCGCCCCCCACCACGGCCCGCACGCCACACCCCTCTCCGCCCCGCACGGCGCTCAAGACTCCGCTCCGCACTCCTCCGCCCGCCCCGCGTCGTCCCGCCCCGCGCCGCCCCGCGCCGCCCCGTTCCACCTCGCCCCGGGCCGTCCCGTCCCGCACTGTGCCGTCCCGTCCTGCCCCGCGCCATCCTGTCCTGCCATGTGCCGTCCCGCCGCGCACCGTTCTGTCCCGCGCCGTCTCGCGCCACGCCGTCCCGCCACGCCTCGCTCCGCTCCGTTTTGTCCCGCCTTGCGCCTTCACGCCCCCCGCTGTCCCGCCCCACGCCGTCGCGCCTCACACCGTCCCACCACGCCGTCCCGCCCCCGCGCCATCTCGTCCCATGCCGTCCCGCCCATTGCCGTCCTGTCCCTCGCCGTCCCACCGTGCGCCGTCCCGTCCCGCGCCATCCCGTCCCGTCCCTCCCCGCGCCGTCTCGTCCCTCCCCGCGCCATCCCGTCCCGCCCTGAGCCATCTCGTCCTTCCCCGCGCCGTCCCGCCCCGAGCCGTCCCGCCCCGCCCCGTCACGTCCCGCCCCGCCCCGTCCCGTCCCGTCCCGTCCCGTCCCGTCCCGCCCCGCGCCGTCTCGTCCCTCCCCGCGCCATCCCGTCCCGCCCTGAGCCATCTCGTCCTTCCCCGCGCCGTCCCGCCCCGAGCCGTCCCGCCCCGTCACGTCCCGCCCCGTCACGTCCCGCCCCGTCACGTCCCGCCCCGTCACGTCCCGCCCCGCCCCGCCCCGCCCCGCCCCGTCCCGTCCCGTCCCGCCCCCGGTGCGCCCAGCCCTGCGCCCCATCTTCCCCGCTGCGCCCAGCCCTGCTGCTCCCCGCCCCGCCCCCCTGTCCGACCCACCTTAGCTGCTTTCCGCGCGCATTACTGCCCGCCCCGCCCCTCGGCCGTCGCCCCCCGGCGCGGCGCCGCGATGCGGTTCACCGCAGACGCTGTCACTGCGAAGCCCCCGCAAAGCTCCCGCCGGCGGTGGCCAGGGGATCGCCTGACAAGGCGCTGCCAGGGCGCGCGGAATCAGGGCGCTAATGAAAGTAGCTCCGCGCGCCGCTTTCCAATCAACGCACCGCGCCTGCCAGCAGCTTCATTGGAGCGTTCTCGCAACAGCTTGCTTAATTCACGCTTCATTCGTTTCCCTTATCTGCACAAAGCTGCGCACTTTGATATCGTTTTGTTCCGGGGGGAAATGTCTTCGGGGATCTTTGAACCCTTTCCTCAAAGCTTGAAAAAATTTAAAAATAAATTAGTTTCCTAGCTATTTATCTATATTTTACGTCATTGTATAATTGCTAAGTTTCTACTGTTAAATTAGTAGAATTTCCTATTAAATAATTGGTCTAATTGTTATTATTATTAGTGGTAGTTGTATTATTATTATTATTATTATTATTATTATTATTATTATATTTCTATTAGTGTAGTAGAGTGCAGTGTCGTGTAGTGGATGGAGAGAAATGAAAAGAAATGCATCACAGTTAAGTGTTGTAAAGTGGAGTGCAGTGAAGTGAACTGGAGTGCAATGAATTGGAGTAAGGTTTGCGCTGTGAAATTATGTACTATTATTCTTAATTATTGTTTTTTTAATTAACTACTCTCTTGTAATCTCAGTGTAAGCTTAATGCATGTTATATTAAGATATTCTGCCACCAAGTAATGATACTTAATTGCAGAATTAATAATAAATCTAAATATCTAAAAATGTAGGGGGAAGATCTTTTGAAACAAACTAGTTTCAAAACATAGAATAATTTTGACCGAATTTTATACCTCTAAATTTACAAATTTTGTTGGCGTAATTTTCTGAAAAAAGGAAACTATTTACGACCCGTTATATGTTTTTGAAGTTTATCAAATCAAAAAGCAATTTTAGTCAACGAAAATCTGTCTGTTTTTAGTTAGTCTTAAGTCAATTATCCTACTAATTCACTTGTAACAAAATTTGAGACAGGAAAATTGATTTAGTAAGATAGTGAATTAAGTAGAGCAAAAATCTTAAATTTATTTTCATGGATTCTAGTTTTTAAACAATGCTACACATTCCTAAACAAAGAATCCACAAAATCGGAAACTTTCTAAACACTACAATGTCTGAATTAAATTTAAAAATTTAGATACGCCAGCGCATAATATTTTGACATACAGTTAAAAATAATAAAAACATCAAAATTGTTCTAGTCAATTCCTGCTCTCTTAAAAGTTGCTATTCCGGTTTGGAAAAACCATTCCAAATTCACTGCCTTCTCACAAGACATTGCGGTTCTGTTTCTTCGTATTTCACCTCATTAGACTTTTAAGGTACACACTTTTGCACAAAATTATAATGTACATTAAATAAAATTAAAATAAAATTGCTAAAGGATACAAAAAGCACGTATTAATTCAAAAATTATCTCGTTGATTCACAAACTTGCACAATACAAATTTGTTTATTTGGTTTCCATTGTATGAGGCCATATGAAATATTACGTTCTAATTTAAAATAATATTTTCATAATGTCATATGTTGTATACAATTACAAAGCAATTTCCCCTCAAATGAAATGCTATCAGCACGAGTTACTGACGATTGACCACTTGGCCATTCAGCGCCATTTACAAAAAATAATCGCCATCGACAGGACCAAATGTCAAATATGTTACTTGTACATTTGGGATACAGAACATGCATGACTGCAAAATATTACAAATAATATTGTTCTTTCAATGAAAACGAACACGTTATTTTAATATTTTATCATTTGTCATACCTTATTGTATGTGGCAAGAGTTTTTTCTTGAATGTAATGCAACTACGGGAACTGTATTATATTGCCGTTTTTTGCTGTTCCCCGAATATACGGAGTAATATACGTAGTATACGGAAGGTTACGTTATGCTGCAGAAAGTCGATTTCGAGATTTCAACGGAAATACAAATTTTGTGGTCCCCAGATACCGAAAAAGTGGTTCTTTTCAAAACGACAATATGTTTAATTGCGTCGATTGCGTGCGATAAGTGTAATAAAAATATTAGAAAAACAAAATTTTCTCAAAAACAGCACCAAATTTCTTCTTTAAACTTTTGATGAGGATAGTGAGTTCTAAATGTACTCTATGAGATGACATTAACGGCAGATTGCTCTATTCTTTTGTTTTTGAAAAAATTATAAAAATGTATTTTTTACTTGTCTCTCACGTCCTTAATATTTACGTTAGCGTCAATTTCTTCACATTATTATATTTGTGAGTGCATGAGCTTTAAATAATGTCAGACAAAGTTTCCCAAAAACTCAACAGTTATCTGTGGAAATTCCGCATTTTCAGAAACACTCAAACGCCATTTTGTTATAGACGATCTCAAATCTTTTCCTTATTTTTTGAAGATTATACTCGTACGTTTAAGATACCATCAATAATGTGTTCTTTAACTGTAAGTTATAGGGTTAATTTTAGTAGCTGATGCTATATGTGCTACATTATAAATGTGTTTTGGTCATGTTCTTAAAGTACGACTTTAAGTTAAGTTTGTACTTAAGTAAGTACTTAGTTAAGTTTGTACTGAAGTAAGTACTTAGTTAAGTTTGTACTGAAGTAAGTACTTAGTTAAGTTCGTACTGAAGTAAGTACTTAGTTAAGTTCGTACTGAAGTAAGTACTTAGTTAAGTTCGTACTGAAGTAAGTACTTAAAGTTCAGTTTGTACTTAAAAAAAATTTACGATGGTATCCAATTTCTTGAAGTATCGAAGTATCATGCAAATAACAGAATATCCAATTTCGAAAGTTCGATCTTTAATCGCATTGGATCCAAACTCTATGGTTAGAATTTAGAAGATTTTATAGTACACCATCCTTACGAAATGTCATGAGGTCGTAATTCTCCTTTGCAAATATCAATCTAAACGATCTTTTATTAGCGCGTATCAAACCGCTGTGACATCCAAAAATAGCTACACAGTTTACCTGACTATTCGACTTTTAAGTACTTTCCACTATTGGCCATTAACATTTAATATGTCCTCTCTGTCCATTATCATCTATACCTAATGGCAAACAACGCTTGCAGGAAAGCAACTTTAAAGCGCGCGGCATATCCGCGGATGCCAATCGATAACTCGAACAGAATTCTTTATGGCGGCGAGCATTCAGAAGTCATAGCGGGCAAACCGCGCAATATCAGCCGCTTCACACAACGAGAAGTACCGTTTCGACTCGTATAACCACCCTCTATCTCCGCCGGCCGGTGGAAACATTAGTTCGTATCGGCACCGCTGCTGGCGCCAGCGGCGTCCATCGCGGGCGGTTCGCGTGCGGTTGGCCCTGCGGCCGCCCGCGGGCCCGCCACCGCGAAATGCGCCGCCGCGGGCGTATCTGCGCGTGCCCCGCCCCCGCGGCCAGCGCCAGATGCATCAAAGGGCCCGGATGCACACGCTTTAATCGCTGCGACTGATCGTTCTGCAACGTAAAACCCAATATTGGCTGATTTTAGGATTTTATTATTTAAAAAAAATGACATTAAAAGCTTAGATATGAAAATATAAATATGTTTTTGATTAAAGATTTGTTTTTTTATATTTTTGTGTGAAATAACATGTTGAGCCAAAAACTATATCGTACGAATTTTTACTACACATTTCTGAGACATAAAAAAAGCAAAAATAATTATTCTGCGACTACCACTACATTAAAACATTAAATACATATGAAATACACATAATACGCATGGGCATGATATGAAATCCGCATAAAAGTAATGTGTTGGAAATAATATGGACGAATGTATTATCAACATTTCCGTATCGAGTGTGTTACCTAGAACTACGACCTTCGGCAATTCTCAGAAACACGCCAACAGAACCCTGAGAATAAATACAGGGAGTTTAAGAAGAAAGAAAATAATACGAATAATGAATTGCGTACTATTAAGAAGACAAATCTTCATTAACAAGAAGTTACCGAAGGTTGCGGAAATAAGCATTTATACACCTCTTGGAGGGAATTTAGTGATGAAACTTACGTATGAGTATTTATAGGGAAAGTTCCATGAGTTTCGGGGAAAATTTGGTGAAAATTCTGAAACAAACGGCCAGCCGAGCAAGTGAACTGACTGATTCATTAAGTGTGCTCAGTAAGATTACTTGCGCCTACAGTCGTTCTCGCAATTTTTTTAAAACTTTTTCCTCAGAAGCCTATGACAAATGTGAACTACGAATACATATATAAGTGAACTCGACTTGAAAGACTATCTACCAGGCACAGTTTTGTTGAATTGCATATTTCTTAACCCTATACACCTTTTTATAAGGTAAGAAAGTTGAATCATATAAGAATAAAACTAGAGGTGCTAACATAGCACGTTCTTTCTCGACCGTATTTTCAAGCAAAAATTGCGCGAAAAGTACTCAAATAATTCAAAAAATATACATGACCTGATGTCAAAACCTATATTTAAGAAACAGATTTTATTAAGGCAAATCTCTATCTTTAATATTTTAGTTGCAAGAAGACTCCGAAGAAAGTCTGAACTTTTACAATTTTTGAAAAGTCAGGGCTTTCAACGAACATGACACCTATACCATCCTCTTAAACGCCCTTCGCACTATTCAACAAAAAAACTAGTGGTGCTACAACAACACTTACTTTCCCGTATTAGAGGAAACAGCTAAGTAGTACTGTAATATTGCACTTTATGCGCTACTAACATCTTCGCTTGGAACTCACTATTTCCATTGCAGTGTTGTCAGAACTATGTGAATTCTACAACTTCACAAAAATAGAATGCAAAAGTTTTGTAACCCTGTATTGGAAAAAGAAGCCTGATACCCTGGAAATATAGAAATGCCTTCCATTGGGCCATGATTAGGGAAGAGTATTTTAAAATCATGCAACAAATTCTCTACTCACTACAAATGGTACAGCATTTGGTGCAAAACTAAATATTTGCCTGCAAATATCAACATAAATTAGACAATTATAACTCCTTTTCATACAGCTCCATTAGGTCACAACAATGACACTAATTCACAGATATTCGCGAGCGCAAAGTGAATTCCATTGTTGCAGACCCTGCATTGTCGCTATTCTGAGAGCTATTAATTCTTTTTACTTATTTCAAATATTTCAAAATAAACAACTTCTAAAATATTAATGTTTAAGTCTATAACAAAGTTCGAATGTAAGAAACGAAGAAAGAAATAATATACAAAATTGCACATTCTAATTTACGACGCATCCAGCTGTCCGAAGCGCAGTAAATTTACAGCGGCCTATTACGTTTGTCACAAAATTAAAGAAAAATTACTCGTATTTTGAAAAAATTAAGCATGACCGTATTTATTTTATTTATTTATTTGTCAATATTCGGAATTGCCACATACTCTTTCTTGCCAGCTACCATCTATCATCGCCAAAAGTACATTTTTTTGTCATTTTCTTAATTTTTCGGTTTCCTATTGGTAGAACAGAAACATTAATTTTAGAATATTAAAGAACACAAAAACCTAGCCGTAAATGGCAATTTTCTTTTAAAAATTATGTGCCGTTTAAGAGAAAATGGCGTTTTAGCACTACTGAAAATGTGAAATTTGAAGCTCATTTTCACAGAAAATTTTTGAGTTTTCAAAATACTTTATTTGAAGTTATTTGAAGCACTTACACTCACAAATATAATCATCATTACAAATTGCGGAAAATGTGCATATTAAAGATGTGAGAGATCTTTCAAAAAATTTACATTTATATAATTTTTGAAAAAAACAAAAAAAACTCAAAATAAACTTCACGCTATACTAATGAGTGTAATTAGCACTATCCGTTACAAAAGTGTCAAGAAAAAAATTGCAGCCATATACGAGAAAATGACGTTTGAGCATTTCTGAAAATGCCGAAATTTGAGCTACTTTTCACAGAAAACGGTAGTGTTTTCGAGAAACTTTACTTGACATTATTTAAAGCATATATACTCGTTAATATAATAATGTAAAAAAATCGCCGATAATGTAAATATTAACGACGTGAGAGACAAGTAAAAAAAATTACATTTTGGTAATTTTTGAAAAAACCAACCGATAGACCAAAATGGCTTGTATGTCATTGACAGAGTACATTTACCACTATCCCTACCAAAAGTTTAAAGAAAAAATTTGGAGCCGGTTTTTAGAAAATTTGATTTTGTAATTTTTTAAAATTGCACATATTGCACGAAAACTACCAAAATTGTGAAAAACATTTACATGACCTTTATTAAAGAACTCAATATGCAGAACAAATTTTATTTGAAGAAAAAATCTCTATCTTCAATTTTGTAGTTGGAGAATGACGCCGAAAAAAATTCAAACTTTCACAATTTTCGAAAATTCAGAGCTGTACGTGAAAATCGGACCTATGCCATGTTAAAAAGTGTATTTTCCTCTATTCATACAAGAAATTTAAAGAAAAAATTTGGAGCTGTTTTTGAGAAAATGTTGAAAATCCCCGGGGGGCTTCATATAAAGTACCCCCAAATTTTAAAGAATCTTTTTCAAAATCACAAAGCTTCGACTAGAATCAGATCGACTGCGGAATATCAATTTTGAAGAAAATCGACCGAACGGTTTAGGCGTTGACCACAGAGGGACAGACGGACAGACGGACAGACGGACAGACGGACGGAATGCCGTCAATCGATTTTTAAGTATGAAGAAGCAACAAATCATGAATTTTGACCACACCACGTGTTAGGGGATTTTTTTTCTTAATTTAGCAACTGGTTTTATCCACTTATTCGTTTTCACGGCCCGGCAATTAATTTTTTTCCGCCGAAAATTGGCCATTTTTTCGCGCAGCATTACATAACTTTCCCTATACTACGTATATGACTCCGTGTATACTTACGTATACGGGAAAGTAAAAATCAAAAGAGATGGAGCCATTTTTTAGAAAATTTGGAAAATATCCCGAGGCTTCACAGAAAGTACCTCCCAAAATTAAAATATCGTTTTCAAATTCAAGGAACCGTGACATCAACCAAATCGATAGGGGAATATTAATATTAGAGAAAATCGTCTGAACGGTTTAGCCTCTAGCGTTGTTCATAGACGGACGAACAGATGGCGTCATTCGATGTTTCGGTATCAAGAACTTACAAAACACAGATTCTGGCTACATTACGTGTTAAAGGATTTTTTCTAAATTTAGCAACTAGATTTATCCACTTTTTCGTTACTAGGGCTCCGCAATACGAGCGTTTCTGCCGAAATTCCGCCGTTTTTCGCGCAGCATTACATTCTTTCTCTGTACTCTGTAGCGACAAAGTAAAAATAATAGTAATTGAAAAGGAAATGTCAATAACGTTCATAATCTGATTAGCGAAGAGAAAGATAATTAGAGTAAGAGGAAAGAACAGAGAAAAAACTGAAAAAAGATTCAGGAGAAAGAAAGGAAGGACGAAAAAGAATAGAAGTTAATGGAGATAAGAGGAAAGTTAAAAAAACAAAGAAGCAATTAAAAAGGAGAAATAATGGTGGACATGGACGAATTAAACGAAAAAACTCAAAGAGAACATAAGAAAATGAAAGAGAAAATAATACGTAAAAAATAACAGGATTGGAAGGGATCAAACAAGGATAGTGAATTAACTGCCTTACGGTCCCGCTTAACCGCGGTCACCGCTGCGGTCGGTGCAGACAATCGATGCGACCCATTTACGTCTTCTTCGGTAAGCATCCCCTGACCAACAGAGGCTGCTGACTGCCTTTAATGAATCCATCGACCCCGTGCTTTGTTCCGTCTCACGAGGCGGCGCCTGCCCGCTTCGGCCTTGTCTCCACGGGGCGCGGCTTGCGTGGAAGCGAAAGGGGATTGATTGATTGATTGATTGATTGATTGATTCGTGTTTCCGGCGCGTCAACTACTTAGGGCATTAGTCCCGTAAGTGTAGTGCGTGTTTTCTTGGCAGGTGACGATGATGCTTTTCTCGCTGGATGGCGAGATCTGGCACCGACCTACCGTTGATTAGCGGGGTTTTCCCCTCAACCAGGTGTCTCCCGTCAGCGGGGCACCGCCCCAGCCGAGACAAGTTGTACGCTCCCGACCGGTCTTCCGGAATATGTGGTTCTGTAATGCGCGATAGTGTAAGTGTGTGTGTAAAAGGAGAGGATAGGACAAGGAAGAGGAAGGAAAGATCGCGCGCGGTCGGTGGCCCGTTTGTTAGGGTTCTGCTCCGGCATTCGCCTGGTGTTGATCGGAGAAACCACGGAAAACAACCGATCAGAGCAGCCGGCCGCTAGAATTCTCCTCCAGACAGCGACTGAATTCTGACCAAGCTGACAAGCTAGTATTGAAAATCCTGCCGCTGTCGAGACTGGAACCTAGGACCTCCCGGTCAGAGGGACTGCAGTGACATCAGGTTGATGCACAGAGCCATCTATCCCGGTAGCGGAAGGGGAGGCAACTGCTCTAAAGAACATGGCTGTCTGCGCAGGGGGCTGGAGGCTAGTTTGGATATAGGGCTATATTGCTATTCTCCGTTCGCGCTAAGAAAAAAGTGGATGTAAAAATAGCACTGCTTTGAGATGCTTACCATTGTTTAGTTGACACAATACCGCCTCAGGTGTGTTCATGTGCGTACGAAAATAGTTTTCGATGTAGTGGCTCATTTCTCTCATGAAGTTAAAATTTCAGATGAAACTTACACTCTATAAATCAGATTCCAAAATAAGGAGGCCATTGTTCCCACGCCAGCCCTTCCGGAAAAGGAGTTATCAATGTCGGTAACAGTTATGTGTCCAGCGTCTGACTGTTATCAGCTCTAGCGGAAAAAATGAATCCGTGGGAGTCGAGAGGCGAACTCAATCCACGCACGTGCGGTAGTAACTGGAGCTGTTGATTTCTTAAGAGCGTTCACTGACTCTACCAAGTGCGCGTGGCCGAAAGTAGTGCGAGCGGAATCGACGATAGAGAATTGGAGAAAGGCGGATGAATACCTCGGGTTTGTTTACATCAGCTTTTTTCTTAGGGCAAATGGAGAATAGTTTGAGTTATACTGCGATTTTTCTAACTTTGTCCCTCAAGGCCATTCAAATCCTATCTTCGCGATGGAATATGTCACGGTATTTCGCATCTGCGGCGAGGCGGGACTGGGCGAGGCGGGGATGGGCGAGGCGGGGCTGGGCGAGGCGGGGCGAGGCGAAGCGAAACGGGTCGCGGCGAGACGAGGCGGGACGGGGCGGGACGAGGCGCAACGAGACGGAACGAGGCGGAACGAGGCGGAACGAGGCCGGACGAGGCGGGACGAGGCGGGGCTGGGCGGGCCGGACCAAGTCGAGGAAGGCATGGCGGGGCGAGTCCAGATGAGGCGGGGAGAGGCGAGGCGGGGAGACGTAGGCGATCGAAGCGACGAGACCGGCGAGGTGGCTGCGAAATGAATGGGAATGGCAACGCATGACTGAAGGCGGCGAAGCAACAGCCGTGGTACAGGCGGCCTGACCAGGAGCTGAAGGCATAGGTGGCGATTGGGTGGGGAAGCGGAGGCGAGGGGGCGTGGGCGGGGGCAGCGGGGATGGGGGCGGAAGAGGCAAGGCACAGGGCGCACCGTCCTTGCACTGTAGAGGTAGGAGGCGCGCTGATGGTCAAATGGACGACCTGCGAAGGGCGTTGCGCTGTCAATGGGGGCGGCGGCGCACGGCTAATGGCCCCCTTCTGCTAGCAAAGGGCAGCCGTTCCCACCCCCTCGCACTTATCTCCTCGCTTGTGTGGGCTATCTTGTGCCGATAGGCCGACGAACACAGGTCGAGGCTTTCAGAGTAGCGTAGGGCAAGATCTCGAGAAGAAAGCAGCTGGTGATAGTGTTGTGTTGTAATGTGGGTGCTCATGTCTGAGTTCGCGGGCACTTAGGAATATGTGCACGTGAGCTTTTATTTACAAATGCAGGATCGCAAACAAACTCGCTCACTCAAGCTAACAGAATTTCGAAACAGTTCACCGGGAGAGATGGCTCACGGAATCAACTGATGTCACTGCAGTCCCTCTGACCGAGAGGCCCTAGGTTCGAGTCCTGACGGTGGCAGGTTTTTTGACACTAGCTTGTGAGCTTTGTCGAATTCAGTTGTTGTCTGAAGGAGAATTCTATCGATCGGCTTCTCTGATCGGTAGTTTTCTATGGTTTCTCCAATCAACATCAGGCGAATGGCGGAGCAGTATCCTACCAAATAGGCCATCGGCTGTGCGCAATCTATCGTTCCCTCTCCTTGCCTTGCCGTAACCCTTACACACACACAAACATGCGCCACACTGAGAGCTTAGAGCGTCCCGTCTGGTGCGATGCCGTCTGTGGCGGTGGGAGATACTTGGTTGGGGAAAACCCCGCTAGCCGACGGAAGATTGGTGCCGGAACTCGCCATCCAACGGGAGAAGATCACCGCCACTTTCCGAGAAAAAAGACGAACTATACTTCCAGGACTAATGACCCTAATAATTAACGCGCCCGTAATCATTAGCAATCAACTGATCGAAATAATTCAGGCATTCTCTTAAATACAAGCGTTTAGCTGAAATGGCGGTGTAGGAAAACAGCATTGAAAATTAGTGGTACTTTTTTAGTTAATAGTACGAACCGTTTGAATGAAAAGTTTCTTTTGACAAAATTTAAAAAAATACGTTGTTAGTGCAACACGTTTCCACCTGACTTCAGCTGTAAGTAGAACGTACTCATGCTGCAATCAAGGGGCATATAATATGTAAAAATATCACTACTCTAGGTAGAGAGATAACTCAATAATGAGTTAACGATACTTGGACATCAATTTACTCGAAATGTTCGTTGCTGGCATTCCAAAGAGTATTGGGTGAGGAGGAACTGGGCATCAATGGATACCATTGTAGTGCTTCTGACATGGAGGTTCCAGGATTTCAGCCCCGACGGTGGATGTATTTTCGACCCTAGCTACATAGCGAGGTCGAATTCAAACGCGATCTAGAAGATAATTCTAGTGGCCGGCTGTTCTGATCAGAAGATTTCCATGGTTTCTCCGATCAACATCAGGCGAATGGTGGTGCAGTACCTTAACAAATTGCCCACGAACCGCCCGCGATCATTCCTTTCCCTTTGTCCTATCTTCACCTCACCCCTAACACTCTTACATTTATGTGCTACCAGACATGTTGGGAAACCAGTCGAAAACTTAGTGCTTGTCTTGACCTGGGCAGAACACCGCTTCCTCACTTGATAAAAAACATGCACTACACTTACGGGGATAAGAACCATAGCAGTTTACGCGCCTGAAAACGCGAAATAATCAATATTTCAAGGGTCGAGTTCTTTGGAGGCAAACTCAAAAATTAAACAAGTATTCGTACAATGAACTCTTCGACCAATTATGGATTAAGTAATTCTAGACGTACGCAATTAATCCAACACAACACTTTTTGCAATAGTGCTTAAAGTTATATTTTCTCAAAACAGTTCAACAAAAGTAGAATACAATATACGAGTACATACGTCAAGTAAGTGATTGTAAAAAATCTGAGTGCAGAGCACACTGAGGATATTGTATTAACGCTAGCGGTTTATTGAAATAGGTCTTTGGGAAAAGGCGCCGAAGAACTTATAGATCTTTAAGTAAGAGTAAGTTTTTGGTTTTTTGAGTAGAAAAAAAATATGTGCATCCTAGTGTACGTGCAACAAAACATTGCAATAATATTCGCCCACTAAACTGATGACCATACTTCAGGTTTGAGCGAAGCTATTCCTTGGCGTCAGAGGTCTAAGTCAAAATACTTCTAATAGACAGACAATTCCGTATACATACACACTGTTTTATAAAATCCGAAGCCAATAAATGCAGGAGTACCTCAGGAACCACTAATTTTTACTGTACTGTCTAACACATGCGTTAAATGCCAACCTTCCGTGATGTCAAAACAGCACTCTACGCCGACGACACAGCTCAATTTACCTCCCATAATGATATAAATATAGTTTTTTGATAATATGCAAAGCAGTTTGAAAATCAAAACCGGATCAGAAGATGAAGATCTGAAGGTCTCCAATGACCTTGCTCAATGCTAAAGATAAAAGTATTCAAGCTAAAATATTTTCTTTACCCCGATATCAAAATCCTGCACTTCAAAACTCCATGATGAAATGTGATTTGACAAAAAAGGAATATTCCAGTAAAATTTCTTAGTGTTCCATTGGATCAAAAACGTACCGGTCATCTCACATTCAGGCAATACCTAATAAAATTTACAAAATATTTCAAACTTAGATCCGCTAATGAATTTCAAATCTTTCATTAAAATGGAATGTGGTTCATTAATATTCAAATCAATAATCTAATCATGTCTGATGTTCGCTTGCACCGTATGTTGTGGTATTGTTTCTTCCCATTTGAAAAAAAAATATAACAGAAGATAGATTTAATGATTCCTACGCATAATTATTAAACCTCATTGGTTAATTCCGAACAGAATGATTCACACAGAAATAGAAATTGAACCTCTTGGCCAATATACGAGTACTCGATATTGATACTCGATAAACTAATCAAATAATTCTACAATCTTATTTTCAACTTGCACAAATACTTTTGTGTTTTGTATTTATTATTGGCCAAGATAAAAAAAACTTTCCCTCTATGTTCAAAATAGCCCAAAGATATGCTCCGCATACCATAAACATTCACTAGACTCAGAAATAAAATTTATAAATAATATTGAAGTTAACAATGAAGGGGAATAAATAAAACTACATTATTCCATTTCATTACTAACATCCAATAATTAAAGGTTACTAACGTAACGACTGTGAAATCGTTCTGAAATATTATTAAAAAATATCCGAAAACTCTGGTAAACAATAGCTGTTGAAATGGAAGAATAAATATTTCAAAAAAGTGAAACCTTCAATACCAAATATTCAAAATATCTGAAAGAAATAATATGAAATGGACATTTTTGTAAAACAATGTTCTAAAATAATCTCTGTGAATTCAGTTTACTCTGTTTACTAAATGAGAATTAAAAATATTAATGAATCATAGATCACCAAATCTTATTTGTGTACAGACGGTGGTCTATGTTTAAAAACGGAGAATGAGGTTGATTCTGGGAAACACCATTTTCATTCGTAACATTTATTTTGCAGTCTGCATGATAATAATTTCGAACGAAATAAGATTACAACAAAGAAATAGAATATACAGGTATAATTTACTCAAATAGACTTAGTTCGTAACTTAGATAAACAGTCAAGGAAAAAGAAGATAAGACTGACAATAGGTTTGTTCGTAGCTCAAATAGAACAAGTATGACTTAAATCTATTTGTTGAAGTAGTATGAAATAACACAGGGGAATGGAATTCTTACAATGCTTACTCCTAAATTGTGTTCAGCAGATAAGTCAAATAGAACGACACAAATATTCTGGTATTAAAAACATGCAAATAAACATGGAAATTAAAAACTCACAAAAGCTGTCAAGCTCAGAGGTAGTAGAGGATGCATTTCCATGAACTCACCTGTAAAACAGGGAAAATTATGAATATTAATATATTTTTAATAAGAAAGTTCAAATACCTTCAGAAAATGTAATATAAGTACTTAAAAGAATACGTGAGTACATACATAAAAAGGCAAAATAAGCAAATGCAATACTCGTACATTTTATTTCTTTTAGTTATATAAAATAAGTTATACTAAAAATCACTTTTGTAATTGTGACACCTCGTTCGCTCTTACTTCTGAGAAAAAGAAGAAGTTTCGAATGTCCCCTCTCTTCAGTAACTTAATTAATATTCAGTAAATATTAATTTGTAGTGTTACAAATAATGTAAAATTAAAAATATAGTAAGAATGTGCATTTTTCATCAAGGCCTGCCTCCTCTTTCGTTATCCTCACTGTTCTAAAAATCTTTCCTTTCTAAGAAAGGAAATGTATTGGGAACAATGAATTATGAGCAAAACATCACCTATCATTTTCGCATTGTATTATCTCCAAAGATTAAAAGTCGCTTCAGCTAGCAGGATGGCCTCAATAACATGTTAATTTCAGGTAATTGTTGATTCGAAGCATATGAACGCAATCAAAATTAATTACTTATTATTTAGAAATTCCTTTCTGATAAACCATTTTTTAAATTATATTCAAACATTCATGCAAACATTCATTCTCAATGCAGAACCAATACTGATACGAGTGTTTGCTTTCAATATTGGCAAATATGTGTTTACTTGTATTTTCGTTAACATTCACGTAGATTGCGGTGACCTAATTTAAATGCAGTTAATAAATTGTCGTTGAGCCACAATTCGTGACAGACGTAAATGAACCTTGTCATCAGCTTGTGACATTCGCTTTATTTCATGGAAGAACGAAAATAAAAATACGTATAATATGGTTTTACTAACTTTTCCGACAACTGTCAGAAAAAAATCCCTCGAGAGAAGACAACCAATTTTTGGAAAACGACTTAGATACAGATTGAGACACGTCCAAAATATCAAAATAATAATCTTTACCTATAGATGAAACAAAAGGATCGTTCATTACAAGAATAAAGGAATGGGTTCAACTGAAGGAATTTTAAAATATGTTGCCCAAGTTTTAAACCCGTTCTTGAAAACGATATTCACAATCACTAGCGTTTGATTCTAAGTTAGTGAATATTCTGATATACTAGAAAAAAACATGGATACATACGTCAATTTACTTTAAAAAGAGAATTAAATTAAATGTTGATTATTCCAAAACGAAATGATCGTAATTAATTTGAACGAAGCAGTGACATAAACTGGAGCGCCAACCATGAACAAGATAAAATTTCTACTTCTAATTTATTTAGAAAATCTTTTGGCCTAAATAAAGTAAGTAAACATGTTTTTGTCTTGCTTGTAAATGGTAATAAAGACACTTCCAGTTGTCATGTCAAAGTCGAGAAAATAAAATGGAGCGACTTGTTTACGAACTCTACCGATGACAAATGCAGAAGTAAGTGGGAGATAAGACTGAAATGCAACAAGTCACAATAACCAGATCATACAAATCTGACACATCATTTATATTAAAGCTCTAAAGAGAACAATTTTGATGTCCCTCCTAATCGGCTCCATGTGAACGTTTTTAAACAACCGAGGTAAAAAAATAACAAAATTAGGAGTGGAGGGCACTATGTATTGGTTAGATCGCAGCTTTTCTTTGTTAATAAAAAGCTACGAAATTTGCATTATAGAATGAAAATGAGGAGATGAAGTCATGAGAACTTGAGTGATCGTTAAAACAATTGTTTGAGACTATCAATTCCTGTATATCTGTGATATCTACGGAAAATAGAGAAGAGGTGAGGGAGTCCTGATATTATTATTATTATTATTACTATTATTATTATTATTATTATTGTTATTATTATTATTATTACGTGTCCCACACATGTCCCATTATATAAAAATTTCAATAATGCCAATAAAAAGTTCAGTCATTACATAAGGAAAGGTTGTTAGCAAGATTTCCTGTTAAGGGCCATAACATCCACGAATATATTTATAAAGATCTTGGTGAATATAAAACATACGTATATTCATAGATGCACTGTTTTCTTTCTTAACTTTTCTACAGTTCTTCTGTGCGATGTAAACGCAAGGATTCAGCTAGTATACACGTATTAAAAAATAACAAACACTTTTGGTCCGTACTACGAGTATCCAGGTATCTCCCAACAGCGGGGCACCACTCCAGCTGACATAAGCTTTAAGCTTCTGACTACTGGTTATCCGACATGTGAGGCAGCGTAGTGCAAGTAGTCAGAACAAGGAAGAGTAAGGAAGATCGCCCGCAGTCCATTCCCCCTTTTTTAGAGTACTACTTCGGCATTCGCCTAGTATTGATCGGAGAAACCACGGAAAACTACTACGCTAGAACTCTACTCCAGACGGCGACTGAATTTGACATAACTATATAGCTGGTGTCAAAAACCCTGCTACCATCGGGACTCCAACCCTAGAACCTACCAGTGAGAGGAACTGCAGTGACATCAGTCGATGTCCTAAGCCACGTTAGACAGTTTGAGATTTCGAAGTTCCCTTCAGATTTGAGATAGGAGGTTTCGCGGTTCTATCAGCTCTTCGACATTTCCCCCTATCATCTTTCGCTCGAATCCTCTCTCTCGTTCCTTCTCTCCTTCACAGCTTCCGCGTCTCCGGGGAGCAGAAGGATCCTCGGCTCAATTACCATATCGGCAGCCGGGAGTGGAGGGACAGGAGTCTCTGCGGAGTTAGGGGGTCTGGGGTGGGGCGGGTGGGGCGGAGAGAGAGGGAAGGGGGGACGGCAAGGAACGAAAGGACACGGATGTTCACTCTGCGATCGTGGAGACGCCGCCGTCCCGCGTCGACACGAGCGAACCATCCGGCAGGTAAGTGTCTGAGAATCGATAGCTCGGAGAGAACGATATATCGGATTCCAATCGCAGTTTTCTCTAAAACAACTACAAGGCGATTCAGCGGCGGCACTTAAGAAGCCGTGGCGACTGTTTGCACTCGGGGCCGGGGCCCGCGCGGGGTGCACCCGCTTCGCCGCCTGATGCGATAAAGTTCGGGCGCTGGCACAATGCCCCTCTTATGGAGGGGAAGAAGCGTCATAAAAGCTGTGGTCCGCTCCCAATGGACACAAAGAATCGGTTACGACTCCGCGAACTGTTGTGAATGACCGATTCGGAACGGTGCAGTTTCTCGCTTTAGATTTCCCGAGAAGAAAGACTTATTGCTCGGAAGGATCTGAAGAATAGCTTTGCGAGGTACATTTATCACGGTTTACAGATAATTTCCTTAATTCGGTAATCCACGCAAGGAATGAACTGGAAGGACAAAATAAATCCACCTACATACTCAGAGAAAACACTCGTATTGTTGAGAAGTTTCTACTGCTGATTTTCAACCTGTAAGTTTTTATAATTTGTGTACTGCTGGAAGGAGACCCACTTTAATTTTAACTCTAAAATTTATTATGAATATTGCTTTATCAGTGCCTTATATTTAAAAAAAGGCAGATGTTTATAAATAAACAACACAATGTATAAATATAACATACGCTTTAAACACAACTTCTGTCAAGAAATGATAATGCTCTTGAATAATTGAAAGAACTTAATTTAGAAGGGCATTATCTTCGCAGAATACTAACTAATCAATTTGTCTTGGAGAACTCTTAACGTGGCTATGCCTATAGGTTTATTGATTACTGTGGATATATTTGTATTAATAAAGTATATAAATATTTTATGAAGTATAAGCGAATATCTAAATTACAGAAATGTGCGTGAAAACAACGATTTTCCGAATTGTAGGTATAAAAATGTATGTCTGATGCAATGGTTATATATATAATTAAATTAGAGATATTTGTGATGTTCAGAATATTTTTTCTCCAGATTCAGTTTTTTGTAGATTTGATGATCCTATGTACGTACGGGTTGAAAACAAGGATAGCAGGACTAAGGGGTCTTATGCGGAAAGGTTCGGTTACACCTCAGGCAGTTTTAACATTGAAGATATATACTTAATTGAAGAACACAGTTTTAAAAATATATTTATAAAAAATGTGGGTAAATAATTAAAGTGAAAGTGCTCCATTTTGATAGACATCCAATCTTTTTCCTACTTGTAGAAAATGACACACGAAATGCACGCTACAAATTTTCTCTTAATGTTTCACAAACTACCTTACCAAGCATAACGTGATGTAAATCAATTCACTGTATTCTCATATACATCCATGTGACTTATTTTGTGATCCCGTTTGAATTGCAACACGTTGAAACATTCAAAATCGTTTTAATGCGATACGGTTGAAAATAAACGTCTCCGAACGCCAACAAAAATCTCGTAAAATAAAGTCGCGCGCGACGCTGCAATTCGCACACGAAAAGCGTCGCCCGTAAACTCTTTTCACTAAACTCTATCAGCGAAACCATTACGAGAGGGATCCCAGCGGAAACGATGTAAATAGCAGCCTGGAGAGAACAGGCGCGCTTTAGCAAACGAAGCAAACTTTGATGTATCGTCCCCGCGGAGTTCGCGGACACCAAGCGTGACGAAGGCAAGACAAAAACCGTCCGTCTGTCCGTCCGTCTGTACATCCGTCCGTTTACCCGTCCGTCCGTTTGTCCGTCCGTCCGTTTTTCCGTCCGTCCGTTTTTCCGTCCGTCCGTTTGTCCGTCCGTCCGTTTGTCCGTCCGTCCGTTTGGCCGTCCGTCCGTTTGGCCGTCCGTCCGTTTGTCCATCCGTCCGTCCGTTTGTCCGTCCGTCCGTCTGTCCGTCCGTTTGTCCGTCCGTCCGTCTGTCCGTCCGTCCGTCCGTCCGTCTGCCCATCCGTCTGCCCGTCCGTCTGCCCGTCCGTCTGTCCGTCCGTCTGTCCGTCCGTCTGTCCGTCCGTCTGTCCGTCCGTCTGTCCGTCCGTCTGTCCGTCCGTCTGTCCGTCCGTCTGTCCGTTCGTCTGTCCGTTCGTCTGTCCGTCCGTCCAATTTGATGTTATGATGCACATTACTTTCAAAGAGCAAGGCCGAAAATTTACCGGAGGAAATATATAATGTAGAAATATTTTAGATCGTAATGCATTGAATCTCTAAAATGTAGAAATGTTTCGTTTCGGTCTTCACAAATAACCTAGTCGTCGTTACTTCTGCGAGCAAATAAGCGAAACCACATCCAAGAGATTACCTTTTAGTTGAATTTTTATGAGAGAAAAATGACAAATTAGGTAATACACCACTTTCAGGGAAAAATAATATATCGACATTCCAGTTCTGATACTTTTTGAAACGATTCATTATTTTACTTACAAAAATCGGATCGATCGAAAAAGTTGGACGCCCTTTGATTTTACTAATGTGTCTTCGGAGCTAAAGAATTCGAGGTGGAAATTGACTGCACTTCTGAGAGCCATGAAAGGACAATAATAAATGTAGAAGGAATACAAACAAATTCTTTTATCCCCTTTAGAGAAATGCCTTAAAGATGGGACAATGTTAGTAATTAGAACCAGAACTAAAAGATTTCCAGAAATAATCTCTTTCATTCTTTTACGTTATACAGGATCAAATACAGAGTAAAATGTTCCTGTTTATCGACCAAATATACGTAAATTATTCGCAGGGTTTGATCATATGCACAAGCACGAATATATTTAATGCATTGCAATTTCATGAAACAGAATCAAAAATAAATATTGATTTAATATTTTTATAATATTAATTACACTCTTTGAAGAGTATTAATTACTATTCTGCATCAAAAATACTAGCGGGATAAATGATTTATTTGGTCATTTCTCAAGCCCTGTAAGCATGACAGTAACAATTTCGCTACAAAGTGTATTTTTTTCAACAAACCAATTCTTTTTTTTTGTGAAAGACATATCGAGAACCTCCTCCAGGAATCGAATCCTAAATCACACGTACAGAAATGCACAGATAAACGATGCCCATTTTTCAGAAACTACGGGAATTCCCAAGAGCAACAGTGCCTTGGGGACAAATGACCGTCAGTGAACGACTGAAAGACACACGCAACGACAAAGTGCCACGAGGTAAGGCGAGAAACTAGCGTCGGAGAAGCTGTAAGGCGAGGCGGAGACACGGCAAAGAGAGACTGTGAGGGAGGTGGTGACACCGCATCAGCGGAGAGAACAAGTCGTCAGTGCTCACAAAAGGTGGTACAAAGCGTCAGAAATGACGCGAGGCAAGGAGGAGACAATGAGTGAAGAGTAGTTGTGAGGTTGCCAGTGGCGCGGCGGATGGGGCCAAAGTAAGAACGCATGGTACAGAGCGTGACAAATTTCTCGAGCAAAATACACATGCGTGTGTATATATATATATATATATATATATATATATATATATATATATATATTGATTTTCTCAGGAATTTCGCAATATTTTCCTAGTGTGGTCGTTACTTTGGTGATGCTGAAATTTCTGAGATATTCTTCTCTGCTTTTTCATTGTGATTAAACAATTGTCAATGCGCTTAAATAATTCTTTTAATTCTTGTTCAGAACAGAGTTATGAGAGAAAAACAAGAAATTTGGGATATACCTCTTTCAGGGTATATATCGACATTCCAATCCTTGTACTTTTTGTAACAATTCATCATTTTATTTACAAATATCGGAGAACTTTGACTCTAAGATAGTGTCTTCGGCGCTAAAGAACGCGAGGCTACGAAATATTTTTTTTGCGAAAGCATTTAGAAAATACTTTATAGTAATCACGTAAATTGTATATAATGTAAATAATATCAATGCTAATAACATACGAAGTTAATGTCATGGATATCCACTGTACGGATAACTTACGACCGCGCATCAGGGAAGTTAGATTAGACAGCCTGGCCCTTTGCCTCTTCTATCTCAGTGTTTTCATTAGGGTTTGGATTAGTCAGTTGTTGTCTCTCCGCCTCCCCAGAAGAGCTGGGATTGGGAAAGAACAAAGGTGGTTTTGGACTTGACGGAATTCCACAGATACTACGTACAAATGTGACAATTACCAAATGAAAACACTGAAGCACCGTCCAATCTGTGGTCACGGGGTAAAAGTTCTTAATCAATTTTTGGCAAAAATGGGTTAAGTACTGAAACTACAAGTTTAGTACCTATGTTTTATTTTAGTAAAACGACCGAATTCAAATGTTGCCTACTTAAAGAGAAAAAAACATTAAGAAATAGCGTTTAGAGTAGGAACAAGCGAAGGCTCAAAAATCTCACCCTTGTTTTCTCTAAACTAAGATTTTTGCCTTAAGAACTTTTACCCCGTGAACACAGCAATATGAATGGCGAGCCTTCATCGCGCATGCATTCACTGTCCAAGCCAAGGCAACGAGCGCCAGGCGAAGGCAGCGGGGGCGGCCGGAAGAGCGCGTCGGCGCGGCGCCCGGAAGCGGCGTCGGCGCCGTCGACGTCGTCGGCATGCGGCGCGGAGCTCGTGCCACACGGACGCCTGGGCGCGCGGCCCCGGCGGCGCGGCGCGGCGCGGCGCGGCGCGTGCGGCCCGCTGCCCCACATGCCCCGCGGCACTTTCGTCGCGCGGCGCCGCCAACTGGAGCGCCCGCCGGACACGCCCCCTCCCCTCCACCCGCTCCGCGCCGGCGCCCCTGCACACGGGCATTACGCCCCTAAGTGGAGGGCGGGATTTTAACGCGGTTCTCCACGCGCCTAATCGGCTCGAGAACAAACATGTAATCCTAAAAATGAATGAATTCCCGCCACTCCAGCGTAACTGGAGGGGGTGGGAAATTGAACGCGGGAGGTGGCGGTGAACTTACGATTGATTGTCCGTGATTCCAGGCGTGTCGACAACAGAGGTTCATTATTCCCGTAAGCGTAGTACGTGTTTTCCCTCGGGAGGTGGCGGTGAATTTTCCCCGCAGGATGGCGAGATCCGGTGCCGACCTACCGTCGACTAGCGGGGATTTCCCCCTCATCCAGGTATCTCCCACCAGCGGGTCACCGCCCCAGTCGGGACAAGCTCTAAGCTGCCGACTCGTCTCCCGGCATTCGTGGTAGTGTAGTGCTTGTTAGTGTGTGTGTGTGTAGGAGGAGAGGACAAGGAAGAGGAAGGAAAGATTGGGCGCGGTCCGTTTGTTAGGGTACTGCTCCCGCATTCGTCTGGTGTTGATCGGAGAACTACCGATCAAAGCAGCCAGTCGCTAAAATTCTCCTTCAGACAGCGACTGAATTCGACTTAGCCGACAAGCTATTGTCGAAAATTCTGTTCCCGTAGCGAGTGGAGTTCTAGGACCTCCCGGTCAGAGGGACTGCAGTAACATCAGTTGATGCCCTGAGCCATCTCTCACGGTCCCTAAGTGTAGAGCGGGATTTTAATGCGGGAGGTGACGCTGAACTTACGAGATGCGTCTTGCGGGGTTTCCCCAGCCAGATGTCTACTACCACCTATTCCTCCATGCTCGTTTACATCTCGACATCATACTCATTAATTGATCAAAACCTCACGTCTACGCCAGGCATTGCTGTAAGACTACAAATTGTCATAATATTAACGCCCATGTGCTGGGACTGACTCGGTGGTCGCCTGCGGGACGCGACCGAGCACTGGAACAAAAGCTCAGGATATGCAAAGGGTTGATCAGAGAACGGCCGAAGAGGTCGGACGTACCGCCCGAATAATTATACCGAATGGCAATGGTCACACTACATTTCAAATTGATACGGTATGAAAGCAAAAACATTAAACTGCTCTTCGAGGGCCAATTTTTTATAATGCGTTTTATACAAGAAACTTCAAACTCCTTTTCCTTTTGTGAACTGAAAGGCTATTGCAGTTTTTAACTGAAAAAACTCAACGTAAGAGATGAGATCAATTTTGTTTGATAAATAAAAATAAAAATTGATTTTTATAAAATCGAAAGAATTTTTTTGAAATTAACAGCCATAATTTTCTTGAGATGTCCTTTTTGTAACACCAGGTCTTCTTCTGCCATCTAATCATACCATTCTCGCGTATCTCAACTTTACGCCCTTCGTCATATCTTTTTCTCTTCCCTCATTGTCCTTCATTTGTTTCGACTCATTCTTTGCACTCACTCATCTTCATCCCCTTTATTTTTCCTGCCCTTAGCCATACTTTTCCGTGCGTTCACTCCGCTTTTCCGATTAGTATTAAATATTTCAGGATATATCTGAATATA
The DNA here is from genome assembly GCA_031308135.1 of Acheta domesticus. NCBI lineage: Eukaryota > Metazoa > Arthropoda > Insecta > Orthoptera > Gryllidae > Acheta > Acheta domesticus. The sequence goes on along the minus strand of JAHLJT010000631.1, from coordinate 22,649,072 downwards.
TAAAAAATAACTTAAAAACTTTACATAAGTAGATGTATTTTTTAAGTGTTGGCGCCCTGAACTAATTGCCGCTCAAGTCAACTGACCCCCTGCCCGAGCACGACTACAAGTCACTTTCTTTATTCCAATATAATTAGATGACTGAAAAAAATAATTACATCATTCATTTAATATTTTTAATTTCGTACTTCAACATTCAACAAGTATGACACTTTCCGTAACTCTGTACCATGTATTTTACTCTTAACGCGAGACTTTTCAACACCGAACGCAAACGAAGATAAAACATTTCGAACGGACGATATGGCATTCTGACAGTTGTGATATGTATCGTATTAACTGGCTTAATTCAATTACGGTGCCAATATGGCAGAGGATACGTAACGTGACTTTTAATGGATGCAAACCCACTCACCTCGCGAAAATGTTTGGAGGGTAAAGTTCAATTAATTCCTTTCTCTCCAGTAAGTTAAATGTTTTCACCCTCAGAATGAAAATTGGCTCAAAACATATTATACTCTTTATAATAAACAAACCGAACAGCTTTAACGTAAGAACACATTTCTCTAGGTGACGAATTATAGAATAACTCAACTTGGGATACGAGAAAATCATTAAATGATGAATGAAATTTGTTAAAACATTTCTAGGTAGAAAGTGCATACGCTATAAATAAGTTTTCGAACAATAATACGTTAATCAAACAGCAACGTTCAAACTCAACTCAAAATGGATCCATCAATAATGAAGAGAAATCTCATTAAGTACCGTTTTCAACGATATCGTGGATGCTCTTCATTGCAACTACAAGTTGACAATAAAGACCAAATACAGTTTCCGAATATATGTTATATGAGAGGTGTAAGTCATCTGTAATCCTAAAATTATATTTTAATAGCCATGTTTGCGAATGCAAGTAGGACATTCATTACGAAGTTGTGTCTGGCTTTGATCAACAGCGAAGATCAATACTGTAGTTTGCAATAACGTTCACTCATAACTAAGCTTTATGCACGAGTCTCTCATTCCTTACATTACTGTGTATTTACGGTACGAATTTTTAATCGAGGACGTCTATTTTGTAATAAGAACATTGCGGCCTTGGAATTCGTAGTGATGTCACAAAATACACTTCCAATTTTCATTCGCAAAACTTCGAACAAAAATTGAAACGCCAAGTCACATTACATCTTTAGAATTAAACCCCGTATTAATCGTAACAGAACGTAACCTGTACATTAATATTGGTAGAAACTGCATTTATCCAAGTTTGAGGATTATGTGGGAGGCTTTGTTTTTCTAGTCTTCCTACTGGTCCACCGCTTTACGTCACTACAGAGCAATGACAAATCAAATAATTTGATGCTAAGGGAATCGTGGTAGTTTGCCCTCACTTCCCCTCATCCCAATTTGATAATATATCAGTACGCTGAAGTCGTACATCCAACATAACGATGAGCGCGAGGGGGTTGTGATATGCCAATCGGCAGTCATTCATCAAGGAAAGAAAAACATTAAAAATATCCAATACTTGTATCTGCACTCAGTTTATTTGCAAACATACTGGGTTGGGCGATCTGGAATAGTCTCTGCAATGCAACGCCCCTCGAGGCGAAGGAAAGCAGCGCCCGACACGACGGCGCTAGAGCCTCCCGCCGCGGCGCCTCAACCCTCCCCTCAGCCTCCCTCGACGGGCGTCTGGGCGGCGGCTGGCTATGCTCCGCGCCTGCCAAACGAGCCTTATCTTTGGCAGCGCCCACCACCCACCCTTTCGCCACGCCCTCGCCTCGTCGCACTCCATCTCGCCTCGCCCACCCCGCCTCGCCCAGCCCCGCCTCGCCCAGCCCCGCCTCGCCCAACCCCGCCTCGCCCAGCCCCGCCTAGCCCAACCCCGCCTCGCCCAGTCCCGCCTCGCCCAGCGCCGCCTCGCCCAGCCCCGCCTCGCCCAGCCCCGCCTCACCCATGCCCCCTCCGCCTAAAACTGCCCCGTCTCGCTGTCTCGCCCAGCCCAGCCCCGCATCGTCCCTTTCCGGCTCGCCCGGCCCCACCTCGCCCGGCCCCACCTCGCCCGGCCCCACCTCGCCCGGCCCCACCTCGCCCGGCCCCACCTCGCCCGGCCCCACCTCGCCCGGCCCCACCTCGCCCGGCCCCACCTCGCCCGGCCCCACCTCGCCCAGCCCCACCTCGCCCGGCCCCACCTCGCCCAGCCCCACCTCGCTGTCTCCGCATTCCCAGCCTAGCCCCGCCTCGTCCCTCTCTGCCTCGCTCGGTCTCCGTTCGCCCAGCCCCTCTCGCTCGCTCGCTCCGAGAGAAGAGGCGCCACTAACGAAATTTTCGTCTCCGCCTTCCCGCCCTCCACACCCTCCGCCGTGACCTCCGCGCCTCGGCCGTCAAGCCCCACCGCGTCGGCCGCCTCACGCCCGCGACGAAGCGACGGTCGATGTTTTATCGCGCTTTTCTTCCCTCACACTCGCTGCTCTGCCTGCGCGTCTCGGGTTCCGATCTCTCGCTGCGATGGAAATTGTTAAGACAAGCGTGCTCGATGGGAGTGGTCGTCGTTTGTGATCAAGTTCATTTATTTCATTATGGAAGGGAAAGATAATAGTACTGCTGGTGCGATATAGCTGCCTATTCCATTTCTCCAGTATCCACGAATACCGAGATGATAAGAGTCCGGCAGACAACTGGACTATTTCCAAGAGCTAACTATTGAAGTGCTTCTTTATTTCGGCGCTCTAGAACTCGGACACTGTATCGGTGTCTTAGCAAACCTGTTTTTGAAAGAGCAAGTTGTCTGGCACTTTTCATTATATTTTTTATTTTTAAAAAAATGTTTAAGGTCGCATCAACATCTAGATCATTAGCGACTAATGGCGTTTAACGGTAACTGTGAAGATGACATTACATGGTGATGACAGGAGGTGAAATGACGAACGCAAATACCACCATGCCCGAGGCGGACTCGAAACCGCGACCCTTCGGTCCCAGATCGCTACAACACTTTAGGGATCTCGGCCACCAAGGATCGGCTTCATTAAATTATAAAGTTGGATGCTCAGTTCTTCTCCCCAAAATACTAATTGCCTACTTCTTAACAAAACCAACCATTTTTTAATGCATACGTCGCTAATTAATTTGATTTCTAGTGGGCATGTAAAAATATGATAACAATCATTCAAATGCTTTTCATAACTTACAAGGAGACGTTGGAGAAGGATGAAACATGAGTAATGGAAAAATGTATTTCATAGTGGTAAGGACATGCACGTACGTTTGAATAAAAATTAGTAAAAAATAGCAAAAATGCAACAAGTAGCTGGGAACATATCAGAAGATATGCCGTTCCCGCTGTTTTCACTGCCATGTACAATGATTTCCTGGTCATCAAGTCTTACTAGAGCCAATTAGTTTGAAAATAAGTACTAAGTTAGAAGAGAAAAGTGTCAAAAACCATAATGTTCTTCAGTTACACTTACGTTTCGCTCGCAAGGGCAGTGGGGTCGTCGTGGATGGGGACGGGAGTAGGGTGACACCTTGCGCTTCGTGTGGCACAGGACCTTGCCACCCCGCAGTTCGTGATCACTCCAATTTTTTTTTTGATATTATGAAACTTTTGATAAAGGCGGTAAATAAATTGTTACATTTCTTTCAAATCATTACAATATTTCTGCATTTCACAAGCCAATGCTGTGGAAAATCTTTGGAATTCCATGCATACCTTCGTATTACTTAAATTGTTATTAAACTATTATTTAAATTTTACCGATAATTTTAATAATAAAAAATTTATAATGACACTTCTGTTTGCCGACGACCAAATGATGGTATCTGATAATGAAGACACTCTACATAGAGCTCTATATGAACTGCAGATGATCATTAAAGAATGTAATTTAGAGATATCTGTCCAAAAACTAAGTCAATGGCATTCCAAGGGAAATACCCAATTAGATGTAAATTAGTGGTTAATAGCTCAAATATCGAAGTAAGTTCATTTAAGTTCCTGGGTTGTGATCTGTCTTACAAAGGAGCAAATAAGAAAATTGAAAAATTTAACAGAAGATGTGGAACTATTAGGAGGACACTAAAAAGTAAAGTCAGGAAAGATACGATCATGAAATTTTATAAAAACTTAGCGGCTCCTTATGGGCTATATGGATGTGAAATCTGGACCATGGACACAAAAATTCGAAGTAGAATTCAGACTGCCGAAATGAGTTTTTAAGGGGTTGTATTGGAGCCACAAGGAGAGACAGGATCTGCAATGAAGAGATACGTAACTACCTAGGAATTTATAATCTAAATGGCAAAATTGACGAATACATGAAAGCATGGAGAGACCACATTGATAGAATGGAGGACACACGAATACCAAAACATATTCTGAAATATAAGCCAAGAGGAAAACGAAACATAGGAAGACCGAAGAGAAGATGGATGGACCAATAGAAGGAGAGGCAACGGAACGAAAGTTCTAATGCTGGCAGCAGAAGAAGAAGACCTTCGTATTACTTCAATTTTTAAAGAAAATATGTCTTAAACATTCTTAAATATTACAATACTGCGGTTTATGAGGGCGGACCTTTGAAAGCCTCCACTTGCTGGTCCTACTGGGACCAAGTGCTTATTAAATTCTGTTAACCTTCCACTGTACCGTCATTATTTGTTTCACATTGTCTGTCATCGTTTTAAAGTCTTCAGGCACTTTAGCAACCGCTGCCCCTTGTCTAACTCGGATGGTTTTCTCTTTCATTACAAGTTGGATCTCGCGTTGGGCGCTGGTATTTCACCCCGTTCTTTCGCGCCGAAGACTTCTGGGCTCTCGGAGCGCTGGTGGTTTCTAATAAAACTTTTCTTCGCAAGTCGTTCCGCAGCATCGCGCGTCTTTCGGCGACCAGCGCTCGCATCCATCTGCGGAAGTTCTCTGCCTTCAGGTCGCATCACGTGCAGCAAGCACAACGCAACGCTTTGTTTCTCGCTCTTCTGTGATTTTTATTGCTTAAATAAAAAATGTCTTCCACCGTAACCGACTGAAACGTAACTTGTCCAAACAATTCATCCACCCACAATAATCCTTTCAAAATTGATTTAACACATAAAATATATTGTTCTTGATGCGTGAGCTTTTTTTGTAGATACTCATTTCTGTTTGCAATACTCAATCAGTTCGATCTTCTGCTGCCAAGGGCCTAACTGACCAAAGAAATTTAATTATTCAATAAAAAAATCTAATGTGTTACAACTTCTGCACTTCAACGAAACACTGAAGTAATGGTTGCAGGGAGCCAACTCTGGACAAAATATGAGAGTAAAGAAGAATACGATGTTTTAATATTAATAATTAATATAATTGCTGGTGGTGTACACACCTTCTCATAAGTAATATCACAGTACTTCGAGTGATATGTAGCGTGACTATTTCACGAATAAACACATTACATGATTTGAAAGGATAATTTAAAACACAGGAATTACAGAAAACAGAAATATTACTCAAAATTACAACCGAAAAATGAAAAACTTTCATTCAGCTCCGGCTTATCACTGCCTCCTGGAATAACTTACAATCAAATAACATTTGAATAACAGTTTAATGCAGAACATGATTTCAATTTTATGGTAATAAAACTTTCGAAAATCAGTTATAAGAAGGCTACTTACAATAACATTTATTAAAAGCACAATGGTAGGGAATGGTTTTCGATGATGTTAAAAGCACAATTATTAAAGTTGTAGGAAGTTGTTTTCCAAGTACACTTCTCCCCATAGCTCGTCACACACAGTTTTAAACTGTTTTTGACGTAAAATAAATAAGTATTGGTCTTCCGTGGAAGTATTTGAAATGGAAGATGCACAAGATGAATTAGCAGCGGAATTTGTCAATTTCGAATGGATTGAACACAAGTGTATACTCATTAAAGTATTTTCCTGAATAATTTTGGTAGTAACGATCCACATAGTTTTGATAGTATATTCTTTGTACTCTTCACCATCTAATCTTCATTTCTTAATTGCCTAAAATGTGTGAAATTTCTTCATTTGTAGTTTGCGCTGTCCATTTATATTTTCTTTCTTCACAAAATTCTTGAAATTGCTTCCACCCCCTTTCTCTGTTCCTTTCGCTGTTTTTTGGCACTTTTGAATCTATAATAATACACTCTATTTCAGAGTTTTAAACATTACCAAAACGACACATTTTAATATTATTTTGATGCGCACAAGCTATTTTGGACCTGAAACAATTGTTTTCGTTATCTTAAAAAGGTAAACAAAATTTTACTGCGGTAAAAAAAGGTAAAGGAAGTCATAATGATAAAGGTCTGGGATTGGTTTAATTTGAATATATCCTTGCTTAGCATTGGCTACTTACGACACGAACAGACATGAGTGAAATAGTCATAATAAATAAATTTGATATTTATTTATAAGGTGTTTTATAGTAGAGATTTTGAGGCATGAAGAAGAGACACGACTTGCACGTATCAAAATAATTCAGGGAGCAAAGCAGCCACCTCATGAATGGAAGTAGCTCTTGAAGTACTCACGCTGCGTAGGTTTTCCTCATACCTCACTTTTCTGGCGAGAGACGGAGGATTATTTTGAGTATTTTCATATTACCTCTTCACTCTACCATAAATAACGATTTGTAGAGCGGAAAAACTCTCAAGAAAAGGTTTTCAGAACTCTTTACGGAGGCGTGGAATATATCGGATCAGTGGTCTGGATTTTCTTCGTGGAGTCGGGCTCCTCTATAAAATGCGAGAGACATCCCTTGCTGCTGATCTTTCTGAAGGAAGATCAAACCCCGCTGTCGATAAATGAACGATAGATGAAGCAGAAACTTCCACCTCCACGAAAACTGAGAGCCATTACTAAAAAGGAAATTTTTGCGAAGAAACATTTTACGTATCTGGGTAGAAAAAAATATATCGGTTTGGGAGAATATTGTTCGTTTCCATGTGTTTATTCTACAGAGGATATTGCCATCCGAGCCAGCGTTTACGAGAAAATTCTTTTATCATTCTGAAACCAAGGAAAAGATACTAAAGAATATAAATAGAAGAAGTAGTTGTGAAAAGTGATGTTTGGGTTAAATTTATTGTACAATTTTTCACGCAAGACTGTATTCTACATATTAATTACGGAAATGACGCTCATATCTATGAAGATAAATGAGTTGATTAGTTTATTTTTTTCTGTGACTTATAACTATCCGACAGCAGAATATCCTTTACGTCCCGATGGGACGCATATTCCACCATACTTTAGACACCAACACAATTCCGGGCTCTTCTGTTCTGGGATCAGCAGAACGCGAGACCCTCCGTAACAACACATATATGAGAGACATGGGACAACCACACCCAAGGCGGCTGATTAGTTTATAATGTTCGAAATGTACTCGTACAAATCACAAATATTGTTGATGAAATGTCTCTTCGCTATGGGAATATTTTTCCGTGTATTAGGGGATCATAGATAAATTACGTAACGCTAAAGGGAAATGGAGGAGGGGGTCTGAGGCAGCGTTACGCTGCGATCCCTATATCTATATAGGGAAGTGCGTAACAAGGGGGAGGGGGTATTGAAAATACTCGAAATATGCGTTACGTAATTTGTGAACGGCCCTTTATCAAAACTTTATAATAACAATCAGCGAAACAATGTAGAACGCATTCCAAGTAATATACTTACGTTCCATATAACATCACTTCAAAACGGGACAGTTTGTTTTTCATACGCGTCAAGCAAAAGCTCCTGGTTTTTAAAGGAGAAATTACAATGGCATTTCAAAAAGTGGTAGCAAGAAAGTAAAAATATTTAGGTAGTGCAATAACTTCAAAGGACATTTTGGAACGCAAAACCATTACAGTCGTGTCTCCATATATCGAATCTGACGGTTCCTTCAACAATATTGGATACATAGAAACTCTGATATAGAGAAATTTGCCAATCTCCTATAGATTTATAAAGGATTTCGATATATAGAGGTTCCATATAAGGAGGTCAGATTGTATATATTAACATCCATCCATCTTTACCAATCGATCCAATGCTCCAATTCCGGAAAAACTTAGTTGGATACACTGAAGTCTTTAAAAATGTTTTGAGGCATCAAAATTCGGTTTGCGTCAAGATGAAGTGAAAAATATTAATTTTCTTAATGCTACATTTGTAATTATCGAGATACTTATGCCGGAGAACTGTCTGAATACAATGAGCATGATGTGTAGAAATACGTCTCAGATTAAAGAAAAGTATCAAAATATTTAAATCTTACTTCTTTTACAGTTTCGATTACACAGCATAGAATGTTGTGTGACGAAAAAAGTGTTATTTTCAAAAATGAATGTCTGTATTCCCATTCGTCCGTATGTCTGTTTGCAAACAAAGCTAGGGAATACGGCGCACACACATGTTTTTTGGAAGAGGATATTCTCCTATTAATGTAGTCGAGCTTGTTACCGTGTGAATCAGAATAGGATTTTAGTTAATTTACAATTTCAAACGAAAACTTTTGAGATTTCAATAAACTTCATAACGAATCAGTTAAATAATTTGCGTCCGCAAATCAATTAAAATATAAAAACATATATAATGTAAAAATTAATGACGAATAAGGTGTTTAAAAATACATTTGTATAATCTAAAAAACAAATGTTTAAATCAAAACTACGTATGTCATGGGAATGGAATTAGGGGGATTAAGGACGCTTTCTAACTTTGCTCATAAACAGCTTCATTATACGTACATATCTACAAATGCAACACAATGCGCTTATAAACATGGTAACAGTTACATTTTCATTGGGACTTTTGAATTTTGGAAAATTGTGAAAGTTGAACTTTTTTCTAACCTGCCCTAAATCATCATCATTGAAAGTAGAGTTTTATTCATAATGTACTGCTTTCTTTTATATTAAGTATTGAATTTATTCCATGTATTATATGGGAATTTTTATGTCAGTAAGTCACAAAACATTTTTCTTTTTTCTCCCGTTCCTTAAAAATATTACATAAACATTTATGTATTTCTCGATTTAAAGCAATTGTATACAAAAATATTTACGATAAAAGTTTTATGAATTTCCTTAATGACAAAACAGGTAAGAAAAATGGAACATTTTTCAAAATCTTCAAGTTTTCACAAGAATATCTTCAATCCATTTCTCTAAAATTTTTATTTAAAGATATTTTGCTCTTCTTCGATTTTATCAAAGTTTTATTTCAATTAAACTATTAGCAGACAGAGCTAAGATAACGTGAATAAATGTAAATGCTCTTTTACAAAACACAAAATCTACGATTCATACATTACAATTATGTTAACTAAACAATTTTGTTAATTGAAAAATTTTCTAAATATTATATTATAATAATGATTCTGTAGGGTTAGTTAATTTTAAGAAATTTGTTCAATTAACAGTGCGGGAATAAAGTTTGTTGAATACATTTTCGAAGACTGCTGCAAAGGCAACGAATGTCATCGAGAGAATTAGATTCAGCATTGCTTAGAACTATCGGGCACATAAACAACTATCAGATTAATTTTGCGAAGAAACTGAGTTTTTATAAAATACATATGGAAAAATAGACATTGTGTACTGTTTCAAGCTGTTTGATGAAGAGAGTTGTGCACAACATATCTGAAATATTAGAAGTACGTCACTCAAAAATTAATTAATATCCACGAATTTACGAAACAGCTTTATATATTAACAGAAAATACCACTAGTTTTTTCTTATTTAGATTCAAAATTTTTAAGTATCTTCGTCATTCGTTCATTTTTCTACCAGGTTTCTAGGTTCCTGTTACTGTTAGAATTTATCTAAAAAACCTCTGCATCATCAGCATTCATCAAGTCTTTTTTCTCGTATTTGAAAAAAGTATCTCCATTCACAATTTCTGAATCTCTGCCACAGAGTTTGTGTATTGCGCATGCGAGGCACACGCAGACGCAGTGATGTCGGAGCGATGTGCAGCGATGCATCGGAAATGGATGCGGCTGGTGGCTGTCGCGTCAAAGGTCGAATTAGCGCAATCGATTTCACGTCACTCGAACGCGCGGCGTCACACGTGGCCTTTGGCTTTGATCAAGGGAGACAGCGAGTCCGTGTTAAATATGGACTAATCCCAGTCACACCTATCGGTGGATAATCTAAACGCACTCTATTACATTCGGTGGTTTATAAGCTTGTGAATATTCGGTTCATTGCTTTCTATTTGCTACTTGAACTGCAATATCTATTTTAGGCCACCAAACTATTACAATGTGCCACAAGGATGCACCTTAGATTACCTATTAATTTGTACAAGTACAAATAACACAAACCTGCCTTGAAATAAATGTTTTTGCTTTGAAGTTTTCTCCTTAAAGCTCTCTCTTCAGCTACTATAAGCTATCAACTTACACTGGAAGTTTCCTCTTCACACAAAACTATCTATCTTAGACGTCAAAAACAGAAAATTAGAGCTCAAATAACAAATACCAATAGCTTTAACTAGCAATTACTTCCGGAACATCACATTTTTCGGAAAGTTCTACTGTCGCAAGAGCCAATTGAAGTGAAACTTTCATAAGATAAATTTTGAAATTTCCAAAAACACCTAGCTATCTTTAAACGCACGAGTTACCAGTACTATCAAAGTTACCATAATTTCAAAACAATAGGACTGCTTAAGCAATCATCACATTTTACATCCTACTGAAGCGGTAGTCTCTACTATCTAAGACTTGAACCATACAATGAAAACAATATATTTTGAGAATAAATTTCAAATATAAATCCTTTAACGGTATACAAATAGTTCGGATGTTTTTAAAATATGTTTTACAAGCATATTATTTATTTAGTTTTACTTTTTCAAGAGAAACGTTTACTTCGAACAATGAATTTAGTGATTTCCTTACACATTTTTAAATAAAAATTCATTAAACTGTTCTGGTAAGTTACTCTTAATATTTCGCAATACTCAAAAGAGCCCTTTATGAAATGAGTTCCTTGCAAAGTTACATTCATATAAATCCTGAGCTGGAATTACACATTTATCTGCCAGCTTAGTGAATATTAGCGAGAATTACTGATTTTATGATCTTTGAGAAATATGTTCAAAGACATTTAAAAGCAACCAATTAAAATTTGAGACTCATGAAGATGGCCAGAATAACTTAAAACTTTTTTTGTTATTTAAGGTCGCATCAACATCTATGGCATTAGCGACCACTATTGGGTTTAAAGTTATGGTAACTGCGAAGCTGACATGAAACGGTGATGATAGTGAGTGAAAGGACGAACACAAGTACAACCATGTCCAAGATGGGAGTCGAACCCGCGACCCTTAGGTCCGAGATCGCTACGGTAATACTGTCTTAGCGATCACGGCCACCGGCGATCGGCAACTCAAAACTTTGTCACTTTAATATTACACGATAAAAATATGGTAACACAAAAATACACGTATAATAAAATAATCCTGAATTTAACCGCCGTGAATTCAGCCTGCTTGCAAACGGTCGTAAGAAATTTCATTAACTTTCTGGAGCACTTCAACTTTCATCGAATATGCAAGTATCATCAGCGGACTTAATGTTTCCCCTCGAGTTTCGTTCAAGAAACTGACGTTTCTGCCTTCCCATCCACCTGCAGCTCCCCCGCGGCGAGCGCGCGGTCGCTGGAGTGCGATTGTGATATTCCACAAGTTTCAAAACTCCACTCGTCGCTCTCGGAGATTCACCGCTGCGGCCGGCCGCCCGGACGGCTCGCTGCGTCTGTACACTCGTACGTCACCAGCGGGGTGCAAGTTTTGTAACTACAGCCGTATCGTAAAAAATAAAGCCTTCTTTATTTGTTGGGGCGGTAAACTTTTCGCTCGCTCGTGCGTCTCGCTGAGAAGTTGCCGGAAAGAAGCAGACGTGAATCGTTTTATGTTGGTCGTGTACGGGCGATAAATAATTGCCAAAAATAAGGGAGGAAATAATAGAGGAGATTTTATTTCACGAGTTTGACTGAGTACAGTCTCAATAGTCGGAATGAAATAAAAGTTTATTCAGTTATGAAATTCAATTAATCTACAGTTTGGAGAAATACTTTAAACGACATGACTTGCCTGAAGAGTTCGGAGCGTTCGCGTCTCTTCAATAAAAGTATGAAGTGAATAATGTTTGGAAAAATACGACGAAGAGTAAAAGACAACTAAAACTGCTACTACTTTTGAGAAAGTATTGTTTTTTTACAAGTAAAACATATTGACAGGGACGAGTTGGAGGCATTTTTCTCGTAGATAAGATCCTATTTTTATTATACAAACCGAAGAATGGGACACTTCACCCTGCTGTACTCTGCCCGATACTTCGTTAGTGTTCCTAGTTTCCGGGACAATGACCTGTCCCTCATTCTATACATTATCCATTTTACTCCATGTCTGTTTAGAACTGATCCCATCCTCGGCTTTCGGAGGTACCATGTAGGCCATCGCAACTAAGGTAGCCGCTATTGGCAGTGAGGGAGCCAAACACCTAGTTTGAAGCCAAATGGTTGGGGGTGCCCCACCAAGCCACATCACGGTAGGAATCAGGAGGGCCACAGTCAGAGTTCAAGGCGTACATACCTCACCCAAGTGCTCTTGCGCCACCTGGGCGGACCAAAATGGAGATTGTTCGAGAGGTATGCCCTGAAATATGGTAGCTGGGAAAGACAGATTTGCAACAAGAAGTCGTAGGCTTCCGCGACCGGAGTCATGTGAATAATCTTGGCTGTCCGGATGACGCCGCGTCGAAGGCTATGTCGCCCACGTTTCGACCATCTTAGTCGAAACCTCAGCAAACACAGCCTTCAACGCGACGTCACCCGGACAGCCAAAATCATTCACAGCCTTGCAACAATGCTCAAGTAAATGTCTAAGGGTGACTCGAATCTGCAACTCCACATACCGCGCTCACTACTGCTATGTCTACTGCAACACTACTGCAGCCACGACCATTTGAGTCGACGATACATTTTTTTATTCCAATGACTTTTAAGTAAATAAATTCATTGGTGATTATTATTGCAAATAAAATGGTTGCTACAATATAGTAAGGTACAGGAATTACATTTGTCAGATTTTTCGACGGGAAAAATATAACCTTGATTGGGCAAAATTACATTTTCCGTCTGCGCAGAATAGATCACTCGTTCTAAAAAATCTTTTTAAAAGATTCTTCATGTAACTATAGTGTTCTTCAGTCTTACAAAACGAGAATAATAGGACTGAATAGGAATTTGTCCAAGGCAAAAATATCAATTTTGTAGTCTTGAAAACATTTTGCAATTCTTGAAAATACGGAGAGTTCGCCGGAAATGAGACTAGCACCATCGTCCTCTGATATATTCGAGGAGAGAATTTAAAGAAAAAAATTGGAGCAGTTTTGGGAAAATTTAAGCAAAATTAAAAGTTGCCTATATTTTGCGCAAAATTGCATGAAAACTACCATATTTTCGAAGAATTGAACCTGACTTATTTCAAGATCTGTATTTTAAGAAAATATTTCATTAGAGGAAAAATCTCTTATGTTGTAGTTGTAAAAAAATTAGATCTTTCCAATTTTCAAAAAGCAGTGATTTCAACTAACATGAGACCTGTAACATTCTATGAAGTGTCTTTTACGATATCCGAGGACAAAGTTTAATAATAAAATTTAGAGCCATTTTGAGAAAATTTTGAATATGTTTTTGAGGCTTCATGTAAAGTACCCACAAAAAATCAAAACATTCGTTTGAAATTCCCAAAGTCTCGTGTTCGTTCAGATCGATCACGGAATATTACTTTTGGAGAAATTCGGATAAAAATTTAGCTAGTGTTGACCATCGACTGACGAACGTTTTGCCGTCAATCAATTTTTTGGTATCAAGAACTCTCAAAAAGTGGAATCTGGCTACACACGTGTTAGAGGAAGTAATTTACTGCATGTAGGAACACGATTTATCCACTTTTCGTTACCAGGTCCCGGCGAGAAGAGAGAGATTCGCCGTTTCTGGGCACACGATTACAATACTTTCTCTTCTTACATTTGTAAGTGCGAGATCATAAAAATCACGGGAGCGAATTGTAAATAAGAACTCAAAAAATATACTGCTTATGGACTGTATTTTCCCTGACGTATTCCATTTTGTTTGTTGACCCAAGACAACACAGTTTTTTTATTTTTAAAATTTTGATTTCTTAAAAGTAATATTTGAACTGATTTTTATTCTAGAGCCTGCTAGGTTTTATTTTGGGAGAATTTTGCACTTGAAACTTTCATTGCATTTCACAGTTCAATTTTTGAATGGGCGCTGCTAGGTTTAGATTGAGTAAATCGATTATATTCGAATAGAAACATTAAAGAATAAACAGATGGACATAATTGAAAAATTGTAGTTTTTGGGAGTTTATTGTTTGATATAGGGCTTGTAACAATGAATCGTTAAATTTCTAATTAAAATGTTAATAAACCAACGTCACGTTGTAAATCCCATTTTTGTATAAGACCACTGATGACATCTAGTCCTGTTCCAACCTCGCGAAAATTCATTCGGTGTATTACAACCTCTGACAATAAAGTTCGGTGAATAGTCCTGTAACATTAACGTCGATGAAATATTAACAAAAGTTACCTTTCTGTCGTTCAAAATAGTCACCTCCCATAACTATGCATCGCTGACATCTGCTATACATGCCCTGAAAACTTTGCAAGAAGGCTCCTTTTGGGACGGGGTTGAAAAGCCACGTTTTGTTGGATGTCAGGAGTATCATCAAATCTCTTTCCTTTCAAAGCGAGTTTGAGTCGTGGGAAGAAGTCTGGAGGATTGAGTTCTGGCAAGCATTATGGATGTTCAATTTGTGCCACCCCTTTTTGGCCAGGAACTGTTGGACGATATCGGCTGTGTGAGTGCATTGTCGTGAACAAAAACGATGAACCTTGTGCGTACGTGGGTCGTACCATGCGTCGACGTTCCATGAAACGGGTCTAAATTTCCACGGTCCAAAAGGAAATTCCACCCGAGGGAACGACGATGAATGCTGCAAGGTACATTGAAATTTTGACCAATTTCATAAAACGTCAAGTTGTAGAAAGCTCTCTATTGTTCATAAAATGCGTGAGGCAAAGCGACGAGGAAGTTTCCGGCGACGGCAGTAATCGACCAAGATCGATCGAAGCGACCGACTGAAGGCATCGCAGTTGCGGCGGCGCTACCTGGAAATGGCCACTGCCGACATCCACTCGCACTCTTCGCCCCCACATGCACCGTCGCGGCCCCCGCTCGGCCGCTGGTCCCGCAGGGCCCATCCACAGCTCCATCAACCACTCAAGGCTCTTCCCCACACGCCGCCCCTAACTTCGCTCTCTTTCCTTTTGTTCCACTGCTTCTGTTGGTAGGCTTTTCCTTATACGAGGGTTTTACCAAAAGTAAGGTTCCCATATTTTTTACAAATAGAAAACATTATTTACCGTTATTAATTTACACATCGTTGAAAAGCTTACACTGTTGTTTATTTTTCAACATAGTCTCCATTTTTTTCGACACACTTTTGAAGATGGTGCTCCAGCTTTTGTATTCATAAGTCGATGAAGACTCCCGCCAATCCGTTGAGGAAGCGTGTGACCTCTGCTCGGACTTCGTCGCTCTTGAAGTGTTCGCCACCTAAGTGTTCCTTTAGCTTGGAGAAAAGGTGATAATCGCTGGGGGCTAAGTCCAGCCTGTACGAGGGATGGGGCATAACGGTCCACCCAAATTTCTTCAAAAGATCCTGTGTTGGACGAGCGACGTGGGGTCGAGTGTTGTCGTGAAGAAGCACTACTCCCTCCGTCAATCGTCCTCTCCGGCGATTCTGGATTGCGGAAACTTCCTTGCGTGGAGAAACCGGATTACTCCTCGAACCTTGTACTTGGGGGGAGCGGCGATCGACACTTTCATCTCTGATGGCTGCCACGCGAACACTGAGCAACGTAGCGAATCGCGAGCTTGAGAGTGGGGGAACCACTGCGCACGACACTAGTCGGATTTAGCTTAGCACCTTTCCTGTAGGCTGTAGCTTATTGGGAACCTTACTTTTGGTACAAAACTCGTAGATAGCCTTCTGCCTGTTAACCCACATCTTTTAGATGTTCTCATTTTGTGTGACGAAAGCTGTTGGGCAGTATTCTACGTACTTCACATGTATTTATGTTTATAAGTTTATAAGTATTTGTGTATAAAGAAGATACACTGGACGAAAATTCTTTACTGTTGCTATTTATATAAATTGGAAACCTTGTAATTAATTAGGTAAGCAATTAATGGTATACATCACATGATATCGGATGGCCTATGGTTCTACCAAGACCAACTCGTTCTATGAAGAATAATTTTTAGCTCTGAGACTGGGATCACAGCACAATAGAAGAGACGACGTTTTTAAGGCGGATCAGGGCTTCTCCTTGGAATACCTCATCCGCGTCCGCCGCATATCCCTTCTCGGCTGACGTCATCGGCCTTTCGCTCTTCGCTCTGGGGCGATGGGGATCCGTTGTGGATCTGGTGGGCGACTGATTGCAATGGGGACGAGCAACGCAAAAAATTTCTTGAAGATTTCTTCCACTGTACATATAAATAACACACGACAACGACCAAAAAAGTGTTTGTGTGTGTTCACATAATTCTTATTATTTTAAGTGCGCTGATTCCAAAAATAACCTTAAAAATGCAGTATCACCCACCATTTGTTCACATTTTAATATTTCCTCTGTATAGCTAGGCAAATGCTGCTCAGAGTAGAAATGTATGAGATGCAGGAAGTTATAAATTCCCATATTTGCTATGTGAATGGGATAGTAGGACACGAGATTAGCATCAGTCTAGAAAGAATTGGCCTGTAAGAAAATCTTTCAAACCAGGGGAAAAGAAGATTCTCAGAGAACATCTGGTAGATCAACACAAGATTATGTTGCCTCCATTGCACATAAAATTAGGTCTCGTGTAGCAATTGCGTTACCTAAAGATGAACAGTGTTTCAAGTACCTTTCCGAACAGTTTATGAAATTATCTGCAGCAAAATTATTGAAAGAGGGTATCTTCATTGAGACATACTAGAAAAGTGATGTTTGATCCCCAATTTGAACTATATATGACAGAAAATGAAAATGAAGCATAGAGTGCTTTTATTCACATTGTTAATAAGTTTCTAGCCAACAAAAAAGACCCAGACTATCAAGAAATTGTTGCCAATATGCTGAATGCTTTCAAGAAATTATGTTTAATGAATCTCAAGGTTTACTTTTTAAACACTCATTTACAATTTTGGACGATTTAAGTGATGTAAGTGAAGAAGTCACATTCAGTAGTAATGACGTGCAAGGTAGCAATAAAGAACGATAGTTGATAATAGATCGCACTTCATGAATGAATTTGGAACATTTTTAGGAAAGGTTCGAACTATCAGGGAAACGGTAATCTTGGAGTGGGAAAACAGCACTGGTTAGTAGTACGAGCGGAGCCTAGACTGGAGATGAAATAATTAATTCAATAAGTAAGCGATAATTAAGTTAACAAGTAAGGTAATCAGTAATGCCAATCACTAATATTAATTAATAAGTTAGTCAGTAATAATTAAATTAATCAGTAAGTGATAATTAATTTAATCAGTAGTAAATTGATCAGAGAGGCAGTGGTGCGGGCGATCTTCTGTGGCGCTGTTTGATTTCAGGGGCTGAGGAGGCCAAAGACTGGATGGAGAAGATTCCCACACCAGAAAAAAAATTAGAAAAAAATCTAGTAGCTTAGCATGTACTCGTCTTCTGACGGCAGGTTTTTCCCCCTTCGAGGGGTTTTTTCCTCAGCCGTACCTTATGGTCTCCTTTCCGCGGCATTGATGCGATGAAGAGACCATGGGGGTGAATGCCAGAATTAGAAAGGTTAGAATGCGGAAGGATGTAGGTATTATAATGGCCTACAGGCCTTCAGCCTAGCCACATAGTTAAAAAAGTATTGAAATTATATATAAATGTGTTGTAATTGCCTATTAAATAAAAAAATAAATAAAGAGCAAATGATTACTCCTTCCCTTCTAGGGAAGGTGAGGCGAGCCATGTAAAGGAGCAACGTAGTCGAAGGGACGACTACTGTCATCCTCCTAAGATTAAATGGTTCCTGCCAAGGACCTTCGAGAGAAATGACAGCTGAGAGCTACAGATGTTCATCGGTTTTCATAGAAAGATGTAGAAGCAATCGACATAGTTCTTTATCCAGTTGTGAAAGAAAACCGTGTAACGTTAAAACGTTTCAACTAAACAACACCTGAAAATCCATGAAAGTTTCCCATGAAAGTGCGTCTAAAATACAGTCAGAATAATGCTTGTCTTCATTCAAACATTTTCAAAATTTACATGTTCTGATAAACGAACAAATTGAAAACCAAATTTTTATCTGAAGTTTGAGAAAGGTTATATATCATTAAATATCTGCATGTGTGCAAATAAAGATATTGTATTTGAAGATTTTGAAATCAGCAGATAGTTTATCATTCATGCATTCTTGAAAGTAAAGAGGCGATTAGTAGTCTGAGAAGCCGAACAATATTCCATACATTTCAATTCAAGGAACAACTAATACTGTATCAACTCATCCAATGTCTTTACATGAACATTAATGTATGCACTTTCAACGTGAGGTTATTGTTATGGCAATTGAAGCTTGGTAACACGAAATCACAACAACAAAACATGACACACTCAACCTTGTGTTCATTCCCTTTCTTCTTAATGATGCACAATTTAGTGATTAAATTATTATAATTTAATAAGGTAATTACCAAATAATTGACGACATATATGAACACTCAACACTTTGGGATACACTCAACACCTTGGATTCATACATTTTCTTCTTACTGATGCACAATATAGAGAATAAATTCTTATAATTTAATTCTGGCATTTACCACATATTTGTACAATGTAGGAACACCTTTTCTCTCTCAGTATTCATAACTTTTTTATGAAAGCTGTCCCAAAACGAAACAGTTCTAACAAGGTGAACTCTCCAATCTATCATTGTACTCAGAAACATTAGTTCTCCTTCCCAGCCTCAAAACATCAACGCGGGCCACAGAAAACACTCCCTTAATTCTGCGTGAACAGGGCAGGAAGAGGCGTCCCTAGGGCTAATGCAATGGCGGCAGCTTGAACAGCAGTTGGCCGCAAATTAACGCAGATGAAGTAATAACGGAATGCAGAAGGCGCTTTGTTGTCGCGGGACAAAAGGTTTTTAATTTTCGCGCGCGCGGTATTCACTCTCGTTCCCGCTGACGACCCTCCCCCTTTTCACCCGCCCCCCCCCACTTCAGAGTTGGCGGGCGGTGGACAGGGCGAGCAGTCAACAGAATGCTCATTAGCGACCCACGCCGAAGAGGCGAAACAGATTCAGACCTCTTGTGCGACCGCAAACTGTGATGTCGATGTGGATACAGCCCATGGAATTTATTGTCCTAGTGTCTCCAGGGCATACACGGGTTGCCATAATTTTGAGACACAATTCACTACTGTGTGTCGATAAATGCGCAATCAATTGATCAGCTACATGATAATTTGCTCAATTCGCTATTGTTAAACTGTATGAAGTTCATAGAACGTTTTGCAGAATGTATTGGTAGCTTTCTTCAATTGAAGTTACTGTGTTTACCAAACAAGGCAATAAAGAGGGTTTTAAACGAATAAAGAAGGCACATGTTGGTTGAATAAAACCAAACTGTCAAGTTTTTAAACTTTTTTCAAATCATAAACAGCTTCTACATTTATCAACATTTCAGTTCATTATCTGTCTTTTCCTCCACGGGATATTTGTTAAATATTTCCAAATATTATCGTCACTAGATATCTGACCCACGAAAACAGAAGTTTTTTCTCAACGGTTCTATAGGTTTTTGGGCGTACTAAATTCGACTTTTAGGTTTGCCATCTCAAAAAAGGTGGGCTTCACAGAGAAAATTGGAAAAATCTAAAAAGTTCGCACATTTTTCAGTTTTTCGCATGTATCAGGAAAACTATGCGTTTTATCGAAAGTTGTTATTCACGAAGTTAAAGTTGACAAAATTTCCTACGAAAACCGCACTCAAACTTCAATTTTGAGAAAAATGGTTTAGGCGCACTCTTGAGCGCGTTGAAAAACGGTGACTTTTTGGCCCTCTGCGCAACGTGAGAGAACAGACATCTCTCGCCCTGCTTTATCGCAACGACGCTCTAGTTTCACTGTATCTTGCTTGGAAACTTTTGTTATGAACTATGTTAAACTATCGAATTTTAATTAATTCGCCTATATTCGTGGAATTTGTTGGGACGTTTTTACTCGTGCGAAGTACCTGTGAAACGCAAACTGATATATAATCAAAATATGACGGTGACACGAAAATTGAAGAGACAATGGGTACAATGTACCATAGATACAATACATTACGTTCATCGAATATTTGTACCAACAATACATAATCACTAGGGTTCTGCACCCAAGAACGTATTAACGAAACCCAGGCAAGATATACACGTGCTTCTTCACTATTGTGATTGGGAAGGGCAATTAATTGTAATTGGAGGCAAGGGATAATCAACCACAATTTAAGTTTATATTTTTTATTAATTTAACATATGCCCAAAGTCGCTTTCGGAATTAAAATTTCCCATCGTCAGTGGGTCTCTAACAATAAACGGAAAAATGAGAGATAGACATGAAGAAGAAGCAAAAAAAGAATACAAATGAATATAGATAAATAATACATAAATAAAATAAAATAAAAAATTACAAATTACTTACTGCTCCAAGTAACGTGGTTCACACCAAATTGAACAATTATGGATTTTACAATTATGGATTACCACAAAATATCAGCTACCACCACAGAAGGGCAATTAAGTTTCCAGAGTCCTAGAGCGAAGGCTGAGACAAAAGACAGGCGGCAAAAGCATTGGAGGAATACTCGCTGAGGGGAGTGGGGTAGAGGCAATGAAGAGGGCGTGTCAAAGAGTGTGGACGAGGGACGCGGATGCGGGCGCGTGGGTGGACAGGAGGAGAAAAGCGGATGCATCGAACGCAAATCGCATTGCGTTTGCAAGGTGAGCATCCCTCGCAAATCGCATTGCACGCCACTTCAGCTTTGAATAGAAAACACTAATCCTCCTTACTAATACCACACGAGTATGATGATAATACGCGGTTCGCCGACGGAATATATTATTCTGTAGTTCACCTTAACGAGTGAACTGCTAATCAGATGTAAATAACTGATTACGTGTATTTATTTTATAATTATTGTTAATAATGGCAATTAAATTAATGTTAATTAGCGAAACACATCTTTCGCAAAATATCATATTCTGGTTTTGGTACTTGTCATAATTACATTTAAATAATTTCTTATCGCGAATTTGCAGTGGAGCATGACACGAACATTATTTTGTAAATTATTATTTGAAATGACCGTTGGTCTATTAATGATTCAAGCATGAAAGCCACACTGTCAGGAAGTCATGGTCTTTAAACACATTCACATGCGTTTTTGGCTTTTGTTTTGCTCTTATTCATTTTGTAATGAAATTTGGATGTAGTTCACTTTGCAGATTTTACAATCATTTTAAACATCAAGAATTCAAATATCCCCCGATCGATTTACACGATTTGACGTCTGAGATTTTGAAAACAAATTGTCAAATTTTGGGCGTACTTTCCATGAAGACTGGAACATTTTAAAAAATCTCAAAAATGACTGCAAATTTTTTCTTTCAATTTCTAGTAAGAATAGACAAGTATCCATACCAAAATTGTGCAGGTCCGGTTTTCACTGCTACCTCCAAATTTTTGAAAACTGCAAGAGTTTTAAATTTATTTACTGTCTTGTAAAAAAAGCTGTATTATTGATGACATATTTTCTCTTCCAAAGAAACATTTTATCCAAACTTAGTTATTTTATTTGTGATATGTACATTTCTTAAAAAAATATTATTAATTTTCGGTGAAACATGGGCTACATGAAAAAAAAGATATCTTCAGAATTTTTATCTCTCTTTAAATTATGTATATGATCAGTATTGTCCACGCTGTTTTCGCTAACGTCGTGTACACCCCATGCTGCAGCGAACGATTCGCGTAGTGCTGCCATTTCTCTTTAGGATCTTTACTTACCGGTTATGTTGTAGTAGATCATTTTGGGGAACGTTGTGTCCCAGTATACTATTCACGGGATAGTAACTTGGGATTAATCGCGAACATCGATTTGTGTCGTGAAAATTGGGAAACTTTGGTATTTTTTAGTAACTTCAAGTGCGCGAGGGAAGATAATTTTTGACAGCACATAGAAATAGTGAATATCTACATATAGAATAAAATAAGGTCAGATTTCCACCTACTCTTGTTGAAAGGTCTCTTGTAAGTCCTGGTTTGTTGTGTAGATTGTTGTGACGTATGTAAAAGAGTCAATAAGTGTTGATGGTTTGGCAGGTACGTTTGCAGATTAACAGAGTTATATTCTTCTGATTTCGAAAGAACATGCCCTAGTAAGAATCAGCATCTTCTTTCTTACAAAAAAAGCAAAGACTTATACTTACGTTCTACGTAACCATATGTTACATAACAAACGAATTTATGTAAAGTATGTCCTAACATATACCTATTTAATTTTTTGTTTTATATCGGCGTGAATATTTACGAACTTACCAAAATATTTGACTGCATTGTACTCTCTGCATCTTCGGGGTTCTTGGGATTCATCTCATATATCATCTAACTGGAAGATAATACTTATTTTATCATTACCTAGAACTGAAAGAATAAACCAGGAAACGCGATTGCTCCAAAATAAAAGAATATAGAAATAATAAAAGAAACCTTTTAAAATCAAGATTGGACAAGCTATGAATTCTTTGTAATTAACTAACTTGGAAATTCGCCTGCATTTCCTCAAGTTGGAACGGTATAACGGCAGAAATTCTCGTCGAGGGAAAAAAGTTGTAAAAACAACGCACCACATGACAAAGTACAAGCAAAACAAAAACGTACGATTTAATCAACGTGGGGATCCTTACAGAGTCATTCAGCATACCATATATAAATGCCGAAGCCCCGCCACAGGCGGGACCCCACGGAAACCTTTCAATCCTTCAACGGTTGGGCGGCGCGGCGTCCAACCGCAGAGCGATGCAGTGGAGAGTCGTTGAGGCCGGTCGCCTCCCGTCCAACCCCGCGTCCGCGCCCTGCCCCACAATCGCCCCGCACCCACTCGGCCTGGCCCCTGACACAGCAATCGACGTCGTTACAGGCACCATCGCCCTGTCCCTCTCCTCGCCCCCACACTCCCTCTCCACCACTACCGCTACAAACCCTCATCCCTGACAACCCTCATCCCCAACAACCCCCATCCCCGTCAACGCTCATCCCCGTCAACCCTCATCCCCCGTCAACCCTCATCCCCGTCAACCCTCATCCCCGTCAACCCTCATCCCCGTCAAACCTCATCCCCGTCAAACCTCATCCCCGTCAAACCTCATCCCCGTCAAACCTCATCCCCGTCAAACCTCATCCCCGTCAAACCTCATCCCCGTCAAACCTCATCCCCGTCAAACCTCATCCCCGTCAAACCTCATCCCCGTCAAACCTCATCCCCGTCAAACCTCATCCCCCTCACCTTTCTCAATCCTCCCCTCCCTCAACCCTCCCCTCCCTCAACCCTTCCCTCCCTCAACCCTCCCCTCCCTCAACCCTTCCCCTCTCTCAACCCTCACTTTTCCTTCGTCCCGTTTTCGACGCCCGTGTTTTTCTCCGTCTCTTACTATCATTGCCGCTCTCGTCCTCTTCTCCGTTAACGACATCGTCACCGTCTCCACCTTCGGCAGTGCCGGTAGCGTTACCGTCAGCGACAGTCACCGTCGCCATCGCTTCGGGGGTGTCGATGGTCGCCGGGCGCTTGGGGTGGTGCGGGGTGCAGGGAGCGCTGCGAGGGGGGGGCGGGGCCGATGGGCGACGGGCACTGCGTTTGACAGACGTGGAAAGCAATTTAAAACACTCGGCGGCGCTCCGCTCCGCTCCGCGCGGCGCGCACCACGACTCGATGACGCGCTGCGGCTGCGACAACTATTGTTCCCCGCCCTTGCGGCGGCGGCGCGCCCAAACGGGCTCTGGTCTAGGTTGTCGTCGCCACACGTGCCACAGTTGCACAGTGATTGATTGCGGTGCGTGGTTTGCATGGAGAAGAGTTCTTTTTATCTTCGTGCGCTTGCAAGTGTTTCGTGATCTTTTTTTTTCATCGTTCGAACGTAAAATAGTAAAGGACTACAAAATCAAACTAATACCAACTGTTATATTAGGGTAAACTGTTATGGTTTTTAGACAATTAAATCTTAAAAACTATTACACTTGATAGTCAAAAATAAGAAAAAGGATACACTAACCAAAGAAAGTTTTACAGAAAATCAGTCAATAGAACAATACCTTTAGTGTTTGTAACTAGATTCGAAAAGTCTGCGGACGATTATTTAGTAAATAAAACAGAAGCAAGTTAACTGAGCGCAGTTCACGTAAATGTTTCCTGGAAATATTTCTCTTTCTCAGTGACACACTTCGCCAGCTTTTGTAAACCGAATGGAAGCGTTCCCAGAAGTCATTTTGTGACTTCAAACGTAAACTATGCATTGCATTTTGCAATAACTGCATTAGGGTTTGCAAATCGTAGTTCCCTTAAATGAGATTTCAGCCATGTAAAGAGAATGAAGACATATGTCGAGAGGTCTGGAGAGTATGGAAAATGCTCTGGCAAGGCGACATTTTACAAAACTTGATTGATGTGATGGCGCATTGTTGTGGAACAGAGACTATCATTTTTGTGCGATTTTCACTGCTTTCGTAAAGCGAGGAAAAATTTCCAAAATTTGTTCCAATGTGGCGTTTTGAAATAAACCCATTGAGGGGGATAACCTGAGCGTCAAAGAACACTAGCCTCAGCTAGTGTCCGTCCAAAATTTTGTTTCCATGACCATTGTTTGTTTCGCTCATATGACTATCATTTAGACACAAGTATCGTTCGAATACCTCCAAGTTTCATCTCCAAAAATTGATGTCCAAAAAGAATGATGTAGCCTAATATGTCTTCGAATGTTTTTGAAGGTTTATGTCAAAACGTCCAACGGAATTTCCAACCCTGGAGATATCTCAACACACTTTCCTCGGGAACACTTCACAATAATGCGTTTCTGCTTATTGCAGGTTTTATTTGCTGCATTTACAAGACTACCTTTTCCGAGGGTCGTCTTTGCATCGCATTCTTCACGGAAAGGTTTTGCCAGATAGGTACTTGCTTTTTACTTTCTAGATCTTATATCGTAAGAAGAGAAAGTGTTGTAATTGTGGGCTGGAAAACGCCGAATTTTCGAGAGAAAAACTCTTATTGTTGTACTACGTAAGTTTACTAAATAACTTTTAACTGAATACAGAAATTTCGAGAGAAAATGTGTTCATGGTGCTAGGACAGAAGATTGAAACCTTTTTGTAGAAATAGTTGATATTTTTTCTTTGAAATTCTTATTGTAATTGTACATAACATCAAAGAAATAACTTGTTTAAAATATGACTTGTATAAATGACACGAATTAATGTGATTTACTTTAGACAGCGATCATTCAACGTGCATTTCTGTTTAAACGGATCTTACAGATATAATGTGAAGTCAAACAGATGAGATGGATATTCATGAATATGTTGGATGGACGCTGTTTTTTTTAGGAAAAATCATAACAAGTTATTTTACAAGTCTCCTCACTAGCTCTGTGAGAAAAAAGAAGCATAATTAACCAGCAGTGGTTTTTATATATCCCCAACAAATTACATCGGCTGATCGATGAGAATGTCAACAGGACGTGAGGTGTCAACGATCGCAGCGACGCAGCGCAAACAAAGTAATGGAGTCTCGCACGAGGAACCACATGCGAGCCGCTAACACCTAAATTATCGCACTAGGTTGTACTCTGTATTAGGCCTCATTCACAATGAGCAGTAATAAATCAATATAAAAATCCTGGACTGCTCTTTTGTTTATTGAATATAACTTTTTCGTTGACGTATTTCGGTTTTGCAAACTTATCGCAAATCTACGTCGCAAACTCATTCGGTTCATGTCCCAACGATTACACAACGTAAAAAACTGAAGAAGAGACGTTCGCGAAATATCTATGTATCTCCTGGATATAAGGCCTCATTCACAACGCAAACTTAAACGTAACGTAATGCTGTAACCTTAGCTGCAAAATTTACACGTCAAAACACGCGTTCACAATGACGAACGTAAGCTGGAACGTAAGTTGCGTCTGAACTAATCAGAATTCAATGTACTGAAACTTGATTGATTCGTCTCTAACATGGTGAAAAGATCTTTCCACATTGGTTTCTAACTTTTTCTTCGAGATTCCTTTCCATTTGTCTTTATATACTTGCGAGTAGATGTTATACTTACATTTCCTTCATCTTACCTTATGCTTACATTTCCTTCATCTTATAAACAAGGATTCTCATGAACCAAATTCACGAGTAATTCGTCCAACATAATTAGTTTATTCGCCATCTCAGGTTAAAGTCACAATAAAAATTGTCCAAATTCTTACACTGAATTCACTAGACGCATCAAAAGCGTTCGTAAACTAGTTCTCTACGTTACAAAAACAATGACATAACCACAAACTAACTGAACACAGTCTGAAATCGAACTTTCATGCTTCTCTCTGATTGGTCTTCGGTGGAATTTCAACGTAAACCTAACGTAAATGTTTGGAGCTTGCGAACTCTTAAGTTTACGGTCTTACGTCAATTGTTACGTCAAGGCATTGTGAATGGTCTCGCTTGATAACACATTTCTTGGTTTTGCGGCTACGTTACGTTTACGTTTAAGTTTGCATTGTGAATGAGGCCTTATATCCAGGAGATACATGAATAATTCGTGAACGTCTCTTCTTCAGTTTCTTACGTAGTGTAGTGGTAGGGACATCGACCGAATGAGTTTGCGACGTAGATTTGCGATAAGGTTTTAAAACCAAAATACGTCAACGAAGAAGTTATATTCAATAAACAAAAGAGCAGTTCAGGATTTTTATATTGATTTATTACTGCTCAATAAAATATTAATAGGAATGCGGGGTGTGGCAATTAAATGACCGAAATGACGCTGCAATCGGCAAATAGCGCCCGCGCAGTGAAGGGTTTGGACAAGTCTGTACCTAATGTTGCGTTGTGAGATTAAGGGCTACTCAGGGTTTACGTCGCTCAGTGTCGCTGTAGCACTTGCCCGTTCAAGTCCTTACGCCAGTGTCTCGTCGACAAAATGCACTGTTCAGATGCAGCAACGAGTTAACTTCAAGTTTCTTGTGAAAATATGTAAAATTGCTTCGGGAGCTCGTGCCATGTTAAAGTAGGTGAACGAAAGTGAATACTTTTTGCGCACACGAGGTGTTAAGAAGTTTAAAACTTTTAAGCAAGGACACGAAACGACTGAGACGATCCGCATCCTGAACAACACTTAATATCAAAAATGGAAAACAACATTCAGAAACGTTGATCCGCCAAACTTGTCTGAGTGTACTTGTTCTTGCTGAAATCCCAGGAATGAATAAAGATTGTGTGCATAAGATTTTGCCTGAATCATTCAACATCCTTAAAGTTTTTCTCAAAACTTCTTCCTCCAAAACAAAAAGAATTGAGAATGAACATTTGAGGTGACCTTTATGTGGTAACTGGTAATAACCTGTGGTGACCTACTCTGGTGACGGATAATAAACCAGAATTGTTAGAGTGATTACTTGTGATGAGTGTGTTTTTTTCTTAAGATCCTGAAACAAAGCGTCAATCGATGCACTAGAAGAATCCAAACTCATCCCGGCACATAAAAGCAAAAATAAGCAATTCAAAACTCAATTTGCAAATTTTTTTCATATGCTGACATAGCAACAATGTATCTTCTCCATTGTTAATTCCAAAAAGTTTCAAAGAAATACTTATTTAATCCATTCACACACTGCAATTCCTAACTTTTTTACCTTTTCTATAAAAAATAAGAATTTTTCAAAATTCATATGTACAAATGTTTTCGAATACTGAGAGATAGGAGTTATTTCGACATAAACTAATACATCTTCCATGAACGAAATCTAAAGAAACACATAACTGTAGACGAAAGTTGGTACACGCCTGTAGGTAGACAAGTGGGCACGAGTTCAAGAAGACAGTGATCGAACATGACAACCCAGGACCACTTACGTGGAAACGCGTGAAAGTAGAACAACGTGGCGAAGTAGAATAAAATGTACACAGGGCGCGGAAACGCACAGCAACTCAAATAGTTCTCACGAAACACCTTCTCTTAAGATTCTTGATATTATTTAAATAATTTTAAAACATCTCAATTCCACTACAACCTTTACAATTGAATAATGCGTAGCAAAATCTGGACATGTCCAAAAATTTACATTCGGATATGAATGCAATTCATTTTCCTCCTATTCGAACTACAAGTATTAAACGAAAATTTCCCTTAACAACATGTGTTGTCAGATTAAAATTTGTGTCTGAAAACTAGCATTTGTATAAAAAGCAGATTAGTTCGTTTTTCAAGTAGAACGTGACCAAGAATACGATAATTATTGTTAGAAAAGACAATACATATGGTGGCGGAACAGTTACCTATTGTTTCATGAAGACGATTGTTTGAAGACGTACTAGTGCAGCAATATGTTTGAAAAAAAGTATGTTTTGCAATAGTACAAGTTGTTAGTAAAACAATATTAATTTTAATGCTGTTTATTATTAGGACATCTAAGCACTAAAGATTACATTGGTTATTAAAACAATTTCCCTTAGGAATCTGAGAATTTGCGCGCCAACGCATAAGACAGCAATATTTTGTGTACTTCATAGAATTCTCGATTTGCAGATTCAATTAAGACAATGCTTCCTCGCAGCCCGAACCTCAAGACAATTTTTCCCAAAGAAACGAACAGACCAACACAGAAAAACTCCGAGAAGAAGAAGTTACTAAGTTTTACAAAATTTGGTATATCTCATAATCATCAGTGGTAAGTAGAACAGAAATATTCAATCGCAACTGAAGCAGGGCAAATGGCACGCAGTAGATCATTTTCACGAATCAGTTTAAATGAGGCGCTAGGCGCATCAAGTTATCATGCAACTTCCTGCGCTTCTAATTACCGAATTATCTAACGATATTTAATTACCAATTAGCAGTGAGTATCGGCAGCGATACTTGTAAATTGAGAAGTGAAAACTAGAATTGAGATTCTGAAGAAATGAAGAAACAATTCACCTGTTCAAATCACCTGTTCAAACTTGTAGGTACAAGTAAAACGTACTTCAAACGTTGCCACAATTATGTGACGCCGCACACTGGTTCCAACTGATAAAAAACCTGATCATAATTTAAAAAATCGAACTTCGCGCTTAGAGGTTAGTCCCCTCAAATAGTGTACAAATGTCCTTGGTGCATCATATTCCTTCGTATAATTCCCATCTTTTTTCCTACTCCTATTCGACGGTGAAGTTGGCAGTATCTGAACATCGAAAAATATGCGAAATGGTGAAGCAAGTTACCGTCAGTAACAACAATGTTTTTTAACATTTTTGCTTCGATTTTTCGACATTTTCAAATGGATAATACATCTGAAATAAAGTTAAATATATCAAAAGTTTTCTTTTCTATGTATTTTGACGAATAAGGTATGCGTACCTTATTCGTAACCATTTTGTACGTAACTTTTTCCATCTCTCTCTTTTTTTTAACATTTTGAGGTCTATAACTATTGTACCGCTTAGTACTGCTCTGAAAGTTAGCTTGTCTGACATTTGTCTGTCTTCTATCAGTATGTCAAAAGGCAGCTGCTGTTTTATAATTTATCTACTGGAGTGCGCAACCGGCCTGTCTCGGTATTGCGTGCCACGGTCCGCCCCGCTCCGCCTGGCCGTGGCAGGCTACGTGTCCGCTTACCTTTGCTAGCTACACCCGGCGTTCAAAATTAACCAACAGTCACATACTGAGTGACAAATCATAATTATATGTATCCATAGATAACATTCATTATATATAGTTTCATATTTTATTTCGCAATACACATTTATATATTAATTAGTTTGAATTTTTAAATTTTTACATCAAATTCATAAACACCAACTCCTAAAATATTTAAATGCACAATTTCATAGAAATCTGCTTTATTTTTAAATATTTGATCCGCCAATTTTCCAATTTTGACATCATATTCTCAATCGGCGACCCCAAAACCATAATATACACATGTTCGTAGAGTTTTGTACATAACTTCTAATTATGGCCATGTTTTTGGTCAGTTGGAACCAGTGTGCGTCGTCTAAGTACAAAGAATGGGAGCAGTGCAAAGTACATAGGTCGTTGGGTTTTTCGCCACTTAAAAGGAATCGCTCGTGAAGGGGCTCACTGTCACACGCCAACAGCGCAAATGAGGGTGCGCGGTTGCGGACCTTTCTACGTTCGTGAGTCGTTCTTCACGAGTCGGTTACCAATGAGTAGCCTAGAATACGGAGAGACGTGAAACCCTGCAAGTAAAGTAGCTCACAAAGTGAAATGATGTATGCTATACTGCGATTTCTCTAACTTTACCCCTCAAGGCCACTCAAGGTCCATCTTCGCGATAGAATATCACACGGCCTTTTGCGTCTTTCTCCGTATTGTCGGTAGAAGTCGCATGATCGCAAGCACTACTTGATACGGTCACGATCATGCAGAATCTAGCGGAACGACTAAGAAAGATGCGAAATACCGTGACATATTCCATCGCGAAGATGGGATTTGAGTGGCCTTGTGGGGCAAAATTAGAAAAATCGCAGTACAATCCCAAGGCGATATCTAACATGATGCTACAAACAAAGAAAACAGTCAATGAAGGGTAGAGTCGACACCAGGAATTGAATGCCACGTTACTCGATCGGAATCAGACGCACTTACGCAAAGTGAAATGCAGCACAAAGCGGAGAATAATTAGTAGCAGCTGAAATGTCTAGACAAGTGAGGCGGTCTTGGAGAATCGATTAGCAGTGTCGATCGAGTAAGGTGAAAAGAGAGACCCTCAGTGCACCTACCGGAACGAAAACACCAGTAAGGAATATCTACAGAAAATGTGTACTAGTGGGAACCCGTCAAATATGACAGTGAGATCTGAGATAATTGTAAAATACTGTGCTCATGCTAATGTTCACAAAGTAAATTCTTAAATGGGAAGAAGAAAGATGTAACGTCTATTTTATAACGTTTATTTTTACTTATTATTGGTTGCATCCCTGTATTTATACACTTTTATGGTTAGGATGATTAGATATTATGCAGCACAAACTCAAATATATTTGACAAATTAACATTTACACAATAATATTAAACACATGTGGCTCATGACCAAGTGGCAATGCAAAATCAGCACCGAATGACACAGAAGGCAGAGTATAATTATATTCACAGATTATTTCTGACGTTTTCTGATGTGTCATCATCTCCTATAAACAACTGTTTCATTTATTCTGACATATTGCTAGAAGGCAAACACATTTTTCTATTTAAGCAACACAGAGTAAAGTGATTGGCAGAATTTCTCTCACGTGGGAAGCACAAAGCAGAACAAAACTAACATTTCATGGATTAAGATCCAACAGTAAAAGAAATTATTTCACTGTCACGACATCTGCGTGGATATTTCGGAAAGCGACTCTGCACAACTCCGCTATTTCAGTAAAACCGAACAAACAAAACCCAATGTCCAAATGTTCTCCACAAAATACACCACGAAAAAAAATACGTTTGCACACATAATCAGTACCAAAATGCAAATTATTACTCCTGAAACACAACCTTGATGAATTGTAAACAATATACCCGGCTTCAAGCGGCGAGGACTTACATCTATCGATGTACTCATATCTATCGATAAATAAATGCTTTTGGAAGTGAACAATTGACTACTGATAAGCGTTCTATTAAAGAATTAATTATTTAATTAATTTACACCGTAAATACTAGTTAACCAACACAAACTATCTAAAAACACATCCAGGGATCACATTATTTTATTCAAAGGAAAAATAATACAATCGGTTCAGTGGAAGCTCGAAACGAAGCCATGGCAGAACACCTGACTTTTTTAAAATATATACATAACTAATTTATTCAACACATCTCCTTACAGCCTAACTAAGGGAGGTTTCACTGTGAAGGAGCCAGTCCTTGAGCATTGCTCCTACCCCACTTACACTCACGAAATAGATACTCATTTAATAATAATTATGCATTATATTGTGGTGGCTAAGGATAAAGATTTAGCTTTAAAGCACTTTGCCCTATAGATTCAATGATATGGGGGAGCAAAACTAATAATTTAGACTTTTTTAAACATTTATTCACTTTTAGAAATGAATCATAAAATTGTAAAACAAACATATTTGATTAATTTTTTAATTTCACAACGTGGTAGACGATAGTCATTAATACTTCAAATTAATGCAATTACTTATTACTTCATGAAGATATTAGCCCCCAAACAGCTACTTAAATGCCAAGAGAAGAGCGGCTTTGGAGCTTCTGTGCAATTCCCAAGGCGGAGACGGGACAGGGCAAACTACAACTAGGTAGCATGCGCTGAATAAGTAGAAAAACAGAAGCAGCAAGCGGCGCAAGAGCGGGTCGAGGCGCCTGAGGAGGTGTCGCGGGACTTTCTTCGCTCGTAACACGCGCTGGACAGCCGCCACGCGCCACCCGCTACCGCTACCGCCCCCAGGGACGAGGGCGGGTACACGGGCGGAGAGTGCCCTGGCGGGGCGAGCTTGGGCGAGCGGGGCGAGTCATGGCGGGGCTAGTGCGGGCGGGGGCGAGCAATGGCGGGGCGAGCAATGGCGGGACGAGCAATGGCGGGGCGAGCAGTGGCGGGGCGAACAATGGCGGGGCGAGCAATGGCGGGGAGAGCAATGGCGGGGAGAGCGGGCGAGTGCGGGCGGGGGCGAGCGCGGGCGAGGAGAGGAGTGGCGGGGCGAGCACGGGCGGGCAGGCGGGGCGAGCACGGGCGGGCAGGCGGGGCGGGGCGTGCGTGGTGCGCGGGGCACGGGGCGCGGGCGGGACGTGCGCGCCGGCACGTGCGTCGACCCGACGCTCCACGCCGCGGCCCGGGCAGCTTGCGGTTGGCCCTAGCATCAATGCAGCTGGACAATTGCAGGCCTCCCAGGGAAGCATATTTCCCTCTAGGAAACTCGAATTCAATACCGGCTGAGGCCCCTCAGGGCATCAACTGGCGTCACTGCAGCGCCTCTGACCGGGAGGTCCAAGGGGCAGGATTTCTTTTATACTAGTTAGATAGAGGGAATTCAGATGTAATCTGCAGAAGAATTTTAGCGGTTTTGGATTTCCCCATTCTGCAGTTTAACAACCAAAGTACAAACGAAGTTGAACATGTTTCGTTACTGAACGGCCAAATGGCAGCACGGTGATGTGAGTACGATGTCATGGCCTTTTTATGTACTCCTAAGCCGATGTGAACTTCCTACAGTGCGATCTTTCTAACTCTGCCCCTCATGTCCCTATGGACACGATGAAATATCACGCGAAATGTCGTGTCTTTCTCCCTCGTACCGCTAGAAGTCGCATGATCATATTTTCGTATGTATGATCGTATTTGGGGGCTTGATACGGTCGCGATCATGCGATACCTGGCGGTACGACTGAGAACATCGCGAAATACCCTGATGTATTCCATTGTGAAGACGTGTCTTGATGGGCAAAGTGAGAAAAATCGCAGTGTAGAAGTGATAGCAAATCTTTATTAAGGCTTCGTTACAGAATAGAAACCCGAAGCGGACCTTAGCAAGTGAGCTGCTGTACAATATTTCTGGTTTTCTCTGTGGCAAACAGTCTTTCGCTCCGTCATGGTTATAAAATTCGTGCGATCTATTAATTCAACGTTTTCCGGAACAAAGTGATATGTGATCTACGAAAATGTCGCGGCATAATTATTCGTGTTGTTTACTTCATCATAATTGAGTCAAATAATTAATTTGTATAATTAAAACTAACACAACGGGAGTTTTCTTGAACATCTACTGGTAGGAACGGAAGTTGGATGGGCACATTACCCGGCTCTCGGCTAGACTGCTGAGTCAATCTGTTTGCTGTTCATTGCACTGAGAAGTGGACATGAACTGTTGTCTTAAACGAGGTTATGTGGCTCATTGTTTCACGGGCAACTTTAGACTGACATAGGCGCCATATTTGGGTATTTTTTCTTGCATAGAAACTACGATGTAGTTAAGTAAAAACAATTGCACACCACCTAAATTTTTCTCTGAACACAACGTAGCAGTGATTGAATTTTTTAAGAAAATCAGAGTAAAATGAGGCTTTTCCTAGACAGAAAATATATGAACGGAAATGCACTCAAAACCCGCGACGTATTTTGGCAATAGCTGCGTTAAGCTCATAAACAAATGTTCATGAGCTTCAACAGTCAGAACCGCCCAGTGGTTACTTATATTTAGTACTTTTTTTGGGAGAAATAATCTGCTATCTGCATGAACAGCAGGCTTGAAATTTGTATGAGGTCCGCAGTTTTGAATGTGAACCAGATCGTCCAGCAACATGTAGCAGTTAAATCAAACATGGAAATTGTCAGGCACAATGCACCTGGAAAAGGCAACGAAAAACAACACTAGAAGCACACTTACCCACGAACATCTGAGCGAAAGAATCGCGGGTTTTCAACTGATGTACAAACTTGCCATCGTTCACAAGACCTTTACAAACACCTCCAATCGAGTCCTCATTCTTCTGCGCGATTGCTTCTGCATTTCGAAAAGCGTTGGTTGCAGGTTCCCGAGCACAAATTAAAATGGTCTATTGTGTTTAAAATTGTGCAAATGGGTCCCAAAGACAATGAAAAAATCTTTTGTCATCTAAAATCATTAGTTCTATAGCAGTAATAAGACAGAAGTGTTGTGTATCTTAAAGACTGAGGGGGCAGCTTGAGAAAAGTGCGACCCGTTTAGCGAACCCTCTACCAACTACTCGCCCCCTCAAGGCGCCCCCTCTACAAACCTAATCGTCCCTGAACTGACCTTGAGGTCATGCACGTGGCCCCTGCGACTCGTAACCAATCCGCCTGCAGTTCGACTGCTCCAAGCCTTCACTCATCACGGGGGGGGGGTGAGAAAACAGAACAAAAACTTTTTTCACCCTTAAGTGTGTGGATAGTGGATTTTAAGCTAGAGAAACAATTGTGCCTAAGAAAAATATAAATAGTCTCGTTTAAAGATTCACCTTTATGCAATAGTCCACAGAGCGTATAACGCACTTTTGAAAAGAATGTTGGTTCCTTTTGGCAAATAGGCGGCCAAATTAATTCCAATTTGGCGCTGTACTTGGAATTCAATCATTTAGAACAATTCTTTAGCGCTAATTATCAGGAAAGAACATACATTTCAAACTTGTCGCGCCCGAGATAGTTAATTTTTCGTATAGTATATACGCAACTCAGCGCTTAGTCGACAGGTTTTTAGAAATCAGGTTTTTCCACATAAGACTTGCATTGTTGAGAAATCTGCAGACAAGCGGTCTCATGGCAGATCGCCTCGCTATACACATGGAATATGTCACGGTATTTCGCGTCGTTCTCGGTTGTGCCGTTACGAGTTTTCAATGACCGTGACTCAATCGAGCGGCGCTGACGATCATGCGACTCCTGGCGCCACAACGGATAACGACGCGATATTTCGTGAGCTATTCTATTTTATTGACACACCCACGTGCGCCAAGAAAGACAAACCGAAGTATAGCGTAAAAGCTAAAGTAATACACGCGTGTTAATAACAATGAAGGTTGTAATGCTA
Source organism: Acheta domesticus (assembly GCA_031308135.1). Classification (NCBI taxonomy): domain Eukaryota; kingdom Metazoa; phylum Arthropoda; class Insecta; order Orthoptera; family Gryllidae; genus Acheta; species Acheta domesticus. Next base: position 22,613,150 of record JAHLJT010000631.1, on the reverse strand, counting down.
TTTGAGGTTGGTAGAGTTTCAAAGCTCACTGAAATTGCATTCTCATGCGGTTTGTGCCGCGCCAGGAACAGCGGCTACACACATGCGCCACGAATAACGAATAATATCAGTAGGAAAATTATTCGTATCGCCCAGACAAAGTAATACTGACTTCAATACTTAAAGATTCTTACGCTGTGGTATGCTAACAGTCTTAACACTTGTCATTTCAGAACCTTCCCTTCTGTCAAAGGTCTAGAAAGGCGGTAGCAGTTTTGTTCTGCATGAGCATCTTTAGAAGCTCTCCCGAAAACCTCAAGCCAGGGCCTTTTAATTCCCATATTACGTGGTGGAGACTATTACAGTTGCGCCCTCTCCTGTATCACTTTCTTACAGGAACTAAAATACGAACTTCAAACGTGCGTGTCTGTTGCTTAGGTTCATGAGACGCAAGCAGGCGCGTAATTCACAAAAAATAGCGTCGATGTTCGCGCTTTATTCAGCGGTTTCTTGTATGTATATACTATTATGAATAATTGAACATTTAGAAGACACTTTTCGTATTTCTCAGAAATCAGCGAATTTTTATGTGCGGAAGTTGGCGGGCCTAACCCGCAGCTGTACCCGGAGACACTAGCGCCTCCTATAGTAGCACCCTCAAGCTTTGTCTCCGGGATTGATGGCGAGTTGCAAGGCCTCGGTGTAAGATATATAGGAGAGTTCCCTCCCAGTCTAAAACTGAAGCTAATGTGAGGCTAGTTTTCACAGTTTTCTCGCATGTAAGCGCTGCGATCTTTCGGTCTCATTTCGGCAAGGATTGGTCGTGATTGGTCGTGATCTGTTCGACAGTTGTATGGCTAATTTCTAATTTCAAATCACTGATTTGTCGTATCGTGGTGGAATTGGTAAAATTTAGAGGGAACAGTTACGAAAATGGGTAGGAAACGTTTTGTAAAACTGTGTAATATCCACAGTTTAAGATGCCAACTGAAGATGTATATATTAGACAGTGACCCAAACCGATCGTGAAACATTTCCTACCCATTTTCGTACAAGCGAGGAACTAGCCTCAAACTGGCTTCAGAAAATTTGCCCCAAAGGCGGCCAGTTGACACATCTATATTTACACAATTAGACTGCTTTTTTATTTCTCGCTTAATTTTTCTGTCTGAGCAAATATATTAATTTCTTTTTTAAATAATAAACAATTTACATGTTTCTGGAGTGTTTCTACGCTTCCATAGTGCAAAATTTTCCCCTAGAAATCAATTTTTCAAACCACTTTTTGAGTACACATTGCGGCACAACCATTCGGAACATCCACGTAGTTTATTAGAAAGAGCATGCTTAGAATTGTCTTGAGAGATTATTTTCGAAGTTTCGACGTTTTCTCCCCGGACACTCTGTATATCTTACACCGTATGCAAAGCCCTGCCACAAGTTCTATCCGCCTCCTCGACAGTTCCAGTGCTTTGGCCCCGGAGCTCTCCTGACGCCCGCCTCGCCAGATGGCCGGGCGAGCGGGCCCACCGGCGTGCGCCTCGGCGGCCGCCGCGTGCGGCGTGCGTGCGGCGTGCGTGCGGCGTGCGTGCGCGTGCGTGCCCGCGCGTGCTATCGACCGGCCGGCCGTCGCGTCGCGTCGCGGCGCTCACCTGCAGCAGCTGCGGCAGCGCCTCCTGGTGGTAGCGCTCCAGCATGCCGTTGGTGGCGTGCAGCTGCGCCACGTACTCGTTGTGCGCGTCCAGGTACGCCGACAGCGTCACGGTGGACGGCGACCCCAGGTACGACAGGTACGCCGTCTTGTAGTCTTGCCGGCACTGCAACACGTAGAAGTTATACATTGGCTTCTAAACTACAGTAATACCTTCACATCGCGAATTCGTTACTCTGTGTTGCTTAAATAGAAACAATTTCTTGCCTTCTAGCAATATGTCAGAATATATAGGTGTCCGGGGAGGAAAAGTCGAAACTTCGAAAATAAGCTCTTAAGACAATTCTAAGCATATTTTGTCTAATAAACTACGTAGATATTCCGAATGGTTGAGCTGCAATAAGCACTCAAAAGTTGGTTTGAAAAATTGATTTCTAGGCAAAAATTTGCTTTATGGAAGCATAGAAACCCTCCAGAAACATATAAATTGTTTATTATTTACAAAAGAATAAGAGCAAAAGAACAGAAAAATTAAGCGAGAAATAAAAAAGCAGTCAAATTGTGTAAATTGGTTGCTTTTTTATTTCTCGCTTAATTTTTCTTTCTGAGCAAATATATTCATTTCTTTTGTAAATAATAAACAACTTATACTTTCTGGAGAGTTTCTATGCTTTTTTAATGCAAAGTTTTGCCTAAAAATCAATTTTTCAAACCAACGTTTGAGTTCTTATTGCGGCTCAACCATTCCGAATATCCCCGTAAGTTATTATAGACAAAATATGCTTAGAATTGTCGTAAGCGCGTTTTTTCGAAGTTTCGATGTTTCCTCCTCGGACACCCTGTATGAAACAGTTGTTTATAGGAGACGATGACACATCAAAAAACTTCAGAAATAATTTGTCAATATAATTATATTCTGCGTTCTGTGTCATTCGCTGCTGATATTGCATTGTCACCTGATTATAAGCCACATGTATTTAATATTATTGTGAGAGTTAAATTGTCAAACATAATTGATTTTGTGATGCTTAATATCTGATCATCATAACCATAAAAGTGTATAAATACAGAGATGCAACCAATAATAAGCAAAAATAAGCGTTATGTAAGAAATGTTAGGTCTTTCTTCTTTCTACAGTAATCCCTCCACATCCGCGGATTCGTTTTCGCGAGTTCCGAACATTCGCGATGTTACCAGTTTTAACATTCGCGACTCCAACACTCACGAGTGTGTCTTTCAGTGGTACATATTTTAAAGCGAACACATTTCATTTCCTTTATCAGCGTCATCTGGGAACCGAACTCGACAGACACCAGAGCTCAAAGTATCACGTTCTGCAAAAATGTCAAGTTTGGAATGTCATTTTACATTAATAGCGAAACAAAATAGTAAAATATTTCAATTCAGTTGCGTGAAGTTGGAGGTAAGGGTTTTGGCCGCACAAACGTAAAAGCCATTCAGGATCTGTAATGATTTCACTGATGAGTTTAGCTTGAATGAACTAACGGAAGCGAAACTGCTCCTGGAGCAACTTCAATGTCAGAACTGTGAATGGCGTTCTATAAGTTTAACAAGCTCTGGTGGAAAGGGCATTTGAATATGATACGAACATGGCAATTACTTCGAAATTTAAGAGAGAAATAGAAGCAGCAACTCTTCCACATCTGGATATTAGAATGAAGAGGGTAATGAAACAAAAAAATAATCGAATCTTATGTCGACTCACTTTCGAATTTGAAATAAGTTTCAAATATTGTTCTTTTTGGGATGTTAATTGGGAATTGTGTTGGTAGTAGTGTTAAGTTCTACTGCAATTGTTTGTCATTTTTTAAAATTTTTAAACAGATTTTCGATATTCAGGAACCTAACCCACATTTTTCATTAAAAGACACTCGTGGATTTGACATTCGCAATGCTTTTCGGGAACCTAACTCTCGCGAATGTTGATGGATTACTGTATTTTATTGCCGGGCAATGCAAGGTAAAGTTAACGCACTCTACTACCAAGTTTCCACGCATAATGGCACAATTAATAATATATCGAATCTAAATCTAATTTATGAAGCTGTTACGAATAAGTTATACCATAGACTAAGGATGTACATCTTTACTCTATGGTTATACAAACTGTGCGTATCGGATACAACAAGAAAACTTGTTCTGAGCAACGGAAAGTGGAAATATTGTCTATGTTACTCTTTGCATATTCTCAGAAGTTTTTGAGAATTTACATCCCGTAATTATCACAAGTTTGTGTATATTGTGTATACAAACTGTAAATATGCTGTTAAGGATCAGAAAATCCTTCAGGACGAGAAAATCCTTTGTTCGACCCCAAACTTAAAATGTAAATTTTTCGAATTGTTCGATTTGAGGTGCAAATTAGTGCAGTTTATCGATGTACACAGTACCGCGAACGCGCGTGATCATCATATTGATTTAATGAACCGGATACTCTCAGGGTTGGCTGGTTCAAACCACCATGGTTTAAAAACAGTTGGTAATGTTTTACTTTCTCCCTATCACTTACGCAGTACAGAGAAAGTTATGTAATGCTGCACAAACTTTTTGGCAGAAAAACTCTTATCACAGTGCCCAGAAATTGAAAATGTGGATAAATCCAGTTGCTAAATTTCGGGGGAAAATCCTCTAACACGTGAAATAGCCGGAATCCATGTTTTGTAGGTCCTTGATGTGGAAAAATTGAATGGCGGCAAAACGTCTGTCTGTCCGTCTGCCCGTCTGCCCGTCTGTCCGTCAGTCAACAACGTTACCGTCTAAACCGTTCAGCCCATTTTCTCTAAAATTGATATTTCCCAATCGATCTGGCTGATGTCGTGGCACCTTGAATTTGAAACCGATATTTTAAATTTGGGAGTATATGAAACCCATGGGATATTTTCAAAAAAATGGTTCCATTCTTTTTTATTAAATTTTGTTGTTGGATAGTGCCAAGAACGTTAAAGAGAATGATACAGGTATTATTTTCTTTAAACCTCTGGTTTTTCGAAAATTGTAAACATTCAAACTTTTTTTGACGTCTTCCCACTACTACAATTATGAAGATATTTTTCCTTAATGAAATCTGTTCTTTAAAAATGGATTTTGAAATAAGGTCGTGTACCATTTTTCGAATATTAGAGTACTTTTCGCGTAAACGTATAGGTATGAAAGTACATGCTGTTTTGCACCACTAGATTTAAATTAATATTTAGTCCTTAAACCCCAAAACCATTAATGAAATGTTATTTGAATTCTACAACAATAAATGTAGGGCATAAGTTGAAATACCAAATATTCTCTTTTAATGCTTTTTATTAAGCCTTTCTTCTTTTCAAGAATGTTAATACGTAACATTAAATGTATTAATTTGATCATTACTTAGATATTTTTGCCATTCACTTACTCTTCAAAAATCTTGTACAATTTTTACGACGTACCACTTGCAATTTTATTGATTCTTGTCGTGATGTCAGAACTATGACACAAGTAAAAATATGCAACTACTATGTATCATGTGAAACCATTCAATTAAAGTATTTCGCGTTTTACATTTTTTGTAAAAAGAAATGCACATCTATTTATTGTTATATGTGACATGTTTACTGATTGAATTTTTTTTCAAAATTTAAGCAAATGTTTTTGAGAATTATTTTAGTAAACGCAAAAAGATTACTTATTATTTACTCGTAGAATATTTATTTCCTAATATAACTCTAAGTTACATATTCAAAAGAAATAAAACCAACAAAATATCTTTTGAAAAACTTACAAAACGTTTTAACTCCAAAAATAACTTTTCATTTAAAGAGGCTTTCACAGTAAATAACAAATAGCAGCAGAAATTTAATAAAATGAGAGTTATTTTTGATTCAAATGAAGCAATATAACTTAATTATAACGCAAATTACTACAAAGATATAGTATAATATCCGAATATCATTATCTGTTTTCGATTGTTTTAATTGTAATTTTGACAATATTAATCACTCCTATTATCGTTTCTCCCTCAAAATTATTATTATGAATATAAAAAATTCACACAAACTGTTAATGAAGCGTGAATAGTCGATAATAATAAATTTGAATAATCAACGTTAACAAAAGTGCCATGTAATTGTATGGAATAGTTTTTTATTGGACAGTGTTTTGCTATGGGTGTTGGCCTATCAAAGCTTGCTCGTTGGCCCCCTTTTTCAAGGCTGAATTTTAATTTCTCTGAAACATATTTGAACCTTAAATTGCAATTATTTATTACAATTCATAAAAATAATTATTTAAAGCAATTTGTTGTCCAGTGTAGGAAAACTTGATGTTATGTTGTCATTATTTATACAAAATTAATGTTGCCGAATAGCCAGTCGAGATCGCTAAGCCAGTAGTATCACTGCGATCTCGTACCGAAGTATCGCGGGTTCAATTCCCGTCTCTAGCATGGTTGTATATATGTTCGTCCTTTCACCCACTAACATCACCATATCATGTCATCTTCACGGTTACCATAGCGTTAAACCCAATAGTGGTCGCTGATGTCCTAGATGTTGACGCGACCTTAAATAATAAGAAAAATGTTATTTTTTAATGAACAGTTTATTCTTGCCTGAATTAACATCCCTTTGTTGTCCTTTCAATCCGACACACAAAATATTTCTTGAAACTTGGTACGAGAAATGCCACGAATATAATTAAAAATTTTTAGACGAGATATAGAGTTGCTTCTGAAAGGCCCCTTGATCAAGACTGAAACAAATGGAATAGAAAGGTGATATGGGGTTTTCAATTCTGAACAATTTTTAAAGGCATTAGACGAAACTCTAGTTCCTCAATATTCCCGAATCGAAATGAATGGAGGCCTCGCAAGACAAAATTCCTCACTAAACTCAATTTTCACTTCAAACATCTATCGATTTTACTTTGTGGAGACAGAAAATATTACTCCCATCATTCTCGATAAAGTTTTGATTGAATTAAAAACTGGCTCAATCTATTTCATAGCAATAGCCTTTCGCGTTAGGATATGGATCCGTACGTTTACTCTGCAACTGGAGTTTTCTCGTTAGACACATTGACACAGAGAATTTCTCAGCGCAAACACGGTTTTTCAATTATCGTTTCGGAAAATGAGTAGAGGAGATGATCAACAAAAATATTACAAAATAGCACACAAATATGACAGTAACACACACATTTTTTAAATTAAAAATTGAAGTGTATCTGGTTCGAATCGTTTCACGTTCTAATATAGTCATACACTTAAATCAAAATACGAACAATGAAACAAAAACAAAAATAAGATAATTTTTATTAATGTTACATTTACGTTTATTGTGTATTATACATGTAGATACTTATCACTCACGAAAAAATCAATTCGTTACTAAAGAAACTATCGATAGGCTGAAAGCTAACGATGTATCTTATATTATGTTAGTTTTATTTACGGTCCTCAGTTTCTAGAGATAAAATATTCAATAAGATCTTAATACTCAATACCAACCTGATATTTATGAAATGATTCGAATACAACTAACATCACGTTATAACGTTTGCTGTGTTTGAAAGTTCTACAATGTACTGAGTAATATTAGGAAAAGGCATGTAAAAACTTGCATATATCTCAAAACTACGTCAATGTGGGATAGCCCCTTGCTCTACTGAGCACTTCAGTTGTAATATTAGTTTTCAATATGGAAATAAAATGTAATGGTACGGTACAGTGATGTGATCCGCGACTGATTCTCAATGTAGTTTTAAAGGTGTAGACGCCAGGTATGTTTCACTATTCAACGGTAACGGTCATCTACGTTCAAAGAAATTGTATATAAATATTATCGTCACCCTGCGGCACTCGCGGTCGATCTCTCAGATGATAGGGTTGTTCTTTGGAAATTTTTTAGAATTCCGTCGTTCTCAGAAACTCTCTTAGATGTTCTCAGATGTCACAGCATCCAGTTCGTGCCCATAGGCTTTATGCTGTCACCACAAGAATAATCCCAATCAAACCGTGTGCATAGCAGTACATCGCAGGCTGGAGTGTATAGTACAATATATAACTCATACAACTTTTAATGAATGCCTTGTTCTTATTTTGGATAAATATATTTTACATTACCGAAAAACAAGTTTTAAAATTTCGGTGTTTTACTATCATCGAAATGTGTTTAATGTGTGTGCGTGTGTGTGTGTGTGTGTGTGTGTGTGCGTGAGTGCGTGCGTGTGCGTTCGCGTGTCTATGAGCGCACTTGTGTGTACGCAGTGTGTGCGTGTGTGTATGTGCACGCATGCGTGCGTGCGTGTGTAAAAATACCCAAGTAGTCAGTTTGTGAAGCAATGAAAGCTGAAATTGGAATGATGCATGATGCATGACAGATCACCGCGTGTACTTTAATAACTTTTACTTGCGCGTGTACCGCAAAGGTAAGTGTCGAAAGGTAAAACAGTATTGCTGATCGTGAAAGGAGCGGTGTTTCGCTCTAGAGTTTGTGAAACTTCATAAGCAAACAGGCGACAAGAAGTATCTCTTCAACTGAGAAAAACACATCTTCGGCTGATGGACGTCTTCACAATCCTTACCCAACTATTCTGCCGTATTGCCTCTCCCTTAGGAGTAGATCGGCAGAGACAACGAACAAGCGAGTCGAAAAAAAGGGTCTAGCTAGTCACGTGCGGCCTCGGTCAGGGAACGTGCCCTGCCGTCGAGACAATTTTTTTTCTTTCTTCCTTTCCCTTTTTTTGTTATGCCGCGAATCCCGAGCCCTGTTTTAAGCGCAGAGGTGCGCCTCAGTGCGAGGAGGCGGAGTAATTGGATTCGGCGCCGCGCGCGGCGCTGCAGGCGAAGGGGAGGGGGGAGTTGCGGTTTCAACAGAGGGAGGGGAGGGGGCGAAGGGGGCGTGGGAGGCGAGGGATGAAACTGGACGGAATGAGCAGGGATGCGATGAGCCGAAACTGGATTCCAAAATTCGTTTGGGTGTTGGATGGAACTTGGGGAGATCTCGTGCAGAGAGGCCGAGGGTGGAAGGGGGCGGCGATGAGAAGGGACGTGCACTGAAGAGATGATGTAGTTCATGTACGAGTTCACCCGAGATGGGCAAATATTGACTGGCAGGTGAGGGGATTTAAAGGAGAAGGTAATTTCTGCGGCTGCATAAGTTGACAGTGCAGACTCACTACAGTTGACTGTGCGTTAAGCAGGAGAGAGGGCTTTGCAAAAGAATCTTAAGGAGGATGATCCAAACGATGAGTTGGTGTACAAGCTGAAGATGTGAAGAGTTCTTTTCCATAAATGCCTTTAAGCTCTCACTGATAGCTGTGGTTGTAATAGCATTGAGTTGCTATGGTATTATTAGTTTGGAACTAACCACAATTACTCAACATTATTAATTCGAGATCAATTCTGAAAGACTAGTAAATGGCTTTTGTGGCACCAAGAATCAAATATATCGTCGTGGTAACCGCAATAGGTCGTATGTCAAATCTACTGTAGTTTTCAGGAAGAACGAAAAACGTTCCTACATCTCCATGTCTAGACAGTCGGATTTCCATTACTCCCTCGTCTTACAACCTATTGTAACTGATATAGTTCTCTGGACTGATCACAATAGTGTAATAAACAAAAAAAATATTTTTTTGACTTACGACCCATTGCGGTTACCACGACGATGCAGAGAATGGAATTGGCTTTGACAGGAGAAGATCTGATGGATTGATGTTCCCGAGCGCATCCACCGCTATGGTCATTGGCCCTGTTCATCCCGGGAGGTGGCGGTTTTCCTCTGTCCGGCGATGATCTGCACGCCAGCTTTCCTTCTTCACAGCACCACCAGGTTCAAGCATATAAGCTCACAAATGGCCTACCGATACGTGGTACAATAGCGCAAATACGTGCGTGTGTGTGTAAGGGGTGACGATAGGACAAGGAAGGGGAAGGAAAAGATCGGGCGCGGTCCGTGCCCCATTTGTCAGGGTACTGAACCGACATTCACCTCGGAGAAACAACGGAAAATTACTCATCAGTGACTAGAATTCTCCTCCACGTGGATTGATTTTAATTTAACTGAATCAGTGAAGATGCATCAGGGCTGTTAAACGCATGCCTTCGAGTCAAACTGCCCGCTGGTGCCACTCCGCTTTCGGTAGAGAAGACTCCTTTACCCCACCCCTCCCCCTCCATCAATTCGAGAAGCGGCTCCCTCCTCTGTCCTCGGGCTCGTTTGACAAATGGAGGGCCACACCGGCGGGCCACACCGGCGGGCCACACCGGCGGGCCACACTGGCGGGCCACACCGGCGGGCCACACCGGCGGGCCACACCGGCGGGCCACACCGGCGGGCCACACCGGCGGGCCACACCGGCGGGCCACACCGGCGGGCCACACCGACGGGCCACACCGGCCGGCCATACCGGCCGGCCATACCGGTCGGCCATACCGGCCGATCATACCGGCCCACACCCAGCGAATAAGCGCTGGCTCACGGCAAGCCAGGTGGGTAGCCTATCCGAGCACCCCTCAATTGGACAGTGTTATGCATCAACCGGCTAAGCGCCATTTTTGAAAAAAAAATAGATACGAACCCTATCAGTTGCATTGGACTATGTTCTAAACGTACGCAAAATGTTGGCGCCAAATCTGTAAAAATGGCCTTACAATTAATGAAAAATGTAAACGCCATCATCACATCAGGGATTTCATGTATGGCAACAACCGGTTATAAACCTAGATCTTCAAATCTGCTGTTCTTAATTTCTCACTATGCAGGTAAGCGCCAGATATTCCGCTCATGTTTGTGTAGTTTGGCGCTTCAATGAATGAAATAATTAAATTACAGTTTATCGATAAATCTCAAAACTTGTATGATGTCGTATAGCCGGTTGATGCATAACACCGTCCAATTGTAGCTACCATTGAAAATCGCCACCATTGAGTTTCAAACCTCAGAACCTCCCGATATTGCAATGGCAACTTTGTTGCTACTGAGGCATCGCAGCACATCAAGGAATTCAATTAATAAATGATCGAAGAATAAAGATGAATATTTTTGAAGAAGATTACACACGTTAGAAAGTCGCGAAAGGCCTACTATTTCTCGCAGACTGAAAATTACCGATTAGAACTGGCGGCCCCGCCTAAATTCCAACACAGAGGTTGTTTTCGACCAATTTGTGTAGATAGTGTTGAAAATCGCAACTGACGAAAGCCGAATCCTAGTACCTCCGGTCAACGATACTGTACTGGCAACTTTGTTGCAGACGAGAAATTGTGCCAGGTAAATAAATGCGTGTAAGAATGGTTGAAGAATAAAGATGAATATGTTTAAAGAAGGGAAAAAGTTGTCAGGAGCTGTAAAAAAAGTGATTCGGGCTGTTTAAAACATGAAGGTGATGAGAAGAAAGTAGTGAAAAATGCGAAGTATGGACGAAAGGACTGATTTAAAGGTAAAGCAATTTTTTAGGTTTAAATAAATTCCTGGGAGAGCACCGAAACGTAGAGGGAAAAATTATTCAAGAGAGCTATACTTGAATAAGAAGAATGACTTCATTGATTTAAACTTTAAGGAAGGATAATTCAAGAACTAAAATTATAGTGCGATTTTTACATAGCTATCCCTCTAGCCTCTATGGCCACAATGGAATATCACACGGCATTTCACGTCTTTCTCGGCTAGATGTCTAGCAGAAAAACTGTCGCATGTTCGTAAGCACTGCTTGATACAGTGGCGATCATGCGATATCTAGCGGCACGACTGAGAAAGACGCGAAATACCGTGACATATTCCATCGTGAAGACGGGAATTGAGGGGCAAAACTATAAAAATCGCACTAGTGCGAGTTTTATAACTCTGCCCCTCAAGCCCCTGTGGTCATGGTGGAATATCACACGGCATTTTCGCGTCTTTCTCCGACGTACCGCTAGAAGTCGCATGATCGCAAGCACTGCTTGATACGGTCGCGTTAATGCGATACTTGGCGGCACGGCTGAGAACGTCGCGAAATGCAGTGACATATTCCATCGTGAAGACGGGCATTGAGGGGTAAAGTTATAAAATAGCACTAGAATGGCGTGATTTAAATATATGTAAAGGAAATAAGAAATTAATAAATTGTCAATTAATTCTATTTAATAGAATAATGTTATTTGTTAAACAGGGATAATAGAAATTCCCTTGTCTTTGTAGAAATGGAAGTTGTTGCGTCTCGGGGGCGCAGGTGAGAGCAGAGTGGACGATGGGTGTTAGACGATGGGCGATGGGTGATGGGCGATGGGCGTTGGGCGATGGGCGATGGGCGATGGGCCTTAGGGCACCGTCGCTGCCGCCCGCGGCGCCGGGGACCAGGAGGGATGCGCCGGGCGCTTCGCAACAACTTTCTCACGAAGTTTACGAACTTCCAGACATCTTTCAGGTCCCGCAAGAGAAAGTCGAGACGTTTGACGAGAACAAAGATATGATTACGATGGAAATACGCTGTTGGGCGTTCGGAAAAATAGCGCGTACGTCACTATGTTACTAAGTTTGTCTTTCGAGTTTGGTACAATGCGTGTGTAGGATCATGTTTCCTTCATAGTAATTAAACCCAAAAAAAAAAAAAAAAAAAAGGAAATCAAATGCAGAAGAGACTCATTAAATCACGGCTGCTCAAGTGGAGGCCTACTTGCTGCCTTGGCCGTGCGTCATTAGTTTTCGTCTTCGCCCGAAGCGAGGGGAGGGGACCGATACTCCGGCGCAATCGGCTCTAGTCTAGTGGAAAGTTCTGGACCCGGAAGAACTCGACGGTGTCTATTACTAATGATATGCGAATAACTTGTCCCAAGCACTATACCCAATTACTTTATGTACAATAAAACATAGTGAAAGAAAAAAGTTTTCAGGAAATTGCCAGTACAGAAATAAAACCATTGCAGACCTTTAAGAAGTAATAAACATGCGACTGAATATATTGACATCGGTTTTTAAAGTGATTTCCGTTTTTAAACCACAAAATCATTCAATCGGAATATTTTTCGTAAGTTGCTTTTGGACGATTTTATCATTGTACCTACGTAGAAATACTATTAATGAGAACTTACTGTACAATTACTGTACAACTGTAATCTCATTTTACAAATCATTTCAACGTCATTTTAAAGAAAGGTTTCAAAATTGAAAGGCGAATAAAATATATTTTTACAAACAACTCATCCTGAAATATGATTAAAGGCGACAGAATTGAAGTAATATTTTTATATTCTCTAGTTTCCGCCCGTAGGAAGATCACTTTTTGATGATAAAAATGTTGGCAAAATAGCCTTGACGCTTAATTACCCCGATAGCTTACAGCAGGGGTCGACAACGTTTTTGAGGGCAAAAACTACTTTCAAAATCTAAAATCGGTTGCGACCTACCTTTTTTATGTTATTTATGTGTTAGTTTTTTCTTATGTTTATCTTAAAGGAAAAAAAGAAGTATATTTTTTAAACTGAAGAATCATCAGATAAAAAAAATAATAGCCCTCTTTTATTTAGAAAATTGAAGCAAAATGTAAAGTTGGCTATAAGCCTGGAATTAATGAGAAATCTGTTTCTGCTGTTCCCCCACTAGCTGCCAGAAGTGCAGTTTGTAATTTGAAACTGTCAAACGCAAACACGTCCAAGTTGCAATCTGCTGATCTGGATCAATAATTGTTCAAGTACTTCCTGTTTGAGGATCTCGATTCACGCCATCCACCTCAGCCAAAATAAGAAGACTTTCTCTGGGAAACTTCACGCAGATGAAGTATTGAATTAAGATTAGTATCCGATTGTGTAACGTCTTAAATTTTTTTCTGAATAGCGAGCAATTCTAAATAAACTTTATTTTCACTCAAAGCCTGAATATTATAACTGCTCAATTTCAACGGAATCACTGTATTATTTACTGGAACCCACCGCGATTTACTGGAAACGTCTTGGCCATCGATCACTTGTTCGCGGTCGAGTTGTCTGTCGACCGCAGCATAGAGCATTCGCACCAGATTTTTTACACTCTTAAAGCAATAATAAAGTGTACTAAATTAAACGTGTACACCACTAACGCCACATGTGAACTAAAACAACGCGAAATCCTCCTTCAGAGAAGATACAGTTCATACTATTGAACTTATTTCATACTATGTCGCATTGCCGTGGTTCCCGTGCCTAAAATAAGGCCGGAAAGAGGGACTTTAAGATACTATGTACCGGAATGAAATTATGAACTGGGGTGATTTGATACCAACAATCTCGATTTTTTTATAAATACAAGGCCAGCATAAACGATGCAGTTGATTACAACAATAAAAAACAAACTTATAACCATTTATGCAAAATGTAGATATTAGTTCCAGATGATGACAAACTTAGAGAACTCATTTATTTTTAATTATCAAATACAAATAAATGAACTTTTACAAAATAACCTAACTTTTTATAGTGATATTAACTGTACACTCAAGATTCCCTTCATCTCTTGCGTTTTCGATTATGCCGGCTAATATCCTAAGGCCTTTTTCGTAAGAAATGCAGTCAATTTATAGTAATTGGAAATGTCTATTTTACAATGAACCTATGGATTTAATCACGGAATAATTTGACCATAAGGAAGAGGAATTCACGTTCTCGGACTGTAGCAAAATTACTATTATTAGTTGCAGGATACATTACAATGTCATCTAGTTGTAATAAGCACCACTTACCAAGTCTGATAAGTAAACCTACGTCTTCATTAATCGTGTTTATACATAATTTGCATTTTACAGAAACAACATTGTTCATATTCCTTTTTAAATCTTCCTTCCAAATTTTGTTATTTTAATTGTCCAATCGCTTCATTGGATTTATCTATTGTCGCTTTTCGAAGCACATCTTTATCTTGCAATTCCATTTTAAAATGTTCAGAGCACTGCAATTGTTTTATAGATACCAAGATTCTAAAGAGCGGTGCCGCCCTAGAAAATTCTTTACTGGCACTCATACATTGTCAAATATTGTCATAGGAAATTACAATAAAATGCGACATAGCATGAAATAAAACGCGTTACGACACACGGGCGAAAATGTTTCATTACTCGTTCGAAATTCGGTTTTCTGCTAATATCGTCGCTGCGGCTGGAAATATCATAACCCGTAAAGCAACATTTTCCGTCTGTATAACGTATTAATATAACGGAACTTCTTTCTAAAACAGGATTTTCCGGTCTTGGAGTTGAAATTAAATACTCTGGAGATATATTTGACATCGCGCGACAATACACATATTTTTCTTCCAATCACACTATGAAATATCTTCAAAATGTCAAAAAGAAATTCTCACAAATTTCCAATGAAACAAGAGGTGTTACAACAGCACATGCTTTCTTGCATGATTGGGAACGGTTACGTAATAATATAATATTGCATTTTCCGACCTCGCTTCAAACGTCACTTCAAAAAGTCCAAATTCAAACAACGAGCCTACGATGTACACATATCTGCAAATATTTCAATAGTCAGAGACAGAAGTCCTTTCCAAAGAACAGACATGACTAGGATTGTTATAATATTTGCAGCGCATTATACAGAGAAGCAAGGACAATACACATAAATTGAACATCCAGAGCTAAAGGCCATCCAGTTTATCTCCGAATAAATGCATACGAAACTACAGTATAATGTCTATCTGATGCATATCGAATAATTATTGTTTCCGACTTTCATTCAGTTGAATGTACCATTTTATTTAACGTAGCGACATTGTAACATAAGTAAACTAGTCATCTTTATCGCTCTCCCATCGGTGTTGCCGTTCAATAATAAAATTCTCGGAATAACTTCTCAAATTACCGTATCGCAGCATTGTAAGGCAACGTCGCGTAAAAGATAATATTAATTTCGCATAAATTACTCACTATTCCTAATTAACTAACTAAATAACAACAAATGATCGTAAACATTTCTATTTGCATTTAACGTTTACATCATATTTTTAAGAGAAAAAACCTAATCGGGGTAATTTCAAATAAGATTTGCGGATTCGTTGAAAGAAAATAATCGAACCTCAAAATAGGGCCCCGCTATATTCCGCCACCCTCAGTTATCGTCCATTGCAAGCAATGGGCAATAATTTTCCTATTACTAATACCTGATAGTTTCCTCGTTAAAACGTCACCCTCTCCTATCGCCAGTCGCCACGGAATGCAGAGTTACGGAATGTTCTGACGAAATTAGATGCGCTTCCTTCTCGCATCATTTGGTCACATGAAGAACTACTGGAGACCTACTTCGGTTTTTATAATATGGCGCGTCAAGGCTCGTCTTCACGATGTAATATCTCACGGCATTTCGCATCTTTCTCGGTCGTGCCACTAGATGTCGCATGATCGCGACCATCATATGTAATATAAAGTGCTACTGTGTCATGCGGTATCTAGCGGCACGAACGAGAAAGCCCTAAGTTTCGTACCCAGGCACCACAGGTGACAAATTTCTACTTACTTAGAGCAAGGTCAATATACCGAAATCTTGAAATGAAACATCAATGCCGCACTATTCACTGTATGAGGAAGAACCGAAAATTAAATGATGTACGCCTCGCCAAACTGTATATACTCGCATACAGTTATCGAAAGGTGTTGCAAAACTGGCCAACGACTTTGATTCAAAGCATCGTATCCAGAATAATGCTCGGAACACAGTCGGGGTAATTTCTTCTCCTCACCTCTCACCCTTTCCCTCAATATTACCCTTACCCGTACCCACACCCTCATCTTACCCTCACCTTGGGCGCGACCTACGTGCGGCTGTCCTATGTGGTGTCTCTAGAACTACTGCTACTGGCTGGCTTGGTCTAGCAAAGTTTTACTAAACTAGTGATTAAAGAAAGACTGGGCATTTTCTATCCACTAAGGTCGGAACGCTGAATCCATCAAGTCAAAGAAGAATGCCTCACAAATTACCCATTTGGGAAGGGCCAGAAATTAGTAATAAGGTGAAGTATGAGAAATTCAACTCGTAGCTCCATCGACCTTCACATCGGACGCGCGTATTACTCGGATCGCAAAGAGAATTCCAGGCGCCCTAACGAAGCTAATAGGATCGCTGACGACCATTACGCGCGGACACAACGCTGCGGGCGCTGATGTTCCCTTGTGTCCCGAGCGCACATCAAATATTTACCCTCCAAGTGTAGAGTTCGCGCGCAATTTTTTCCCGGAGAAATTAGAGGAATTCCACGCGAGGGTGGGACTTCATTTCAATTAGCCTCATTAAAGGCGCGTGTCGGATGTCAGCTACGCGATGCGATAAAATATTTGGCATTCGGCGCGCCGGGGATGTTTGTTTGAGCGTTCCATGTGCTCCATAACAGTGAAGAATGTGGCTGGTTTTTGACCGAGTGCTTTTGTTACCATGGTTGTTACCATGTCCGTAACAGAATCGGTTTGAACTGAGAGGTCCGAGATTATACTTCTAAAGGACGGTTGCCCAGCGAGCAGTGGCGGCTGCTCCTGTAGGACTCTGATGGCACCCTCCGAAGAAAAAAAAACAACCTCGGGAAAATTTGCAGAAAGTATTAAGCTCACAACAAATCAACTCGTTTGATTTGTGCATACCACTAGCGCAATTTTTTGAGGACGAATTTAGTTGTATGTGCTCGCTTAAGCGAGACATGAATGTTTTTAAAGTGGATAGTACGAGAGGGAGAGGAAAACGAGAGAGAAGAAAAAGTGAAGGGAGGAAGAATGTGAGTGTGGGGAAAAAGAGAGGGAGACGAACAAAGTAAAAGAGAATAAAAGCGAGGAAGATAATAAGAGAGAAACGGAGAGAAGGAGGCAAAGGAGAAAAGAGGGAGAAAGAAGAAGAGTGCAATGTGCTCGTACGGAAGGTGTTGTTAATGAAGTGGTTTCGAAATTTGTTCCTTTACGTTTTTATTTTGCGCGTTTCAGTATAGCCGTTGATGCACTCCAAAGAATGCAATTGTAAAGGTACACATTTTTTTGTGGTCGCTTCCTTTCACAAGAAGAGTAATATAATCTAGTTCCTAAGATATATCTACATTAAACGATGCAACAGATTACTTTAAAACTTCTGTCGGAGGTGGCTTTCCTTGTTTGTAGATCTGAAAGGATGGTGTATTACGATGAGCAATGGTTATTGCAGATCAATAATTGATGCCTTGAGCCACCTAAGCCAGTATGCGATCAAAAAGTCTGCGGTAGAAAATCTCTTAAGCTCTGGTAACGGAAAAGTAGATAAATCGTGTTCCTAGATGAAATTAGTAATACGGTACATTACCTCTTTGAATACGTTGTGTTTTCGGAATTCAAGTTTTGCGTATACCGAAAAATCGATTGACGGCAAATCGTATGTCTGTAGCTAGCGCCTAACCGTTCAGACGATTTTCTCCAAAAATCAAAATGTTCGTTTCAGGATCGAAGGGCCTCGATTTCGGCCAGATTTAGAGAGGAAGTGAATTTTAGAGATAATGAACTGTTCAGGCGCCAATGTTAAGCAGAGACGGAGAGACGTTTTGCCGCAAACCAATTTTTCGCTATCAAAAACCCGAGAAACGTGGATTATAACATCACAATGTGAGAGAGAATGTATTTTACTACCTGTAGGAACAGGAAAGATCCAATTTTTTGGCATCAGGGATCCACAAAAAAAGCTTTTATGTCAAAGTATAATTTTTTTACTGCACTATTACAATACTCCCTCTATAATTCGTAAATAGTACGCGAGAAAGTAAAAATGAAAGTGGATATATGTTGATTGATTGATTCCTGTGTTGATTGATTGATTCCTGTTTCCGGGCGTGTCAACTACTTATGTCATTAGTCCCGTAAGTGTAGTGCGTAATTTTTCCATTTTCTTCGTCGACTAGCGGGGTTTTTCCCCTCAACCAGGTATCTCTCACCAGCGGGGCACCGCCCCCGCCAGGACAAGCTATAAGCTCCTGACCGGTCTCCCGGCATGTGTGGTAGTGTACTGCATGCTAGTGTAAGTGGAGAGGATAGGACAAGGAAGAGGAAGGAAAGACCGCGTGCGGTCCGTGTCCCGTTTGTTAGGGTACTGCTCCGGCATTTGCCTGATTTTGATCGGAGAAACTACGAAAAACTACCGATCAGAGCAGCCGACCGCTAGAATTCTCCTCCTGTCAGCGACTGAAGTCGACCTAGCTGACACGCTAGTGTCGAAAATTCTATCGCCGTCTGGGATATATAAAGAAAAATAGTAAGTTACGAAGCTTACAAGTAACTTGAAGCAAGCCACATCATTCAATAGACCGCACACGGAAAGATGTGCTGTGTATGGAAGGCGGTGTGCTTGTCCGGTTCCCCCACCGGATTGCGCCATGAAGTCACAGGACCCTCGTGCCGAGCCGTGCGCCACAAGTGGCGAGTGCCGAGCGTGGCGAGTCACGTCGCCAGAGAGGGACGCGATGTTGTACGTGCCGACGCATGTGCGATGTGCGCGATGTTGTACGCCCGGAAAGGGGAGCATCCGCGGGACAAAGAGGCCGGGGCGCGGCGCAAAGCAGCTTGTTATACTGCGATTTTTTTCTAACTTTGCTCCTCAAGGCCACTCAAATCCCATCTTCGCGATGGAATATGGCATTTCGTATCATTCTCAGTCGTTCCGCTAGATTTCGCATGATCGCGACCGTATCAAGCAGTGCTGGCGATCATGCGGCTTCTACCGGCAAGACCGAGAATGACGCGAGATGCCGTGACATATTCCACCGCGAAGATTGGATTCGAGTGGCCTTGAGGGGCAAAGTTAGAGAAATCGCAGTATACGGGCATGAACGAAGGGCGGCGTTGCCCCGTCTCTCGTTTTCTGCGGCCGGCGTCGACGGACAGGGCGACGCGTTGTGCCTTGCAGCGGATTCAGGTTCCATACGACGGTCATACGAATAGCAGCGGGAGCCGTTCGATGTCAGTCTCTGATTTCTGTTCAGCCAAAACCTCTTGTTGTTTAATAAATAACGAAATAACGTTTGCACACACTTTTGGTCTCATCACCAGAAAGTTATATCTAAAAAAATTAGATTCAATTCTTATTTGTATCAAACTAGGGAAACTTCGCACACAATGCAAACAGATTTAGAAATGAGAAATTTCAATTCGCTCAAAAATAATGGTTGTTAATTTAATTCATCTCTACAGGCTTTTTATGAATAGTCCTATTATATTTTATGTTAAATCAATAGCGCACACTAAAATTAGAACATAACTAACAAATTCATGACATTTATCATTATCATCATCCTAAAGGCCAAAAAGTGCGTTGTCGCTGCCGCCATGACCTGTCTTCTTCTGTCCTTTTCATCTCTGCGTAATTTCTCAAATGTAGTGCGGTTGGTAGTTGTTCTAAAATTTTTATTCTAGGTTTCCCTCTTCCTCTTTTTTCAACTATTTTCCAGTCCAACACTGTGATAAGGAATTGATTATTTCTAATTCAAAGAATTTTGAATTAGAAATAAATAAAATTAATCCAAAGAATTTTGCTTTTCTGTTCCAAATGGTTTTTAGTAAAGACCTATTCTCTTTCACTTTCTCTAAAATTACGTTATTTGAATTTTTTTCGTTCCAGGAAACCTTTAATAGTTTTCGCCACAACCACATCTCACAAGCTTCTAAACGATTCCCGTCTGTTTTAATAGCGCCCATCCTTCACATACCTATAATAAGACACTCCAGAAATAACTTTTCAGAAATTTCTTGATAATATCCAAATTTAGGGTGGTATTTGTGAACAAATTTATTTTATTTAGGAGCGACTTCTTTCCCTGTGTAATTCGCTTTCATTACTGATTAGAAATAGTAGTTTATGCAATTAGTTTATTATATTAAGCTTTATTGCATGAATACATGTTTTCAAAACGAGTGACATTAGGAGCGAGTTTTCAAATTTTTACGAATGCATACGCTATTTTTTTGTATGACAGCATTACAAATTTATAAGAGAATGAAACTTAAATTTGCGAAGAACTTTCCTGTGAGGACTCGGATATTTGACATTTGTGCGAGAAAACTGTGGTCGGCTGTTCTGTTTACCTCTACCTCCCCCTAATTCTCTCGCTGCGATTGGCTGAATGTACGATGACGCAATCATTCGAGCCGTAAAATCTAATACGTCATCATTTGTGCCATAAAACGCCTGATTATGAACAATATTTTGCAACAGGAAAGGTCGTTTATAATGCTAGAATACAAAAACATTGTTTTGGTACGAGAGGTATTTCTATTCATTTGTACTGTAATGTTTTTACGCGTAGATACATTTTGAGGTCGTTAATGTACTAAAATCCGACAATGTGATTTCTAGACGTCTCTAATGTTTGCCTCAAGGTTAAAGGAAACATCCGTACATTTGTGATCAAACATCCCCATAAACACGCCCGACCGTAAACCTCTTAAGTGTTCGCAGGCCGTAAAGCAATCCGGGCTTCCGCCCGAGGAACAATCGAATTCTGTTTGTTTCTCCTCGAGAGAGGCCAGGGAGGGCGAAGAAAACGTTTATCTTCGGAAGAGATGTGCTTTCTGAGTATTTATTTCCTTTGTGACTCAATGAACTTCTAGACATCATGTACGGGTCGCCAATTTCTTTAATTTTGCATTTAAATATTTTCTTACCCATTTCCTGAGTTCATTAAATTTTCGTTTTAGTTTCAGAGAGAAGCTGAAAAGCAAGTTCAATTACCTACAACAAGACACGCATCTTTGTCGTAGAACAAGCCACACATTCATAAGATTCTAAGGAAGCTATTCGAGTTCGTGTTGGTGCGAGACGTAAACACGGCGTAGCGGATGAGATCCGAAATAAGAAATATTATTGTTATTCTACAGAAATCTAAATCTCATAGCAGAGAATTTCAAACATAACTCATCGTGTGGATCCTAAGCACGCACGCACAAACATACGCACACACACGTACGCACACACATAGGCACACACACGCGCGCGCACGCGCACACATACGCACACACAAGCGCGCGCACACACACACTCGCGCGCACACACTCACGCGCGCACACTCACGCGCGCACACTCACGCGCACACACTCACGCGCACACACTCACGCGCACACACTCACGCGCACACACTCACGCGCACACACTCACGCGCACACACTCACGCGCACACACTCACGCGCACACACTCACGCGCACACACTCACGCGCACACACTCACGCGCACACACTCACGCGCGCACACTCACGCGCGCGCACTCACGCGCACACACTCACGCGCACACACTCACGCGCACACACTCACGCGCACACACTCACGCGCACACACACGCGCGCGCACACTCACGCGCACACACTCACGCGCACACACTCACGCGCACACACTCACGCGCGCACACTCACGCGCGCACACTCACGCGCGCACACTCACGCGCGCACACTCACGCGCACACACTCACGCGCACACACTCACGCGCGCACACTCACGCGCGCACACTCACGCGCACACACTCACGCGCACACACTCACGCGCACACACTCACGCGCACACACTCACGCGCACACACTCACGCGCACACACTCACGCGCACACACTCACGCGCACACACTCACGCGCGCACACTCACGCGCACACACTCACGCGCACACACTCACGCGCGCGCACTCACGCGCACACACTCACGCGCGCACACTCACGCGCGCACACTCACACGCGCACACTCACGCGCACACATACACATACACTTCGTTCATCCTCGCAGTGTACAGTAATTCATCCGTTTTGTTCGCTTAGGCGCTCCCCCAGACTGGTTCCACGAATGAGGTCCGCCCGCGTGACAGGCCACTCGGTTTCCGGAATCGAGCCATTCCATGCATTCGTGATTCAAGTCGGCTTTTCTCAGTCTGTCTGTACCCCACTGGTTTTCAAAAAGATTTTCCTCCCTCGCCCCCTCTCGTCTTTCTTTTATACCCCAATAACAGCTTTGAATAACAACGATGATGATTTCTCCATTTCATTATTCATTTATCTTGATCTCAAAATGTTTTCTATGTAAATTAGAGATGCTTAAACAGTACGTTCTTTCTCTCCCGTATTTTCGCGCAAAATTACGCCAATAATACTCAAACTTTCGAAAAATTGCTCACGACCTTATTTCAAAATCTTTCTATAATGAATACATAATATAATGATAATGTCTCTTGTACTGCTTATTTATTGTAACGGTTTATTAACCTGAATAATCAGACTCAGTAATTTTTGATAACCATGTATTTATTATTATACATTACTGACGTTTCGACCCTATTTGGGGTATTTTTCAAAAACTCTAAGGCTGTCCATAAATTACGCAAATGTGGAGTATTTTCAATACCCCCTCTCCGCCTTGTAACGCACCCGTAAACACGCGCTTGAACCCCTAAATAATTACGTAACGTTTGCGACACCCCTGTTTTAAATGCAAGAAGTGAAAACAAATTATTGGTCAGTAAAACAATTTGTATTCATTTTACTTGTGTATGTAATATTAAATAGTGTAATATTAAAAGTAATGATAATTAAAGTACAAATTAGTTGGCGACGCTGGCTGCACCTAATAATAAGATTGGAGCAACTTGTGAGTGAAAGAAGAATCCTTGGGCGAGAAATGATTGATCAGCTATGCACATGCCGTCGTGGGTAATGCAAGAGCGAGAGTCTCCAGCGCCAATTTAAATGGATTCCAGAGTACTCTTCATATAAGTTTTTAATATTTTCTTCGTAATCTTACAGATTCAAAAGAAAAGTTGAAAAAATATGTCCACTTATTGTAACATTTTACAATCAATAACTTAAGTTTATGTTTTTAAAACAAATTAATTAATTCATTTGTTTATATTATAGCAAATTAACAAATTAATTAGTTGATATTTTAATGTTTTAGTTCATGCCTCGAAAGAAAATAATTATTTCAGCAACGGTTGCATAATCTAAAAAAATTTACACCAATGCTACATAACACTTAACTAATACCCTCCTACCCCTTTGTAACGCAGCGTAATGCTGCCTCAGACCCCCCTCCCACCCGCTTTAGCGTCACGTAATTTATAGACAATCACCTAGAGTCCGTGTTTGTTGACATCATATATAAGAGGTAACATTTTAATCAAAATTGTCACTTGGTAAAAAAACCGGTCAAGTCGTAAACTTCATCCGGACCCATGGACCCATGTCAGGATGAAGTTTACGACTCGACCAGTTTTTTTATCCCCGGCAATAAGAGCTTTTCTGCCGAAAATTCACCGTGTTTTCGTGTAGCATTATATAACTTTTCTCTACTCCATAGAGAGAAAGTGAAGTAGTTACACTCTATGAAATGCGTTTTGTTCATACTTTTAGGAATGTGAAACTGATTAAATAGTTTTAAATTATTTCGTAAGGAAAATATTGATTCAGTTTTTGTACATTCATTTTCCGTCAGACGTTCGAAGGAATTAAACACGAAAACCGATGTTCCACTTGAATACCTATTTGATACTGAGGGTACGCTATGTTCAATTCATTGGCTTTGCCTAGTTTTAAGAACAATCTCTCATCAATCTTCAAAAACTTGCCTAATCTAAACTCCAGTGTCCTGTTAGTTGTAAATTACTATTTTAAACATTATTCCAAAAACAAATGTTCCTATTTGTAAACTCTCCATCTATCTGAACCTTTTTACATGATTTATCAAGAAACAAAAAACATTTTGATATAGATTACGTCATCCCAAAAATTCCCCTTTTGTACAGAAGCATATTGAAGCTTTGCCTCCACCTCATATCAACGGTAATTTGAGTTGATATTTGTGCCGTTACATGAATGGGTGCCTGATAAATGCAAATATCGCGAGCGTTGAACCGTCTTGTGTAGTACCATAAACACACAACCTAGTTTTGTGTTATTTGTTGTCGCATCAAGGTCATTAGCGACCACTATTGGATGTAACGTTATGGTAATTGTGAAAATGACATGATATGGTGATGATAGAGGTTGAAAGAACGAACACATACAACCATCTAGAGGCGCAACCATGCACAAGGCGGGACTCGATCCTGCGACCCCTCGGTCCAAGATCACTGCGGCACTACTGCCTCAGCGATCTCGGCCATGGGGCCGACACAACCTAGTTTTCGTAGCGCGATACAACATTGTCAGGTACTGACAACTAGGCGCTTTTTTTAAAATTTTATTAATCCTCGTTCGTCTTGTTAGGCCTTTCAAGGTTTTGAATCACACATACAATTTTTATACGAAGTTGATAACGCCAGGCATACTTTACATACTTTTTAACTTACAATTAAATATTAACTAATTACCGAGGAGAGTCCAGGAAGGGTCCTCTAACTACTCGAATTTATTTCTAAGTTGTTGTTAATAACTGCTTTCTTTTCTGCTATTTTACGGAGGTCGAAGTAAGTCTTTGGAATGCCGACTTTTGATTCTTGGATATGGTTTTGAAGTAGAACCTAACTTAAATTTTTGGGTTGCAGGGCAGCATGGTAGGTTTGTGTAAAATCGGGCGGAGAGTCTGTCTATCCATTGTTTTATTGGACATATAGCGAGTTCTTTTTGAATTTGCTCGTTGCGGATATACCAAGGTGCATTTACTGTCCAGCGTTGATACTCATTTTGAATTACTTACAATTTGTTTAAATTGCTACTTGCCGCACCTCCCCAAATTTGACAGGCGTAGGTTAGTGAAGGTCTTATTATATATTTGAAAATGTATATAATGTTGACATTATAATTATATAATATTAATGTGTCGATATTGATCTTTGAGTTTTTATTAACCCGGGAGAGGTGGCGCAGGGTCTTTTGTGACCCCACGTATCTTTGTTTAGCTGCAGTTGCCTAATTTTGTGAGTCAGAACCTTTACATTTCACATAACTTTCACCACATTCTTTACCTGAATTCTGAAATTTTTTCAAAATTTTATATGTAATAATAATTATCTGTAAACATTTGTGAAACCAATACAAACGCCTTAAATTTCGTACTTTTTCTAAGTTGTATTGATTGGCTTTGAATAATTTTGAAGAAATTGTTTGTTCTTATGTGAGACAATGTTAGAAAATGAAACTCACTGAATTTCTGATACCTTTGTCGTTGAAATATTCAGAAAAGTGTAAATGGAGTAACTATATACAATGAAAGATACATAATAATTTTGCCCTCTTATTTGTTTCAATTTCTCATTTGCATAGTTCATTATGTTTATACGATCTTAAAAATGATTGATTATTATGAAAATAACAAATTTCGCACTTAGTTCTTGCTAAATATAATTTTATAAAGAAATAGTTTAAAGGAGTCAGAAATGACCCCGCGCCACCTCTAACGTAACTCCAGCAACCGCCACCTCTCCAGGGTTAATTAGTGGGTACAGTTTTAACGTTGTCCTGGCGCTGGAACGAGGTAGAAGAGGGCTCACCTTGACGAGCTTGTCCTCGGTCTTGGTGAGGATGGTCTCGTAGCTCTCGCGGTGCGTGAACACCTTGCGCGACTGGATCTTGCGGTGGAAGGAGCGCTCGAGCAGCGGCCGCGACACCTGCCGCCCCAGCACCGACGCGATGTCCGAGTGCGCCTGCGAGTCCACCTCCACCTCCTGCAGCAGCGTCTCCCACGTGTGGAACAGCGCGCTCGGGCACGCCGGCCTGCAACGGCATTTAACGCACCGCAATAAATATATTATCCGTCATGTACAGGGTGTCCGGGGAGGAAACGTCGAAACTTCGAAAACAAGCTCTTATGACAATTCTAAGCATATTTTGTCTAATAAACTGCGTGGATATTCCGAATGGCTGAGCTGCAATAAGCACTCAAAAGTTGGTTTGAACAAATGATTTCTAGGCAAAAATTTGCATTAGGAAAGCATAGAAATACTCCAGAAACATGTAAATTCTTTATTATTTACAAAAGAAATGAATATATTTGTTCGGAAAGAAAAATTAAGTGAGAAATAAAAAAGCACCCAGTTTACACAATTGGACTGCTTTTTTATTTCTCGCTTAATTTTTCTGTCTGAGCAAATATATTGAATTCTTTTGTAAATAATCAATCATTTACATGTTTCTGGACTGTTTCTATGCTTCTATAATGCAACTTTTTGCCTAGAAATCATTTTTGCCAACCAATTTGTGAGTGCTTATTGCGGCTAAACATCTCAGAATATCCACGAAGTTTTTTAGACAAAATATGCTTAGAATTGTCTTAAGAGCTTATTTTCGAAGTTTCGACGTTTCCTCCCCGGACACCTGTAAATTATTTTTCACGTCATGTAGATGGCAGGATACAAGTAGAAGGACTCCGAAAGACCTGTGAGCAAAACATACACTTTTCCTGATTTCTCTCTCGTGTAACTTTCTCGCCTTTTTCCTAAGAAAAGAAATGAAATGAATTGTAAGTGTTGCTACAGGAAAAAACGACGATTTTTTGACAGCAAAAACCCTTATTGATGAGCCCTGGAAAGGAGAAGATCGATAAATCTTGGCCCTATATCTAGTAAATAACGTCCTCTAATACGTTGGGTAATCAGAATCCATTTTTTGTGAGTCTTACATATCGACAAATCGATTGACGGCAAAAAGTCTGTCTACACGTCGGCCGTCTGTCTGAGTCTGGCCGTCCGTCCGTCCGTCCGTCCGTCCGTCCGTCCGTCCGTCCGTCCGTCCGTCCGTCCGTCCGTTTTGCAAAATTGTTTGAGAATGATGCAGGTGTCATTTTCGTTGAAATCGCTGACTTTTCGAAAATTGCAAACATTTTTTCTAAGTCGGACTACAACTACAAAAATGAAGACAGAGATTTTCGCTCTTAGATGTGTTAAAAATAAGCTCTTTAAAAGAAGGTCACATTTAATTCTTTTGAGAAATGTTTGAGTAATTTTTGTGTAATTTGTGTTTGAAATTTGTGAGTTCTTATATTTATAAAAATCAAGTTCTCTAAAACCACTTCAAACCTTTTCTTCAATTTTTTGAGTAATAGAACAAGAAGTGCTTAATAGAATAGCGCAGGTCAACTTTTTGTTGAAATCGCCCTATTTTCGAAATTTTCTAATTTAAAAGTAATATGAGAATGCATATGCGCTTGTAGAACCAATAGTTTATAATAATACTTCGGGGTTTGCATTCAATTTGTTATTTTTCCGAACTTCTTCAGATCCATTACATGAACTTTCGCCTCCTCGATGGCTGGACGGGCTGAGTATAGCCCAGAGTCAAGGAAGGAAGCTGTCTGGCTGTCTCTGCAGCGACTGGCAGCGAGGTCTCAAGTTCGAGGCCCACACTGGAGGTTTTCAACACTAGCTGTAAAGCAGCGTCTAATTCAGCACTATGGCGGTACATGATCATTTGGTATCGGAAAAGAAAACGGGTGAATCTACATTTTAGACTTGAATTGACAAGAGAAGGCTGAAGTCATTCATGGTTATTTGAGTAATCAGATTATTTGATTCGTGAACACCAGATAATTACACTTAATGAGTTGACTAAGTATTAGTTGTTATGTTCATTTACACATTGTAAATTAACGCAACGAAGTACGAAAATATTATTTCTGCATTACTAAGAAGCGGAAGCTTCGCAAGTGGCGAATTCCAAGCTCTACAGGGAGTAGTGGATCCATGTTCTAGTGGTCAGAGCTCTGCTTCTATTCGGTTTTTTTTTTTTTTGGCGCACAGGGGTGTGTCAATAAAATGGAATATCTCACGGTATTTCGCGTCGTTCTCCATTCTGCCACCAGGAGTCGCATGATTGCCGGCACTGCTCGATACAGTCGCGATCATATAACGTCTAGCAGCACAACCGAGAACGACGCGGAATACCGTGAGATATTCCATTTTATTGACACACCACCGTGCGCCAAGAAAGAAAAACCGAAGCATAAGCAGAGGGATTAGATCAACTCTCCGGCAATTCGTATGTATTCTATAATAGATCAAGCGGGTTAAGGCAGGTTGCTCAGCTTCACCAGATCCCTTGCCTCTCATTTCGCCATGGCTGGAATATTATTCAATTCATGCCATCCATCACTACTTATCAATCATCACAAATCCACCAAACCACTTGTCTCAGGTATGACTAAAAATGTGTAGACATTGAGTGTCATAATACAGACTACCTTAACTTTATGTGGATCCAATCATTTTTCATCAAGATTTTTATTTCATGATATACCATCGAGTTGGAGTGAAGAGGTGTAATGACTTTAAAAATTACAAACCTTATTGAAATTCTTATTATTGAATCATTGAAAATTAGAAGCAAAATTTCCATGGTTAAAAATTGAAGTTCGCGCATTGTTTCTACACTGTAATTGCCTCCAATGTAATCAAAAATTGGAATTTGAGACTAATAAAGTGACGATAAATCACCAATCCTATTTGAACATACAGTCCCGAAACAATGTTTAAATATTATTAAAAATAAATCGTTCTTTATGCAATGAGTCAAGAGATACCGTGACTTCCCCTTCAAAGATCGTGCCCTTCTTTCACAGTAGACGAGACCTGCCACCCATGGAACGAGACGGCTTGACATTATACTCCCGGCTTGTGCTCAAGCATCTCCAGGCCGCCGCAAGCTGAACTTTTTACGGCCCCTACTGGGTGCCATACAACTTTTATTACAATTTGCGTCGTCATTGTGTATTTAACGTTTTCAACTAGCTCCGTCTCTTGTTATAACCAGTAATTATAAGAACAAAGTTTTACCACCGAACTTTTATGAACGACGCTTCGTATAAGCAAGCACGTTGAGACAACAGCTGCAACCGGTCTCAAGTATTTTGTTGACTTCACATAAGACACTTTGCGGAGGCGAAAACTGCTGCACTAAAAGTGCCGTAAACTGAAGGAAAACCTCGAACCGCGGAATGACAGCGCCCGGGAAAATGAATTCGTGAATTTTGATGTAATACGTAAAGAGACGCAAGTACAATCAATTTTATGTAGTGTAAGTATTAACATTATGACCACTGAAAGATTAATTCCCATCAAGCCCTGTCGTGTGTTTCAATCATTAACATTTTAACAACTTACATTAGCATTACACTAACTTATAATCGTCTCTTTAAATTGAAGTTTCACTAATATTTAATACTACTTGTACAAGATTAAGGATAATGCCTTTCGTAGCTCAAAGTCAGTTTAATATTTTTGCCGAAGTACCACAAAGGCCTTTTAGAAGTGGTACTAACTTCGAAAAAATAACAATACATTAAAAAGTTAAAAATTATTGGTTTAAGAAATTAGGTAATTACTAGCGTATCTGTGCGAGAAGTGTCGCATGCTGTACCCAACCCTCTTCCTTATTTTTACATTTCCATATTAAGCCTGTAATATATATTTTTCTTCAACACCCTCTTATCCTCCGTCACTTGTTCTTTATGTCACCTTGTAATTGATAACAATATAATACACCCTTGTCAATACAAACTATTTTTATTCAACTTTGTTAGCGAGCAAAGAGGTACACACGTGTAATTCAATCGCATAGAGTATCAAGTAATTAGTAATTTCACATACAGTTGCAGATTCTACAGGTTCTTAACAGGTGGGGTAGAATCGAGAAGAATTTAACAAGCGAAAATGTAATAGAATGGTCAAAAAGATATCATCTGTAGATTACGGTGTAGGGAACGTTTCATTCAGGTATTTGGCCTCAAAATTGTAGTTTTTAAGGCCCTAGAACGCTTCATTTAGAAGTTATTTAAAGTCATTTAACAATATGGATTCATAACCCCAGATGTACGTAGCGGATTGCATTTTACATGAATATTTAGTTGCGTTTTTTAAACACATCCTTTATATTTTTAAAGTCAAAGTGCAATTCTTCACGTTTCCGTGAAATTGCCTTTCTTTAGAGACCTCATTTATAAAGATTCGTTGCGTGTGAGAGCCGCGAAGGGAAGGTATACTACTGAAAGAATATAGGAGACTATTGTCTATTTTTTTATTTAGTAAGTTAATTTATTATCTGATACTGTGAAACTCGACCGAAGTCCTTTACCCTTTACGCAACTCACATCCTATGATATTCTAACATTTCAAATCCAACAATTCACCCGCCCCCAACGGTATTAATCACAGATTAAAACATAACACGTGCTAATAGCATTTTTTTGAAAACTGATTTCTAAGAACTTCTCAGGATTCAATTCACGTTCTATTTGCAATCTGATATTTCATGCACAAGGAAGAATAAACTAAAATCATTGTCAGTGACATATGGCATGAAACAAGCGTTATTTATTTACTTCTAAAGAGGAAGAAAGTAATCATTACCAGTAATTAAGACAGGTTAAACCTTTATTTATTCAACTTGTTCAGCATTTTCATTTAGAATTAACTATTTTAACTTGGTATTACGATCACATTTTGAATATAGCTAATTCCCGTATTGGCCGGTTAATTTTCACATTATCCCAAGTAGGTTGATAAAGTCCAAAATAGTAACACCTTCGATGTTCATTTGAAACATAAATCGGATGAAGTTGCCCTTAATAAACACGAGGTGTATAGAACAGGAGAACTACATTTCGCTGAAGAGGAATAGCAGATATATGAATAGGGACGAGACAGCTGGAGGGACATTTCTAAAGCTTGTGAAAGTCAAGGTGTATTTCATTTAATTTCAAGGAGTAATTCTTTTAATAATAATTCTATTTCACCGCCAAGCCGATACTGTTTTATAGAACATTACTTTTCAAACAAGCACAAATAATATACTGAATTTACAGATTACGAGAGGAAAACAAGAAACAGCATTCTTTGTTTTCACTCAAAGAATGCATTATAATTTTCCACACCCATTTGTGAAAATAACTTTGTCGTCATATTTTTCAATATCTGAAGGATAATATTAAAAGAAAACGGGATGTAACATGACCTGAATTCTTTCTGAAGAGAGTAGAAAGACTATATTAGACCGAATATTCGATTTCCGTCGTCGATATCGGAAAAACGATTCCGAAAGAAGGGGATTGAGCAACAGTTTCATCGACGATCAAATGTCTCTTAAAGCATTCCAACTGTTAACGGAAGTTCAAAGAAATAGAAGTGTTAAAATGATAAATCAAAAATATGATTTGTAAATGGGAGAGATATTATAATATAGTTAGGAAAAAAGAAGGAAACGCAAAGAGAATTGTACATTATATGCGTGCAAGAACAAGCAATGTAAGTATTTATTAGATTACGCACCTAAACACTAGTGGAGAAAGAACTCTGGCAGGTGGTAGCACAATTCTGACTTCGGATTCGGATTCAGTGCGTCGACATTATATAGAGAAACGTGTGTCTTAGTTCTGACAACTTTTGGCTTTTGGCTTCTGCAGGGTACCACCACTATCCAAAATCTAGTATTCGCATGTGTTTTTCGCGATTAAAAAACCTGGAGGATGGTGGCGCAAATCTGGCTTCCAATTTAGATTCAGAGCGTCCACATACGTAGAGAAACTTTTGTTAAGTCGTTGGGTGTGACAACTTTTTTTGTGTTGTATGCCTGTGTAATTTTTTGTTGATTAATTCAATTCAATTTTGTAGTTTACAATTCTGTAGCAATTATTCCTAAACGATAATCTTTCTCTTTAACGAATCATTAAGAAAAATAAGAAGCATTTTTAAATATTAGACTTCATTTTGTAACTCACTTGAATAACTTTACATCCTGCGTTTGTATCCATTAATTACAGGATTAGTAAACAAACTAGCATTCTACCAACAGTAGCAAACCAATATGAGCGTGATCACAAGCGCTGCATACTACTTTAATTACCTGTTGCATTACTAAACATTGCGTTCGCTGAATTTGAAATAACAAAACCATTGAATCGTTGTGATTTTATTTATGTGATTACTAAATGACTAGGGAGCGGACTTATATGATTTTGCACATTTTTACCGTTGCTTCAGGACATAGCTAAGTGAAATTTCTTGACATTTGGTTAGAATTGGAGGCTATCTAGATTCATATGTTAGTGCATATTTGTGCATATTTGGCCGATTTTTCCTGTTGGTGGATATTCCTGTAATTATAAGAGCATAGTTTGCATATTTCGTTAAAATTAGAAATGTGAAACGTTTCTGTAAACGATTCTATAAAACGTTTCATGTTTTCATAGAACCCATTAATTTGTGAGCGTTCTATTGAATAGAAAGATCATGTCACAGTTCGAGATCGTTTTCTTTTCTACAGACGATAAAAAGCTTGTGCAAATGTAAGATATTCCTTGATGTCATATTTTTTAAACCAGTTTCATTTATTTTTCAAAGAAATGAAACAAGACATACAGTGTACTTCACTACGGTGCATATTTACTTCAATTAATTTATCCTGTGAAGTAAGCTTGGTTATATTATGTTTACAGAAAAATGTATTTTATTCCAAGCATGCTTCTCCTGAATTTTATCGAGAAAGATTTATACAGGAAGTGAAATATTGTTAATTTTAATTGCATATTATAGTGCACATTTCAGAATTTTTAGATCATAAATGAATATTTTTAGTCGCATATTTCAAGATTCTTTATGGAATGAAATCCTCTCCCTACTAATGACACTACTGGTTGCAAAACAGCACGTACTTTCTCGCCCGTAATTTCATGCAAAATTACGCAAAATGTACTTACATTTTCGAAAAATTGTACATGACCTTATTTCAAAATCTATCTTTAAAGAAAAAATTTTATTAAGGGAAAAATACCTGTAACATTCATATTACTTTATTTTGTAAATAAGCGGATCGTAAAAATACATATTTTTTAAATTCAAAAGTTTAGCCCATTTAATCCCAAATTATTTTTTTGTAACTTTTAATTTTTTTACAAATTAACAACATGAAATAGGTCTTAGAATATTGTAAGAGTAACTGGTACTTTATCAATTGTTGTTTAGGAAAAATTGCATGTTCCAAAAATAGAACAGTGGGATCGAATGGGTAGCATGTTTTTAAAAGAATATATAATTTTAATTCGGTTGTTTATTGTTTTGTAAAGAAAAATAGCTTAAAAATAATAAAACTGATACTTTAGATTATATTGTATGAAATATTTTAAATGATATTGCATGTACAGGAATGTTGGACTGCTTGTTATGAGCCACAATTAAATGACCGAACTCATCAAATCTCACATCATTAATCACACTCTTGCACATTTTCGAAGAATCTAGTGATGATCGTCCTAATGGAGAACTTGTATATTTCTGGAAGTAACACGTAGTAATTTGCCTTCTAAAACGGACTTCCCACCATGTGCTGCTTGGTGCTCTCCTTTTCATAAAAAGATATTATTGCTTCCTCAAAACACGGTTTTTTCGTTTGTAAAACCATGAAGCCACTGCTCCTTTAGCCTTTTCCACAAAGGGCAAACTTCAGCAAATTTATCTGAACTTGATAAATGTGAATTATCGGACACGTAAAATTTAATTTTCAAGAAAATTATTTCTGCAACAGGTAATTCAAAACAAAAGGCATTCTTATGTCTGGCATATAAATTAATAAGCTGTACTATTATATTTAAAACTACTTTATCATAAAACAATTCAAACAAGTGCACAGGCATTATTTCTTCTTCCGGAAAAGAGAGCGAAGTACATTCATTTGGGGGATCCTTCTCAATGTCTATGAGAAGTCATTTTCGAATTATCTTTTCCTTTTTATTACAGTTATCTGATTTTGATACCGCTTGTAAACGTCTTCCATCTGAATTTTCATAATGCTGTCTATAATTCAATGTTACTTCAGGTTCTGAACTCGGGGCCGAAACAACATCAGCAACAATAGATATACATTGTCCAAGTGGCATTCTAACTTGGAAATACGTAATATTGAGGAAGTGCCAAAAACCACTAAACAAACTATAATTCCATTGTCTTCAATAATAATTTGGGAGTCAGTTCTCAAGAGCACATTAGCTTCTCTACATACTCTTAGCTGATTCCTGCAGAGGTTATTAAAATTTCGATATTCCCCCCCCCTTCTCATTCCTCATCAGAAAGGAAATTATTCTCTGGAGAAGAAATAAAAACTTCTACGTACAATAATAGTCTTCTTCTTTCAGAATGCTAATGACCTCCTCGACAATTAGGCTAAAAAGGCAAAATCAAACATGCAGGTCATTCGATCCCACTGTTCCAAAAATGGAAGATCAAAATATATTACATAATTTCTGGGTTAGGTTTCAGTCAAATGATAGTACGGTAGGTTCTTCATCAAAATACATGTTTTCTTCAAAGTTTACGAAAATTGATATCGAATGCATCACACTGACTGTAATTACATACTTACTGTTTCTTTTCAGACACCTTGTCAGCAAATGGGCGTGTTTGTAAGCAATTATTCTTCCTCGTCACTGAGATTTCATGAAATGTGAGCATGTAAACCAGAAAACTAATCCTTCCTCTCAATAGTTAAGGGAACTAGCACGGAAACGAGAGCGAATAATGAAGTTTCTGAGATAAAAGAAAAAATGTTCCAAAAATGGAACAGTGGGATCAAATGGGTTAAGTCAAAATATATTTCTGCCATTGAATTCAGTGCATTTAATGTATTCACGAACATATCGCATGAGTATTTTAGTCTTACAATATACTGTAAGCAGTATTCCAAAAAGTAAAAATTAGAAGTTAATAATTCGATCCAGCGACGGCGATGGCAGTGGCAGTGCCGATGGCCCGTTGTCGCCAGCGCGGCGTTGTTAAAGCGACAACAGACGTTTCCTTTGCTATATACAGTGGACTCTGGTTATAGTCAACTCGAATACAGTGAACTAACGATTACAGTGAACTTAAGAAACTGGTTCCATTTAACTTACATTACAAATAAACACGGAGAATCTGTTAGAGTGAACTCCGAAGTTCAGCTGTAGTGAACGAAGGTGATACGAAGTCCTGGAAATTAACTCCCTCCTGGAAAAAATATCGCCTCAGTGCCACCAATTCTAACACTAGGCAGCTAGAAAACAAGATCGACAGCCAAAGGTCATAATTGAAGAAGTCTCCCGTCAGGTGAAGGTAACGGACTCGGAATGGGGACCTTACCGGTGAACTTGTGCCCCTTAGTTACACTGCAAAAAGAAAAGGCCATGTCCTGTGTGGGCTACCACTGGCGGAGGCGGCGACACGCGACTGCTTGCTTCAGTTTCAAGTTTGTCGTTACTTGATTGATTGATTGATTCGTGATTCCGGGCGCGTCAACTACAGAGCTCATTAGTCCCGTACGGGTAGTGCTTGCTTTCATCAGGAGGTGGCGGTGGTGTTCATTGCTGGATGGTGAGATCCGGCGCCGACCTATCGTCGACTGGTGGGGTTTCCTCAACCAGGTATCTCCCACAAGCGGGGCACCGCTCCAGCCGCGACAAGCTCTAAGCTCCCGACCGGTCTCCCGGCATGTGTGGTAGTGTAGTGCATATTAGTGTAAGTGTGTGTGTGTGTGTGTGTGTGAGGGGTGAGGATAGGACAAGGAAGAGGAAGGAAAGATCGTGCACGGTCCGTGTCCCGTTTGTTAGTGTACTGCTCCGGCATTCGCCTGGTGTTGATCGGAGAAACCACGGAAAACTACCGATCAGAGCAGCCGGCCGCTAGAATTCTCCTCCAAACAGCGACTGAATTCGACCTAGCTGACAAGCTAGTGTCGAAAATCCTGCCGCCGTCGGGACTCGAACCTAAGACCTCTCGGTCAGAGTGCCGTTACTTGAGATTTCGTGGAAAAATGCGCGTGATGTTCCACGTAGGCGACAGGAAGCCCGCCATTGCCTCTGCCCCACAGCCGTGCGACACTCTCGCGCCATGCGAAAAAGTGATCAGTTTTATTAGCTGCTTGCGCCATCCTGCTACCCAAAAAGCATCTTATGTTGGCCTTCGGAGAGTGGGACGGGGTTCCAACCGTACAAGAGGCAGTGAAGGGTGTCAAGACGGCATTACGAGACGGCAGAGGGTTTGAAAAATATACATTAGTAATTATTAAATACTATAATATTGTTATCTTATCGTTTTAAAACAAATTACAC
Source organism: Acheta domesticus (assembly GCA_031308135.1). Lineage (NCBI taxonomy): Eukaryota > Metazoa > Arthropoda > Insecta > Orthoptera > Gryllidae > Acheta > Acheta domesticus. The sequence continues at coordinate 22,576,551 of JAHLJT010000631.1, read as the reverse complement.
CCTTATCTGAACTTGCAATGCGAAAGCTCCATAAGCCCTCTTGAGAAAATTCTCTCAAAAATCGTAAGAACTACTCATTTCAAACGGATACTATTAACATTTTAACATTGTAATATCTGTCCTTTTCAATACATAGCAGTCATCAATTGTAAAACTCATTAAAAATCAAATAAACGCTCTTTTCCATCTGAACTTAGAATTCAACTTGTGCATGGGTTAGAGAAGGGATACCAAAATTTAAGAAAAGGTGCACAAAATGCATTCCATCCCATAATAAATCACTTACAGTTTTGGACAGTTTTGACGTGTACTGAATTAAAAACAAAGCCTCGTAATGTTTCCGTTCATGTCACCCCACCAACAATGAGAAGAATTCTAAGAATTACAAACTGACAGCCCGACAAACGAAGCGCGAGAACAACGAATTTGCAATTTCAAAAAATTGTAAAATTTTCATAAACTAGTCGTAATTTTTTTAAAAAGTGTACAAAACTGTTTTTTAAGAATTGCTTTTTTAAAACATATTTCATTTAATAAAATATCTATCATGAATATTGTACTCAGGCAATGTTAATTTTTTGTTCCCAATTTTCGAAAATGCAGAGAGTTTGCCAAAAGTAGAACCACTACCACTTCCTTTACAGTTCTTTGGTACATATTTAAATGAAAAATAGCCCTGTTTATGAGAAAATAATTGTTCAACATTGATGAAAATTCTTGATTCAAAATTGCTAATATTTCACGCAAAAAATTATTCATTTTTGAAAAACGGAACATGCTCTTAATTGAAGATGTTTTTGATAAACAGATGTCATTAAGGAAAAACATTTTCATAATTGTAGTTGTATGAAGACGCCAAAAACATTTTGAACTTTGGCATTTTTGGAAATCCAGGGAAGGCAACGAAAAACCTTTGCTATTTCTTCATGTATCTTTTGCTCGATCACGACCTGCGTGCAGACTGGAAGACACACAAACAGACGGACGTTTTTCCGTCAATCGAGTTTTCGATATCATAGACCCCCAGAACAAATACACGTCTATGAGGAAGTAATTTATTACATATGGAGAGAAGATTAATCCGGCAATAAAAGCTGTCAAAAAATCGCCATCGTTTCTCGCAGCAACTGCCTTTACAACTGCCTAAACATACAGTTTAAAAATTGTTAAAAAAATTGTACAAAAATGCATATGTAAATAAAACATTTGAATGGATAAGGAGGTCAGAAAAGTTGTTTGTCCTCCACTTGCTTCAGGCAATACGCGCCTGTCATCACTAGACCTCGAAATTTTAGACACAAAATGATGATTTAGACACCTAAAATAGGTAACAAAATTACGAAATTACGCATTATTAGGCATGAAAATTGACGTTTTAGGCCATTCAAATAGGTTACAAAATGAATAATTCAGTCATTTAGGAATCATAAGTCATGAAAAGTTATGTTTCTGGCATCTACAATTTATCACAAAAGAATTAAATAAGGCACTTTTTATTATTTAGAAAAATCATTTTTTTACATTCATAAGTGACTACGAGCACGTTATTTTATTAATTTTCATTTCTTTCATTTCTTCACTCTTTTCATTGTCAACTAGGCAACAGTTCAGCTGCACCGGGAATGGGTGCATTTGCCTAAGAAGTGCAATCTCATCGGAGACGAGAGTGAAACGTTCTCTTTATATTGACTTTCAGAGCTCTTCACGTTTGGTGTCTTGGGTGAAAGATTTCGTTTTGATCAGGGAATATTCGCGTTTCGAGAATGTATTAGTTTCGCTATAACAAATTTAGAAAATGAGTAATTAAAATATGATATTTTTTCAAAATTACTCGTTTTAAAATAATAAAATAGTTTAAAAAATAATAAAATGGGCATCAGTTGCGCTTTTACATATTTTTAAGGCAGTATTAGAAGCTTTCAGTAGATCTCGTTGTTTTCATGATTCGTAAACATCTGCAATTACTTTTCACATCCTCCTGAAGGAATTAAATTGGCGTTTGTGCTAAAACCCGAGGTCTAGTGAGAGTGTTGGCTTCCGCTGCCACAGTCTGCACTTACTTCGCTGCCCGGGAGACGCCGCGTCCAAGGCAGAGGTGCCAACGTTTCGGCCGCCATGCTGCGATCTTCATCAGGGCATAGTAATGCGGGGAGATGGACTGCACACGAATTAATATAATTCCTCTCCACTCGTCTCCCTCTCTCTCTCTCTCTCTCTCTCTCTCCGCATTGGCTGGTCATCCGACCAACCGGCAGAGGAACTATATTAACTCGTGCGCAGTCCATCTCCGCGCATTACTACGCCCTGACGAAGGTCGCAGCATGGCGGCCGAAACGTTGGCACCTCTGCCTTGGACGCGGCGTCTCCCGGATAGCCAAGTATACTTCGGTGGTTTCTTTCTTGGCGCACGGGGGGGTGTCAATAAAATGGAATATCTCACGGTATTTCGCGTCGTTCTCGGTTGTGCCGGTAGGAGTCGCATGATCGTGACCGCATCGAGCAGTACTGGCGATCATGCGATTCCTGGCGGCACGACGGAGAACGACGCGAAATACCGTGAGATATTCCATTTTGATGACACACCCCCACGCTCCAAGAAAGAAAAACCGAATTATAAGTACCGAGGTGCGGTAGTGATCGCGAGTGGAGTGGAGTGGAGGGGAGACTCACCGCTCCTTACGCAGCTCGGCGTTCCGCTTGCGGAAGTTGGCCACGAGCAGCTGCAACTCTTCCGCGTGCTGCTCGTACACCTGCGACAGCTGCTGCGTGAAGTCCGACACTGCAACACAGAGCGCACACGCCTCGCGTCAGCTTCCTCTCTCTCACACACTCCCAAGGCTCTTAATAATGGACGAAAGTAGCTATTATGGGCAATTTCCAGCCAAATGTTTCACTAATTGACAGTGGCACAGTGTTTCACAGACAGATTTGTCTGCTTCATCAGGTGTTCTCCTATATAATAATAATAATAATAATAACTCCACCTAGGGAGTACACGACCTTGGAGTTGGTGGTGGAGCTTGAGTACCCCCATGAGCCTTAAAGCTATGTCAGTGGTAGCCTAGCTACCGGTAGGGCCTCCCTTGCTGAATAGGTTGAAGGTGAGGGGTCAGACGAAGAAGTACTCCATTTTGAGGAGAGTGGGAAGTAAGTAGAGAGGGAAGGGTCATGAACCTTTGGACTTCCTGTTGTCGGCCCATAGAGGGTACAGGAGAGAAACTGGGTTGGCACACCAGGCCACTGATTAGAGTGGAGGCCCGAACCTTGCATTAGCCAGCGAAGGAGGCTGCCTTCAGCAGTCAGTGAAAATCCCGTAGGGTTTAGTAATGCCGACTGGCGATCGGAGGGACCCCTTGCTGGGCCCTGCGGGGGGATGCCCCGAGGACACTGTGGGTCGCAGTAACGGATGGCAGGAAACAACCCGAGGGTTAAGTGTGATCTGTGAACTCGAACTTGCGTCCTGCGAATCCTCAATTCAAACCAATGAGCAAAATGGATAGAACAAGCAATGTAATGAATCTTAACGTGCCTTGTTCTACCAATGTCCCATACCTGCTCAGAAACCGAGCTAATGTCACCTTGTCGACGTCTGGCCATCCCACGGATGTTAGTCCCAGGGACCCAGAGCCGGCAGTAGCTCGAAGCCATCGTCAGAGATGGACCCGGGATGAATTAAAGGAGGTGATGTGGTGCTTTTACTATGCAAAAGCGAAAAATGGGGGCTCAGAAATAGAAGTTTTCAAGGTATGGAGAGAGCGGAACCCAGATATGAGACCTACCCTAGACTCAAAGAAGCTTGCCAGTCAACGACGATACATACTCAGCAGTGGAAAATTCACAGCAGAACAACTTGCTGACATTGAGAGAAATGCGGAGTATGTATTTCGCTCGAACAATCCACATGACGAACATGTAAAACTTGAAAATGATGATCCCGTGGAAGGTTCATCGCTTTCCAGTGAAACACACGTCAGTGGTGAAAACTCATCTGGCAATGAATTACACGATAAGGACATGGTGCGAAATCTCCTTCGGCGCGAGATAGAAAGAGTTAGTCAACTTCCGTTTGAATCTCGCGAACCGTTGAGGAGAATATACGAAAATGCCAAAGCTAAAAGAGTGATAGAAACAGTGAATTCTGTCTTAAGTGAGGTGGTAGAGACCCCAGGCAGAGATCTAGATATTACTGAAATCAATCACATCATATATGCAACTGGATATCTAGTATCTCAGATAATTTTGAGGCCAGCCAAGAACACTGACGGCCGACAGCAAAACAGAGTAAACAGCTCTGTACCCCCATGGATGAACAGAATTATGAAACGGATAGCCGACACCCGGCGTGAAATATCATTCTTAGCTGAGGCATCTTCTAAATCAACGCACACCTCTAAAGTTCAACGAAAAATATTCAATGTTGAACAAAAATACCAAATTGAAAATGACACCAGCAGGCTAATGGTAGTTGAGAAGCTAAAAGAGAAAATTCAAGCATGGGCTCAACGAATAAGAAGGTACAAACGTAGAATAGATTTCCGTGTACAGAACCGGTTGTTTGAAACAGACGCGAAGAGATTCTATCGCAATCTGACTCAAAAACCGAATGGCAAAGCTGTTACTCCTTCAAAAGATGACGTCGAAGCATTTTGGGCAGGAATCTGGGAAGAGAGCAGATCCTACAACAAAGGCGCATCTTGGCTTCAATCTGAAGTTGATGCTGCCGATGAACTTGTAGAAAGAGTGGAAGATGTTCACCAATTCTTGGAGGAGGACCTCTTCCAAGCAATTAAGAACATGGGAAACTGGAAGTCCCCCGGGATTGATAAGATCCAGATTTATTGGATTAAGAAATTAACAGCAATACATTCTCATCTAGCAAAGGCTGCTAATAACATTTTTGAAAACCCAAAGGAAATCCCGGAATGGCTCACACGCGGCATCACGTATTTGCTACCCAAAGCGGGAGACAGCTCTTTGGCGAAGAACTACAGGCCAATTACTTGTCTGACAGTACTGTACAAAGTTATAACTTCAGCCATAGCTGACAAAATGTATAGACATCTAGATAAGAATCATCTAATGCCAGCTGAACAAAAAGGATGTCGTAAAGGCTCTTATGGCTGTAAGGAAATCTTGCTACTGAATAAAATCATCTTGAATGATGTAAAGAAACGCAAACGTAATTTGAGCATGGCTTGGATTGACTACCAAAAGGCCTTTGATAGTGTACCACACGATTGGATTTTGAAGACCCTGGAGATCTATCGATTTCATCCTAGACTTATTGAATTTTGCAAGGCTAGTATGAAGTCGTGGAGTACCAGGTTACTAATACACAGCGGAAAGGAAGCAGTAGAAACCAGAAGTATTCAGATTAACAGGGGTATTTTTCAAGGAGATTCACTATCCCCTCTGCTGTTTTGCATTAGTTTGATCCCACTATCGAGACAGTTGTCGCAAGCTGACTTTGGTTTTAAGCTCCATGGTGATGAAAGGCCAGTATCACATTTGTTTTACATGGATGATCTGAAAGTGTTTGCTAAGAATGAAGCGATTCTCTCCCAAATGCTGTCTGTCGTGAATGACTTTAGCAATGACATCTGCATGAAGTTTGGTCTTGACGAGTGTGCAAAAATCAATTTAAAAAGAGGGAAACTCACAACGTCTGAGAACATTGAAATTAATACGCACACTGTGATTCAAGATCTTGAGCCAGGTAAAACTTACAAATATCTGGGCATTGAAGAATGTGAAACCATCTCGAATGACAGAATGAAAGAGAGAATTCGTAGGGAGTATTATAGGAGAGTGAGACTGGTCATGAAGTCCGCTCTGAATTCCAGGAATAAAATATCTGCAATAGGTAGTTTGGCGGTACCTGTAGCCGAATACAGTTTTGGGCTTGTGGACTGGACTGAGCAAGAAATTCGCACCATGGATCGAAAAACCAGAAACTGCTAACAATGCATCATGTTGCCCACCCTCGAGCTGATATACATAGACTTTATGTGTCACGTAAGGAAGGAGGAAGAGGCCTGAGACAAATTGAGGCCTCCTGGCACAACGCAATAGTCGGGTTGGGGAAGTATGAAGTCAGCCATCAAGACGACCCTCTAATGAGGCAGATCATGAAATCTGACCGAAGAATGGGAAACAGAGGCATTGTTAGTGTAGCAAGAAACATTGCGAAGAAAACTAGGCAAGACACGTCGAATAACACAGACACTGAACTTCTGATGCTGCTAAACATGAAGTGTGAGACACAAAAAATGTTGAAGGAATCGTGGAGAGACAAACCACTCCACGGACAATACTTGAGACGAATGGACAAGGTTCAGATCAATAAAGATCAATCATTTATGTGGCTTAAAAGGGGAAGGATGAAGCCAGAATCGGAAGCACTTGTAATAGCTGCCCAAGATCAGGCCTTGAGAACACGACATTATGATAAAGCGGTTCTCAAAATCTCCCAAGATGACAAATGCCGCATTTGCCTGGAGCAAGTGGAAACCATTGATCATATTGTCTCAGCTTGTCCAATCCTAGCAAAGACCGAATACCTGAAAAGACATGACAGGGTGTGTAGCTACCTCCACTGGCAGATCTGTACCGCCCTCGAAGTTCCATACACATGCCCCAAGTGGTACGAACACTCACCGAAACCGGTGACGTCTGTTGGATTGTGTACTATCTTGTACGACCAACAAATTCAAACTGATCGCACGATAGCGGCAAACAAACCGGATATAGTTATCCGGGATTTGGCGAAAAAATCGTGTTTACTTATCGATGTTGCTGTACCTTGCGATCAAAACGTCGTTACCAAGGAGGCAGAGAAACGTCTTAAATACAAGAGTTTGGAAATCGAGATCAGCCGAATGTGGGGCGTAAAAGCACAGGTCGTCCCGATAGTTATCGAAGCTCTGGGATTTGTTCCGCAAAATTTGTGTAAGAACTTGTCTAAACTCCCAGGTAATTCAAAAGACTGGGAAGTGCAAGAAATCGCTTTATTTGGAACAGCCCACATTTTGCGTAAAGTATTGTAGAGGCACTGATAGTCACCGAATCTGCTCCTTAGGTAGCTGGTTGCAACCTGGAGTAGATTTTATATTCAGCCGACTCATAAGATCTTTAGTCGTGATGTAATGGAATAATAATAATAATAATAATAATAATAATAATAATAATAATAATAATAATAATAATAATAATTTGCACAAAGTACTGTAGACACACCGACTGTCCCTAGATCTGCTCCTTAGATAGCTGGTTGCATCCTGGAGTTGATTTTATATTCAGCAAACTCATAACATCTGTAGTCCTGACAAGGAATAATAATAATAATAATAATAATAACAAAAAACAAAAAACAGTCATCATTCAACCTATAGTGATTTCAAATACTGGAGTAGGGTTAAAATCGACAAAGCGTCAACTCGAGACATAAGGAGCAGGAAAACTGCTGATGACAATGCAAAAATCTGTAATTCTGGATACATGTAATTTAGGAAGAAAATTCTTAGGAGAAGAGATATACTTTACAGGAACCAGCAGCATCCACCAACAGTGCTCGTACTTGCTCGCCGGAGCCGTACGAGTGAGCCTAGCCGAAGGGACTACGCCAAGTAAATGTTTAAAAAAGTCGTCATAATGACAAAAAATAGTATTAAAATTACATAAAGTGTACACACATTTTACACAAGATATAAGAAATGGAAACGTTCTGCCAGTGACAATTAATTGAAAATTCTTCTGGAGATTGACGGTCTATAATTAACATACTTTCATTCATTACAATTAACAGACGGTCACAAATATAACAAAAATAATCAAAATAATTCAAGTTAACTAATGTTCTACGAAGGAAGTCCTAAAGTGAATGTAGAGTTCCATACTAGAGAATTGTTGTAAGTTTTTAATAATATATTACCGATTATTTGTTTATTGTGAACAATTTTATTGTTTAAAGAATGTAATCTATACTAATATATAAAGACAGAACTGCACTGACATACAGCGCGATAATCTCTGAATCTACTGAACCAATACTGATGAAACTTCTGTAGCAGCTTCCTTGAAAGGTCTGGAGTAACATAGGCTATAATTTACAATCGCAAACCTTACTATATTCACAAAATAATTATTTTCCCGGACATTTTTCACCTGGTTTTACATCATAGATTCAATAGTGGATCAATGTCAATAGTTTAGCTGCGCGCCACCAGAGGATGAGGTCTGAGATCTACTGTTTTCTTCAATGTAAAGGATTGTGTATTTAGAGGACTGTTTGTTTATTTTTCACAGTCAATTGTCTAACCTTAAATATTTGTTTTAGTGTAATAGTAATAGTTTCTTTCGCTTTATTTAGAAAAGTAACTTGAATATTGATTTTAATTCCGTGTAGACGTGAGTGCATTAAGTGTACAAGAGACTAAATGTTTGGAAGATATCATTTTCTGATGAATGTGGTTAACATTGCCGTAAAAAGGTACATGTGCACATATGTTTAATTGTAGTAAATTAAGCATAATTATTACGTATTTGCAGATTAGGCGAGCGACAGTGCGATATACGTGTTATTCAGAAACTGATGGAGGAATGCATGCTTCAGGGAAGTGTTTTAATATAGTAGAGAGTACCTTTGGGTGCTGAAGGAACGGTTAAATTGATGACAGTTCGGCATTAATACAGTTTTTAGTAAACGGCAGTACAATTGAAGTAAAATAGTATTGATAAATGGGTATTTGGAGGAATTTAATGTGTGACAACGCTGGTTTTGAAGGTTGTTATTTTAAATAAGAGAAAAAGTGTTGTCAAGGCGGGATTCACTGTGATCTCGGATTTTTGGAGATATTATAATGGCATAAGTGGTTAATGGCTCCTTTTGGTCAGCCACAATTTATCAAGGATCCTGAAACAGGTACTAGAATCCAATTAAAATTACTTTAATAATTTCTAAACGTCGATTGATGCGGCAAGATCAATTTCAAACTTTTCTATATAAATACGCGAGAAGAAAAAATATGAAAAAGAGTAAGATTTATAATGTGTCAAGTTATTCTAAGTTTTGGTATATAATACATAAAATTCCACAAACAGAATAACGTAAGTACATGCATTTAATTTTTTAATTTAGATTTGTTTATTATTTTCAGTTATAAAGAGAAAGGAGTTTGGGGGCCGGAACCCCAATAGGACTAAAATTTAAATATTTTTTAGTGAGAAGTGCTGTAGTGTGTAGAAGGTTTTTTCCAAATTGGAGCAAGGCAGAGAGGCGTGATAGCGTGGAAGAAATATACGGTAGAATAGATAGGAGTAGGCTCTGCCACAGGGCGGGAAGAAATGGCATTTCTGTTTAATACAAAATTGTGGTAAATACCCCGGCAATGCGGGGTTCTTCATAAGCTAGAAAAATTATTATACAGAAAATTAATCTAATATATAAAAATCCATGTTTGTTCGTTCGTGCTTAATGCGTTCCGCAGCAGCATCCAATTGCGATAAAAATGTGTCAACATATTGCTTGCACTTGCGGGAAGAACACAGGTATAGTACAATTATTGTAACTCCACTAGATGGCGCTAGAACACATGATAGCGTTTCAGTTAAATGCAATTCCCAATCCACGTGAGCTTCATTGTTGTTGGGCGTTGCCGTGTACTGTGGGGCGAGGTCGAGGAGAACACAAGGAGCAGGCGGCAGAAGTTGATGACAGGAAAGTGAAAAAGAGACAGGGAAGAGAGATGAAAAATAAGAGTTAAGGAAATAGAGAAAGAAAGGGAAAATAATTAAAGGAAAAGAGAGAAGGAAATAGAGAAAGAAAGGGAAAATAGTGGAAGAGAAGGAAAATAGAGAGAGGAAAAATAATGAGAGGGAAAATAGGGAGAGGGGGAAAGAGAGAGGTGGAATAGAGGGGGAGAGAGGGGGGAATGAGAGAGCGGGAAAAGAGTCAGAGAGTGGGGGAAGAAGAGACACAGAGAGGGAAAAAGTGACAGAGGGAGAAAAGAGACACAGAGGGGGGAAAACAGATGGAAAAGAGAAAGTGGGGAAAATGAGAAAGGAGGAAAGAGAGGAGGGAGAGGAATATTTCCTCAATTATTTCTTCTGCGGCAGCAACGCGCCGGGTACCAGCTAGTATTTAAATATACTTTACAGGAATTATTTAAATTGTATAAATATATTTCACCGCATTTTGATTTACATTTGTTTTTGTCACTTCTTTATCTATGCATTTATATCCGAGAACCTTTTACACTTTATATCAGGGAGTTATGTTCCTCCGACTCTGGTTCCTCGTACAATTATTATTTAGTATAAAAGAATCAAACCACTTCAAAAATGTAGTGATTGTGTCTCACTTTATTTCTGGACATTACCTTCTCATTTCTCATACAAACAATTTTTTACCGATTTTGATGTTAAATACAAATACATTTAAATGATTTTACGAATATCTAAAATAGTATTGCGTTTCTAATGGGTAAGTTACTGGGTGAGTGGGAAAAATGGAGAGAATATTACATCCATTAATTGAGTTTGTGAGTAAAGGTGTTGAAGAAGCATGTAGAGCATGACGATAAGCATGTAGAGAAACACCATAACATCCATACTCACAAAAGTGTCATAGCTGTCTCCGGAATCAATGTTCGGGTAAACTTTATAAATTCTCAAACTTATTGAAAGGAAAATATGGTTGTATGGTTCTATGTGTAGTTTGAACAACACTTCCACTTTCGAATATAGTCCGTCACTTCCTTCAAAACACCCAAAAAAACCTTTTAACATTTAACCTAGAGCTTTCAAATGCTCTGCAGTAACGAAACTCTAGAGGCGAGGAATTACTTCCCCGCGCTGCATGTGGGCGTTCGTAATAAAAGACGATCGAACTTTCATGACGTCAACAAGTTGTAAGCGCAGCCTGTTTGTCTTCCGTGGGCGGCGGCAGCGTACCACCAGTGTTGCGAAAACACGTAAAAGCATACACTTTTCCGCAAGGTTTGCGAGACAAAGAACTTTTGAGAAATTGCGGACCTGCCTACGAATACATTGAGGTCAGGGATACCCAAAACACAAACGCTTTGAAAAACAAGATTGTTTATTCGACAAATTTTATATATTTAAAAAACTCGAATTTTTAATAGTTATTAATTTTAGGATAATGCATTGGTTTTCTGCTTTTTCTTGTTCTATATTATTTCAATCGATTATAATGAGTCATGAACCGATTGCCTTTCCTGCAAGCTAAAGTCGTCTTGAAATGACTTATTCTGCCGTTTTCAAGAGTAATTCTTTATCGGCTTAAATGTTAATAAACAATAATTAGTAATATAGTAAATGCGATGATTTATGTTTTTTAACGCTTATCTTTGCTGTACTCTAAGTACTATGTTTTAGATTTGAAACTGTGCACTTTTTTCTTTCAGAATAGTACGGACTTTCAGAGGTCCGGAAGGTCCGGTCCTGTCACGGCCAAACAATCGAGATCTACTGTACTTTCAAAAGTCATGACAACACTTAAAAAATTTTGAGCCATTTTCTTTTAACTTTGAAAATCTCCGACGGCCTTTTTTGTAAAGTACCCTCAAATATTAAAATATCGGTTTCAAATTCCAGGGACGTTGAGATTAGTAAAAATGATCGAGGAATATCAATTTTGAAGAAAATCAGCTGAACGGTTTAGGCGCTAGCGTTGGCCACAGACGCACAGCGAACGTTTTGCCGTCAATCGATTTTGCAGTGTCAAGAAGCAACAAAAGATGGATTTTGACTACACCACGAGGTAGAGAATTTTTTTTCCTAAATTTAGCAAAAGGTTTTATCCACTTTTTCCTCACCAGACTCCAGCTGTAAGAGTTTTTCTGGTGAAAATTAGCCGTTTTCCGGCACACGATTACATAACTTTCTCTTCTACGAAGTAGTCGTAAGGTGAGAAAGTAAAAGATTCTCGTCTATTAATAAGTTGTCAAGATGAAACAATTATATTTTTATTTTGTGTAGAGAAAAGTTGACATATCGCAAAGATAACAGGCGCAACGCAAAAATATTCATATTGCATTTTCGGCCAATAATATTGGAAACAAACCTAAACAATCAAGATCTGTTTTAGATCTAAGGTTGGTTAAGAGGTACACTTACACAAGGCCATTTGCTATATTGCACGTTTCGGGTGAGCAACAAAACCCACATTCGTGATTGCTAATTTATTTAAGCACAGTCGTAAAATAAACGCTAAATCAAAAAAATCTGCGAAGTATCTGTATATACCGTGTGCTAGGACCTCCATTCTGAACGGTGCAGAATTACATCTTCCGCGTTTTCATGTAACCAAGAAAATTATAATTAAAAACTCGATGTGAAGCGTAAGTGTAGAATGACTGATGATCGCGGGTACATTATTTTTTTAAGACATACTTAATATACAAGCAAGAACTAGACCATAAGAGCTATAAACGGTCTAAACTGTAATCTCAATTGCTTAATTCCAGATCTATTCTCCGATGAAATATGATAAATATATACATGATATAACATAAATAAGATATTCCTGTATTCTCTGATGAAATATGATAAATCTACTCATTATCGCAATTTTATATTTGCGACAGTGTAGTGAATTGCACAGATGGTGGAATTACGATAGATTTACGACACCAATCAACACTCAAAATTTAATATGGATAGGATTTGTCTTCATAATGGTACTTTTAAAGCTTCGACTCCAATTGCGTATTCAGTACACATGATGGGATTTATCAACTGTGAAGTGGGTGCTACAGACGGTCAAGTACGATTAGTATTCTTGACACATGGAGAGACTTAAAAATAATAGGCTTGTTGTTAAGCTTACAAACAGGATACACCAACTATTGTGTGTTTTTTGTGTATGCGCATGAGACAATCAAACCAAAGGAAAGCATTATTTAGCTCGAAACTAACCTCCCCTTGCTCTACTAACTTCTAATGGTAACAATGTTAAATAAGAGAAGAGCTTCTAAATTTATTCTCAGCGGAAAACAATATATTCGAAGGCATCATCAATCAAACCGACAAAAGAGTATGGAGTATGCTATACAGAAACATCACTGAAATCTGTGAGATATAGGAAGAGGTTGCTTTTCGAAGAACTATAATCCAGTTAATAAGTTGTGGAATGAAACATTATTTTCTTCCATTGCCCTTTGGAGCTTTTTTCATCCAATTAGGGAGCTGTGTCAGTTGATCATGGTAAGAGATTTGATGAGTGAAATTTTAGAGCAGACATAGGTGTGTCAGTTCTTCCAAACTACAGCTGAATGTCAAGCAAGAACATATCAAGCGAGTACAATCAAATGGAAACGTCAATAAGTGTGTACCATTGAATATAATTTCGATTTCTCTTTTTATGTCTGAATTGAGTGCTCATTGTGAAACTCCGTTTTACTAAATTAATTCCAAATATGTGCGCTTTCCATCGCGAGGCAGCGGTGAACTTTCCCCGCTGAATGGCGAGATCCGGCGCCGACCTACCATCGACTTGCGGGGTTTTCCCTTCAACCAGGTATATACCACCAGCGGGGCACCGCCTCAGCCGGGACAAGCTCTCAGCTCCCGACCGGTCTCCCGGCACGTGTCGTAGTGTGGTGCATGTTACTGTGAATGTGCAAAGGGTGAGGATAGGTCAAGGAAGAGGAAGAAAAGATCGAGCGCGGTCCGTGGCGTTTGTTAGGGTACTGCTCCGGCTTTCGCCTGGTCTTGATCGAAGAACACGGAAAACTACCGATCATAGTAGTCAGCCACTACAATTCCCCTCCAAACAGCGACTGAATTCGACCTCGCTGACAAGCTCCTGTCGAAAATCCTGCTGCCGTCGGTAGTGGAACCTAGAACCTCTCGGTCAGAGGGACTGCAGTGAGATCAGCTGATCAACTGAGACATTTCTCCCGGTCCAATCGATCGAGTCTTCTGTCTTGTAGCCGTAACAATCGAAACCCGCTGCTGTTATACACGCGATATAATATTCAAGAAGTATTCCTCTGCGCCGATGCTTATCTTGTCGGCAAGGCGCGGCCAAGGTTCGCGTGAATGTTGTGCATCCCTGGCCGAAATCCTTTGCGAAGAGCCTACGTTGCGCACAACAAGGGCTTTGAGGCTTCGCACTTTGCTCCAGACGTAATTGAATATTCCGTCGCTTGGGGCGCGATGGGCAGTCCACGTGCGGGAACGTGGGCTGCAAAGCGACCGAACAATAGCGGAGCTCAGCGAAGGCCGTTCGACGGTTAGAGGCAGGAACTGTGCTCGGAATGGCTCTCTTGCAAGAACATCGTAAACAAGGGAAATCTTAATCAAGATGTTTATTCTGCTTTGGAAGAATGTACTTATATAACGCCTGGAAAGTGGACAGAAAATGCAAACAATAAGTCGTTTGATTGATTGATTGATTGATTGTTTCGTGTTTCCCGGCGCGTGAACTACTTAGGTCATTATTCCCGTAAGTGTAGTGCGTGTTTTTCTCGGGAGGTGGCGATGATCTTTTCCCCGCTGGATGGCGAGATCTGGCGCCGACCTACCGTCGACTAGCGAGGTTTTCCCCTCAACCAGGTATCTCCCACCAGCGGGACACCGCCCCAGCCGGGACAAGCTGTAAGCTCCCGACAGGTTTCCCGGCATGTGTGGTAGTGTAGTGCATGTTAGTGTGTGTGTGTAAGAGGAGAGGATAGAACAAGGAAGAGGAAGGAAAGATCGCGCGCGGTCCGTGGTCCGTTTTTTAGGACACTGCTCTGGCATTCGCCTGGTGTTTGATCGGAGAAACCACGGAAAACTGCCGATCAGAGCAGCCGGCCGCTAGAATTCTCCTCCAGACAGCGACTGAATTCGACCTAGCTGACAAGTTAGTGTCGAAAATCCTGCCACCGTCGGGACTCGAACATAGGATCTCCCGGTCAGAGGGACTGCAGTGACATCAGGTTGATGCACTGAGCCATCTCTCCCGGCGAACTGTGCTCAGAATGGCTCTCTTGCAAGAAAATCTTAAACAAGGGAAATCCTAATTAAAATGTATTTTCTGCTTTGGAAGAATGTACTTATATAACGCGTGGAAAGTTGACAGAAAATACTAACAATAAGTCGTGTCATGGTCTAATGAATGGATTTATTTTATAAAAAATTTGCCAGAATTTTCAGAATTACTTATAATTTGCTCTTGAACTCAATGCATAAATATGTCGTTTAAAGATTAAGCAAAATAAAATCTAATGATAGGAAGAAATCTAAATATCAGATACAGATGTGAATGGAGCATCAGCGATATTTGTTTTCGGATAATGTGGTTATTCCATCTTCAATTTTTTACTCAATAAATTCCTTCAATGGATAAAAAAAAGTGGAGATACGAAAACTCATATTTCATTGTAAGCGATTGATTGTAAAGAAAATGTATTATAATGAAATGTAAAAAAACAGAAGGTACCTCTTTCTTTGGTGGAAACCCCATGAAAAACTCATTACATTTCCCCCATTATTGATAAGCAACAAATTCTCTTCATTGTGCTAATTACATTGTTAGGTCGCATGAACTGATCAAAATAATCACTTAATTGTTAGTACAAATTTTTTTTAACAAACATTTATAACTGCATTGCACCAAAATTCTGCGTGCATTACCCGGAGGAAGAATAGTCTTGCATTTGCGCGTTGCCCAACTCCAGAACCTGCTTCCTAGACAGAATGGCTGCAGACGATATTCGCGTGTTCGCTGAAGGAATAACTTCCCGCATTCTTGGAGTTGGAGAAGCGCGCGCTCTCCCGCAGTCGCTCGGCATCGCAGGAGCGCCGTGGCAGTGCAGGCGGTCGCAGCCGGCTCCCCCCCCCCCAGCCTCCTCGCTCCTCCGCAGCTGCTGGCGGCGCGCGAGCAGGCTTGCCAACACGATCAAATGTACATACAGGGTGTCCGGGGAGGAAACGTCGAAACTTTGAAAATAAGCTCTTAAGACCATTCTAAGCATATTTTCTCTAATGAACGACGTGGATATTGCGAATGGCTGAGCCGCAATAAGCACTCAAAAGTTGGTTTTAAATTATGGTTTCTAGGCAAAAATTTGCATTACGGAAGCATAGAAACACTCCAGAAACACGTAAATTGTTTATTATTTACAAAATAAATTATTTTTTCTGTCTGAGCAAATAAATTAAGAGAGAAATAAAAACGCTGTCGAATTGTGTAAATTGGGTGCTTTCTTATTTCTCGCTTAATTTTTCATTCTGAACAAATACATTCATTTCTTTTGTAAATAATCAACAACTTATATCTTTTTGGAGTGTTTCTATGCTTCTATAATGCATATTAAATTTTTGTAATTCTTCTGTTTTGTACCTTCCCATTGTTTTATATTTTATATTTATTTACTTGTCATCTGATGATGGAAACCAAGTGTTTCCGAAACGTTTTGTGGAATTTGTTTTCTTTTTAATATATAAACTGTTATTTGAAACATTTTCAGTCTTTTAAAAGATGGACCAACTGATATATATATATATATATATATATATATATATATATATATATATATATATATATATATATATATATATATCAAATGTATATCCCACTAGGAAAACCCGGCAGACGTTTTCTGCCCTTCATCTCCCTCTACCATCTCCCTTTCTCAGTCTCTCCCTCCTTCCCTCACCCTGTCCTTGTCTGTCTTTCTCCGTGTGTCTCTGTCTCCTCCGCTCTCTGTCCCTTCCATTCACATTTACTTGCAGATTCTGCACGTCTCTTAGCAGGTGAGGTAATATCTGGAAGCGCCGGACCAGCAAAATTGTAATAAATTTTTCTCGAAGAGCTCATTGTGTAGATTACTGTGTGATAAACGTTTCTTAGAGGCCTTCGGCTTTAAAATTTTAGTTTTTAAGACCCTAGAACGCATTGTTTAGGGGTCATTTAACGATATAGTTTCAAAATGCTGCCGAGTGTGTTGCGGGTTGCATTTGACGTGAATATTTAGTTTTGTTCTACAGCGTGTAGTAGAGTTACAACAGAATAAAGAGCAAATAAACCACCTTGGTGAAAAAAACAGTAGAAGGGCCAACTTTCATGGAGATCGGTGTCTGAGTTATCTTTATATATATATATATATATATATATATATATATATATATACACATATATAAGATAGATACATATAGAAGCAGGAGGCTTGGGTGATGGATCTTAAGAATTTGTTTTGTATGACTTGCAATTTTTGTTTGTTGTATTTGGCAGCATTTGTTCGTATTGGCCAGGCGTACAGGAGGAGGCATCTCATGATGGATTTGTATAGGATAATGGCATTATTTAATGAAAGTTTACAAGGTTTATTTATGAGTGGTTTCAGTTGAAGTATTTTGATTTCGTGTACACTCAGAGACAAACAGTTCCATTCAAATTTTATAGATTCAATTTTTATTGTTTTTGTAACTGTGATGTTTCGGCTATACCTTAATAGCTATCTTCAGACATCTTTACAAAAAATGGTTGGAATCAATATTGTGTAATCTAAATATTGACATTATTTACAAGTTTTACAAAACATACTAAACTGTGCTTGGATAAAATATATTGATGTTAGTTAACTTTTGCTATTAGTTAACATTTTTTTGTACAGATGTCTGAAGATGGCTATTAAGGTATAGCGGAAAATCACAGTTATAAGAACAATAAAATTGAATGTCTAAAATTTGAATGGAACTGTTTGTCTCTCAGTATATCAGTATAGACCAGTGGTGTCAAGGTCTTCTACTGGTGGCAGTGGCACGCTTCGTGGCACCGTAGCACGCCACGAGCTTCTCTGCGCAACTAGCGACGGGAAAGGAAACTATTAATAACTTTCGTTCGTTTTACAATAGGGATGGCGTTGTCTCTGGTGGCTGGATAATGAACTGCGTGGAGGGGAGATTTCGTCATGGCACTAGTGCCACGGACTCCAGCTTGTGGCATCGACCTTGACAACACTGGTATAGACATTTATTTAAAAAAAGGCTTTGCTTTCGGCTCGCTGAATGAGCAGCGGTGATGGACGTTCTGAGATGGCGTGACCGCCGGTCAGCGTCGCCACCCTCCTCGCACTCGCGATGGGCGTCGCCTCTCGCCCGCGCAGGGCCCTTGTCCCGAGCAGGACCCTTCAACTCCTATATAACGTAGTGGAGACCATTATAATGGCGCACTCTCCTGTAACACCTTCTTACAGGAACTAAAATACCAACTGCTGCCAACCATACTTCAAACGTGTGTGGCAGCTACGTATGTTCGCTTTACGCTCAAGCAGGCGCGTCATGCTACAAAAGGTAGCGGCGATGTTCGCGCTTTCTTCAGCGGTTCCTTAGATATATTATGAATAATTGAACATTTAGAAGACGCTTTTCGTGATTCTCACAATTTAGCCAATTTGTAGGTGCGGATGTAGGCGAACCTGTATCCGGCGACACTAACGCCTCCTATAGTAGCATATTCGAGCTTTGTCCCCGGATTTGATGGAGAGATGCAGGGCCCCTGTCTCGAGGGCGTGGGCGAGGGCGAGGGCGAGGGCGAGGGCGAGGGCGAGGGCGAGGGCGAGGGCGAGGGCGAGGGCGAGGGCGAGGGCGAGGGCGAGGGCGAGGGCGAGGGCGAGGGCGAGGGCGAGGGCGAGGGCGAGGGCGAGGGCGAGGGCGAGGGCGAGGGCGAGGGCGAGGGCGGGTGCGAGGGCGAGGGCGAGGGCGAGGGCGAGGGCGGGGCCGGGGGCATGGCCGATGGCAGGGCCGGGGCGCGGGGCCGTGGGTTGGGGCCGGGGGCGGGGCCAGTGGCGGGGGCGGGGGCGGAGCCGGGGCCAGTGGCGGGACCGGGGGCGGGGCCGGAGGGCGGGGCCGGAGGGCGGGGCCGGGGGGTGGGGCCGGGGCCGCGACTGTCACAGAGCCGCAGAAGACCGCGCACCGCGCTCGCCGGCGAATTGAAATGCGTCTGGCGGGGGAGGGGTGGAGGGGAGAGGGCGACGCGAGATTGAGGGCGGAAAGGTCGCGTCGGGAGATTGTCTCGGCGCGGCGCGGAGGGGAGCGCCCGAGGCGCAGAGAAGCACACTCAGAGGGAACTCCGTAACTCGAATCTCAAAGGGAAAGGAAAGAATATTTCGACATATCCGGGATAGAGATACCAAGGAAGGAACAATATATGTGATGTAGAAAATTTGAAGCCCAAAACTAAATGAAGGAGGCGTTTTCGGCGTTATTCGTAGTAGCCAACTTCAATGCACACATTTATTTAGCTCACGATCAGTTCTTACAGGAATTCGCAAAATAGCAATTAATTTTACATGAGGTTGCAAAATAAAGAAAAATATAAATCCAGGACACATAGTAAATAAAGCATTGGGAATGATACAGGCCATGATGATGCCATATTTTTTTAAAAGAAAGTAACGTTTTCGCGTAATTAGGCAAGAACCCGCTTGCAAGAGCTTTCCATAAAATATTGTGTTTAGGCAACAGTATTGTGTTTAGGTGGTACTGCAGTGACTCTGTGATCTTCTCATAGAAGCGTAAGTCATGCCGTTTTTTGGGAACGCATTTTTGCTCCCCTGCCAATTTTCGTTATCAAAGCTTCATATTCGAACTCCATGTGTGGCGAAGTTAATGGCAAGACGCGTCTTGCACGTGAGTTTGGAGAAGCTACAGCGGGCGTTGATAGAGACGAGGGCGGGCGCTGCGGGGGGGGGGCGAGGCCCTCGAGAGGGCGGGTGGAGGACGGGGACGACGTCCCCAGATCCGAAGGGGCGCGTCGAAGATTGAAGGATATAGGCGGGAGGAAGGAGGGGGATGTGTATCGCCTGCGCATCCGCATGAAACGTGTTGTCCTCTTCCCGGGGATAGAAAACTCAAAAGGAAAATTCTACGCATTACGTTTAGCCACTGCTGTAGAGCGCGCTGCTCAACCGGGGAAGCGAAGAACCAACAGAGGGAGAGGGAGGAGAGAGAGGAGAGGAGAGGGAGGAGAGGAGAGAGGAGAGGAGAGAGAAGAAGAGAGAGAAGAGGAGAGAGAAGAGGAGAGGAGAGAGAGGAGAGGAGAGGATAGAGGAGAGAAGATAAGATAAGAGAGGAAAGAGGAGAGAAGAGAAGGGGAGAGGGCAGAAGAGGAGAGGAGAGGAGAAGAGCGACGCGACGCGACACGACACGACGAGAGGGTCCGGAGCCGAGCGACGTCACGAAGGGCGAACTGACATAGAGACGGAAGTCACCCTCCGCCGGTACAAGCGGTCGAGCCCTTTAGACGATACCGAAAAGTCGTGTATAAAATACAGAACTAGTAACCACATCAATTTGAAGACCTTGAGGCAATAACATTCTATGCCATAATACGTAAGTTTTGAGAAAACTGAGAGTAAAGGTTTATACACTGCATTCTACACATTAGGATAAAGAACATTCATTTATGAATTACTCTGCCATCTTGAGGCGATTCTCTAAAATAAAAACTCAACATCTAATTACATCTGTGGGGTACAAAAACACACTAATTTTTCAATTTTATCAGAAATGTGGCATAGCGTGTTATTGCCCCGCGGTTTTCATTTGAATTCAACAAAAATCAACCTCCTATTCTTCAACCGGCGCAAATCCAACTAGGTCTCAACACGGGAGCAGCTTCCTTGGATGTCTCTCAGACATTTCATGGAATTTGGCACTGTGAGTTTCAATACAAATTGAAAAAGTCAGATCTTCCGAAATACTTTTATAGTGTACTAATAATAACAATGTTTAAGCCACAACTCGTTTTTAGTAGAAATAGATACATCCGTTTCTAATTCACGGGAAGTAAAGGTCGGTGTCCCGCAAGATTTACCTCTTTCTCATGCACGTTTTTATATGTACACTGCACACTTTACCTCAGCGTGTAACTCAGCACTGCCCTTTTCGCTGACGTCATGGGGGTTTGCCAAGGAGATTACCAGAAGCAAAATACACTGAGAACACTGCAAGAAAATACACGATCGTTATGAGTCTGGATTAAGGAGTGGAGGATAAAATTAAATTCAAACAAATAAGGTAGCAACAGAAAAGGTTGCCCATCCATCCCTGCTAACTGAACAGCCGAAATGACTTCGACTTCTAGGCCCATTTCAGTGAAATAGGACTCTCATTTAACACGTAAAGACCACATTACTGTTAAACTCAAAGAAGCAAATCATAAACGATACCGATTCCGCACCATAATGAATTCTTCTTCTCCTACCTCCTACACCCTTCTATACAAAACCATTATACCACCTCGCTATTATACGCTTGTCTGTTGTGACACAATGTTGCTCTTAATTATATACACAAACTCCACTCATTCCAAAATAACATTCTAAGACTAGCCACGAAAGCTCTCTATAATCCGACTTATGAATTCCCTCCATCCAAACCTAACAAACACTCCATATTTGAGTACTTCATTTTACCATGCAAAATGTCCCCGGTATCTCGCATTTTCAACTAGAACTCATAGATCCCTCGACCCCTAGACTAGGAGACCTGTATTCTCTATATTTCTTTCTCTCACGTCATGTCAAAGACCATCACTCACTTCTTTGGAAAGGCTCGACTGAGTTTTCACAAACGATACTACACTGTGCTCTTGTTTTGCCTGTGTAGTGTGATTTCTGTTCTTCAACAAACTTCTGAAAGAACTCAATGGTCAAACTCTGCAAACTCATTCACTTAAACATTGTAAAAGCCAGTAACTTTATTAAGTTGTTAGTTTATTAAAAAAATAAGCAACATCTACCTTTACCCACCTCTACCAACACGGCAATGTCATGAGGAGATTTTGAAGAAAAGGTCAATTACTATAACTCCAGCAATAGTGATCTTTAAAAGTCGAGCTTACAAGGTTTCAAACCTTTAGATTTTTACATTTTGAAGCACATTTTTGCGGTTCTTCTATCACTTCACCTCGCAGTTAACCTTCCAGCCTCTTCCTAAAGACTAATTTAGAGGACTTGTTACATAAATAACAATTATTTGAGTGTTGACGCAAACTTTGATACAATAAAAGATCGTGGGAACCTCTCCAATTAATTTTCATCCTAAAATATCATAGTAATGTATCAAGAGAAAATGATGAAATGACATGAAATTATTGTCGATATCTTTTTTGAAACCCGGCATTTCGTCCATAATTGCCGAATAATAATTTCCACTTCAAAACAACAAATTTAAGAACTGAAACAAAAAGCACAAGAAACGTTTGAGTTAGTTATTGAAATCACGACCACATTATTAATATTAGGAAAATTTCATGGTTTTTGGTCAATAAAAAAATTTCTTTTAGTTCGCCAACGTTTCGGAACTTTATTATTCCCTCATCAGGCCTTTTTAAGGTTCAATATATAACACCATAATTCCTGTTGCCATGTATTTGGATGTGGTGATGACTGAAATTATGGTGTTGTATATTGAACCTTAGCAAGCCCTGATGAGGGAACAATAAAGATCCGAAACATTGGCGAACTAAAAGAAATTTTTTTTACTGACCAAAAACCATGAAACTTTTCTAATTAGAAACGTTTCTTTCCATATCAAAGGCTCTATATTTACGAGCGAGTACGTGTCAGAGACAAAGACAAAGCAGAAAATAACGTCGTAGTGCGTGTTAAGACGCGCTTAGGGTTTTCTAAACATCCGCGAGAGGCGTTCCTGCGTTCGTTCGAAGCAGCTCCGCAAACGAGACGCAACAGCGTGTTGATGAAGCACCAGCCTCGCTCCGCAAACGCCTGCACTGCTCCTCCGCGGAGATTTAGTTACACATTTCGCCGCTGTGGGTTTGCGCAGCGCCCTTGCGCCGGGAAGACCGCAAAGATCACCAGCCGGCGGCAACGGGATAATTTATTCTCTGCAGAAACAGTTGGTTCGTGTCGTTTTATATACCCTGAATCGTGGTAGGGTAGTATTTCGTGGTGTACGTATTTTCAAGTTTGCTTCGCAGTTCACGAGTCTAAACGAACAATGGGTGATAGAAACAGAAGGAAAATTGTTAACAAATGTAAGATATTTTTGGAAGTGTTGTTCACATTAAAGGGTTAAATGTGGCGGAAACTATTAATGTATTTATGAATAATTAACAAAAATATTCCTGAAAGTAATATGTAGATTCTCTTGAAATTATTGTCATCAAAGTATGTTTTGTTAAAAGGTGCTTTTCTTAATCTGGAAATTGTAGTGTAAGATAAATAATATAACTCAAGATAAAAATAAAATCACTCATTTATCAAATTAATTTTCATTACGAAATTTGTTATATATTTTATATTTATTCAAATTTATTACGTTCTGGGTTTAGAAGATTCGCCGCACATGTATCCAAGCTTGTGTACTACTTCCATTTACTCGCACAATATTTATAACAGCTATACATGCGCTATGCATGTGATGTCAAAGGACGTATTGCAATTTAAGGGAAAGGAATAAAAGTTTGTATAGCTGATGACAGGGAATTGCAAACAAGATTAAGAAAGAACTCTCAATGACGGCAATGCTAGGTTAAAGGTGAAAGAGCTTTTTGGCTTGCTCCCTTGAACATCTTTAACGAAAAATTCAAAATGAGAAATCGAATTTTGATAAAAAAAGTTTGTGTTAAGATATTTTACCCAATATTTTTCATATACGATAGTATACAAGCTTTCAAACCATCAAAATTGTCAAACCAGAAACAGAACCATTAAAATTTGTGACTGTGACGTACTGGAGTGAATGACACAGGCACTACGTTGAAAATAACAATATTTACATTTATTTACAAGAACTTAACAATTAAAGAATTTTACAAATACGCAAAACTCCGGCAACCTTTTTCTTCCCCTTAGCCGCGAAAACCCCGCGACCATCCCTAGGCCCTACAACCCAGTGTCACTGCTCGAAAGCAGGTACAACGCATGATGCGATGCAATCGGACGTTAAGTCCCCGGTATCCAAGTACCTACATGGCCTGACGCCAAAAATCCGGTCTCTGCCCCGGAAACCACGCGCTGGAGTGAACTGCAGATCCCACCCAGCCCCTCTCGGCTAACAACAAGCTCTACGAATCTATATGAATCTCCGCGAGCGCAGAAAGCACCTACCTTAAATACACCCCCGTCTCCCCCACCCGGCGCCATGCTGTCGGCGTCCCCAGGCTCGATGGCTAGCCAATTCCAGGGGTCTTGCGCAACCGTCTCAGACTCGCCACAAACCTTTCTCAACGCTTTGTTTGCGTGGCAACGGTCACATCCTGTCGGCCACCCCTTAATTTTAAGCTCAGGTGCGCCCTTTCACTACAGCTGCCGGCACAGGTATGCCGCTTGCTTGGAAACATTGCCATGACGCCAGACGACGCTGAACGACCTCCAGCATTGTTCTTGTGGCACCCCTGGCGGCGCTGGTCCGCCTCTGCGTAATGCACTTGGCTGGGGCGAGCGCCGGGCGAGGCGAGACGAGGGTCTGTGGCCGAGACGGGCAGGGGCGGAGACGCGCGCAAACGAGGCGCCGCCAGCGACGGGCAACGCAAGCGCTTAGCGTCGCGCGGCCAAAGAGCAGCCAGAGCAGACGCTCAGGGGAAGGAAAGAGAAACCACCCGCAACGCACGAACGCCATTTCCAACTTCCGCTTTAAGATTGATTGATTGATTGATCGTGATTCCGGGCGCGTACAACAGAGGCCATTAAGCCCGTAAGTGTAGTGCGTTGTTTTTTATCGGGAGGGGACAGTGATCTTTTCCTCCGCTCGATGGCGATATCCGGTGCCGGCCTACCATCGACTAACGGGGTTTTCCCCAACCAGGTACCTCCCACCAGCGGGGCACCGCTCCAACCGGGGCAGGCTCTATGCTACCGTCCGGCTTCCCAGCATGTATGGTAGTGTAGTGCGTGTTAGTGTAAGTATGTGTGTGTAAAGGGTGAGAATAGAAGAAGGAAGAGGAAGGAAAGATCGCGCGCAGTTCGTTGCCCCTTTGTTACTGCTCGGGCATTCGCCTGGTGTTGATCGGAGAAACCACGGAAAACTACCGATCAGAGCAGTCGGCCGCTAGAATTCTCCTCCAGACAGCGACTGAATTCGACCTAGCTGACAAGCTAGTGTCGAAAATCCTGCCGCTGTAGGGACTCGAATCTAGGACGTCCCGGTGAGGTGGACAGCCGTGACATCAAATGATGCATTGAGCCATTTCTCCCGGTCCCGCTTTAAGAGATGCTTTTCATTTTTCCGTATTCAGATATGTTGAGAAACGACTTCAGACGTAGTCAATGAGAAATAAGTTTGATGGACATTGACAATACAAAGTTCTTACGCTTAACGTCCTTGCTTCCTGGATAGGCAAAAGAAGGTGAGCCGGTGTCGGTTCAGGAAGGAACTGTGAAACTGAGACGCAGGGAACAAGCAGTAGCGAAGGGGATGCGTAACTGGACAGGTTACATGACGAGAGGAATAATGATGACGAAGGAAACAGATGACGAACGAAATATGACGAAGGAAACATGAGTACAGATATACAAGGAGAGGACGAACGGGTTTACGCTATTTTTCCTCTAACATTCGAAGACACATGACGTAGAATGCGTCCGGAGAAAGAGCGAGTGAGAAAGAGAGAGAAAGACGGCGCAGTGGGTGGCGAAGTAGACAGGTCCGCGGCGAGCGCAGCGCGGCTGGGCGGGTCGGGGCGGGTCAGGTCGGGGCGGAGCGGGGCGGGGCGGGGCGGGGCGGGTGGAGCAGGGCGGGGCGCCGGGGGGGAAGGGCGGGGCGGGACGGGGTGGGGTGGAGAGGAGCAAGGAATTGGGGAGGGGAGGGGCGAGGAATTGGGGAGGTGTGGAGCAGGGGCGGGGCGCGTCGTGACGGCCAATATCCGCCGCTTTCCCGCGGGGCCTCGGGCGGCGCGGCGCGGCGCGGCGCGGCGGTGGCTGTCATGGGCGCGGCCGACGCGCCGTCACGGCGGCTCTGAGAGCCCTGCGCTGGCGCCAGGGCCACCGACTTCAAGAGAGGACGCGCACGCTCAAGAAATTACTGCAACTACAGAACCGCCAGCGAGTAAGTGACTCTGACAGTTCAATGCGATGTTGCCACACATTACTACGCACATGGCACCACCTACATCACAGAAATATTAAATCTCAAAACAAAAGACAGGCTATCACGCGTCTTGATATGTTCGACACAGCCAAACCTTATCGCTTCTCCAACTACGTGTGAGGCAGATGAGAGGCAACGCTGAACCCTGGCTGTGAGAAAGTAAACAAATCGGCGCAATCTGATTGCTTCAGAAGACCAGAATACGTCGTGGGGATGTCTTCGTGCTAACCACACGTACCCCTTTTACCCATGGCCGCGAGGCCGCGCCGGGATGCTGCTGGTAGGCCAAGGCGCGTACACGGGCCGACGTGCCGTACGGGCCATGGCCCATACACGGGCCGACACGTAGAATATTAGATACTAAAGACAGATAGCGGAGGGGTGGGCATGTTGTACTAACACATTAGGTTATTTTAACACATCTGGAAACATCGGTCTGACAGGCACCAAGTGGAATTGGTTTATGCAATAATGGCCGATATACTAGTTGAGCGTTGACAGTCATAGTAGGTTCCTCTCTGACCCTCTTCTATCACTCGACGGGGTTTTGTTTAGTTCTGCTGAAGCGGCCTGCATTTAAGGGGCATTTTTGGATATCGTGGCGGTCTGTGAGACCGTAGTTACTCTTTCCGTATTTTTTGTAGCGGTATGACTGTCTTCGTGTGTAAGTGGTCTGTGAGATGGGTGTTTCCATAAACGCTCTTGGGCGACTTTCTCAAATATTTATTTAATATTTTTACTTTCGAAATATTGTAATGGATCGCCGAATTCGTTCGGATGATCCTAGTTCAAGAAGAGAAAAAATTAGTACTCTTCTCAAGCTGTGCTTCGTGTATGCAAACCTATTGAAGTGTCTAATAAGAATGTCACCTTAGACAATTGATTTAATTCTGCAGAAGTTATTGTTGAACTGATGAAGAGAAAATTAACGGATTAATTAAAGGATTTCCTTGCTAGCCCACAAAGACCAGTCGGATCAACGCTGCTACGTATTTAGAGAACGGAGGAGGCTGTACGAATTTAGAGGCAATTTCAATGTTTTACAACAATTAAAGTGTTTCAACAATATCAATTGTATCAACAATATCAATGGTTTTCAACAATTTCAATGTTTTTCAAAAATTTCGACTTTTTAAATAATTTCAATAGTTTTCAATTATTTTCATGTTTTTATAATATAAAATATATTTTAGAATATACAAAAGAAATATAAGAATTGATTGAAACAGGTCTATAATTTACTTTACCTTTACATCCCACATTCAACGCCCAATAACAAATTGCGGTCTCTAAGACCGGTGTTTCTCTTTGCGTTATAAAAATAATGTTTCCATAGAAGTGTAGCTTATATGGATATAGGTTGTCCGCCCAGAGTCCTCATTCACAATGCACAAATTATGGTTGTTTCTCTCTGAAGAGGGTCACTGTTCTTTTATCACTACTCGTCCACCTTAAGTTTGAGAAAACATTCGAAGATGGATCACATACTCAACACTAGGAATGTGTACGAATATGCAAAACGTGTGTAAATAAGTATCAATCTTTTTCTCTGAAAATTTGTGGTTTGATTGACTTAAATAGAACGTCCTACGTGAAGATTTTAGTCCAAATACTGTGTACAGAACCAAAATAAGCACGAAAGAAAACATACGATAAGAATGAAATATTGATAATTAATTACTAATTCTCTAGGGCCGTGTAATTTCCGCGATGCTGCACATCATTAAATCCGAAGCACCTCAGACCCTCCCAGAGAGGGACGGCAGTATGCCATGAACAGCATTATGCACGAGAGCGTTCAATGACACCTCGGAGAGGGTGCTCAAGCGACTTCTCCCTGTCATCTGCTTCAATGATGCAATTGAAAGTCCATGAATCAGCGGTTCACAGAGGTCATACCTCGATTATAATATTTTAAATCGTATATTCTTAAAGATAAAATGAACTTTCTAATTTATATATACTTTTCTTAAGCTTCAATTCATTACCAATTTACTTGATATTGTTCAATTCTTCATTATGTCTATTTGAATAAATTTAATGAACGAAGAGTTGTGCTTCAAAGTGCTACAGATGCGGCTAAAAATGACTATGTCATGACTGGCTGCTTCTCTGAAAACAAATAGTTCACATTTCATTATTTTCGAAGTTGTTATTTTCACATTTATCGTCTTTTAGACATAAAGATAAATCTGTGAAGAAAAAACATAGTTAATCAGGAGCATTTGCCCTGATTTGTATTTTCTTGGTATTCTTAATAAGGTTGTTAATGCGACATACGAACAACACATGAATCATGTGGCGAACACAACCATTGGAAGTGCATTACTCCTTGACGGGAGAACTACTACAATGCAAGCGTGAAGATATAATGGGATCCAAACCAATTTGAGGGTCAGATATTCCCTCTGACACTTTCAACATTGCCTTAAAACGTGATTTTTGCAAAATGCAATATCATCAATTTATTTGTAAAAATCTGTGTTCACGTTCAAAAACAACATCGTTTTACTAAAAGTATTTCTAAACTTGGTGACATTGACCACTAACAATATATTAGATATCATTTGCGAATTAAGATTAATGTACTGTACATATTCAAATAAACTTGCCATACGTACATTACAATTAATTAAAATTATTTAATTATTTATTATTACTTTAAAATTATTTTGGAACTGCAAAGCATTCAGTGTTGAACCCTGTTTCGTTTTATTTAATTTATCCAATGAGAGATAATGGTTTAGATGATGTTTATGGAGTATTTGCATCGATAATTGAACGTCTAAATTAAGTACGAATATGAATGCTTTTATATCATTTAGACGCTTAGTCTTTCGCTGCAAATTTACAACATGGGATAACGGGCTTTACTTCGCTTATGTACGATTTTCTCACTCGGAACAATGTACGGCTGAGGCAGAGCCCGTGGTCCACTTCCTTCAGAGGCTGCAGTAGTGGCAACAACGCGAAAAATAATCTTTTAAGATAACATGCTGGCGGTTGTAATACAGCTATCACAAAGTTAATAATTCATTGGTTCTAGGGTATTACTAATAAGTTTTACAAGTTTCGTGTATAACAATATAAAACATATCAACGGTCATAACTCAAAATTCGTATTTTTCGATTTGTGTCATTTTATGTCAATGCAAGGCTAAACTAAAAGTTAATATTCATAATTTACATATAATAAATCATAGAGTAAAAATTAATATTCGTAACTTACATAAATATGCACTATGTACATTTTAATTCATTGACAATACTAGTAGTTGTTGCATTTTGTTCAGTAAATAAATAAATAAACACTTTTTAATTTAACTACATTATATAACATTCATAAAACGAATAAACAGAATTTTATTCAATTCAAAATCACTTCCCAATGCCGTTTTCCCATTTTGTACGACCTGAATGTAGCTCATATTCCATGACCCTCAATAGCTGTCCACGGTGACCCTTCGGGGAGCTTTCAATAGCAGCGCTACACAGCGGATTCGATCTCCGCGGCGACATTCGCAAAGGCTTTGCGACGAGGCACGGCGCGGCGGGGCGTGTGGCGAGGAGGGGGAGGGGGAACGGAAGGGGGCGGAGCCCTTTCGCCCAAGACGCGAAACGCCAAGTGGGCGCGACCCACTCACCCGCACGACGGACAGTCCGGGCCGCGTCCAACAGCGCGCACAAGTACAATCCAACAAGACATGATTGATCCACTTTCGTTGAAATAGTAGTAATGGATATAATATCGGTAACATAATTTGCGGTTTGTGATGGTGTAGCGGTTAGCGTAACGGACTGCTGTACCCAAGTTCGCGGCTTCAAACCCGATCGAAGCCGTGGATTTTTGAGGGCGAAAAAATCCTTCGGAGGGGATGTAAAGCCAGCTGTCCCATGTTAGTAGATTTATTTGCATGTAAAGATTCTCAAGCCTAAATGAAATCTCTGAGCTAAATTCAAAATCGTCTGTTTCGTCGCCCGAGATAATAACTTCTTTCTCCGCTAGTTGGTGAACGGAGTGTAGCGAAATTTGCGTGGTCAGACGGAAGAGCAGGCCTCATGGCCTGAGTCTCGCCGCGTAAAATAAGGCATGAATTTAATTCAATTCATATCGTGTCATTTGAAAATAAATTGCTTGATTCATCGCAGGAAATTATTAATATTCTCCCTTAATGATACTTGGAAAATGTCTTAGTAATTTGAATGAAATAAATTCAGTGTAATCTCTATTCCTCGTACCATCATTTATAATTAGAGAATAAGAGGTCCTTTGTTTCGTACCTGGACTATAGTCTTCTTGAATACTAACATTTGTAAGCAAAATAGCAACTATAAAACAATCTTCCATCAAATGTTGTATATAAATTGAATTGGATATTGCCAAATAGTTATGGCCGCTGATATGTTTTATATTGTTATTCACGAAACTCTTATAAAGCTCATTAGTAATACTCTAATTAAAGTACTCTTACTTAAAGTAATACTCTAGAGCCAATTAATTATTAACTTTGTTATAGCTGTATTGCAACCGCCAGCACGTTATGCAGCGTGTACAGCCTTCGCACTACTAAAGTAGCTCTATGCTCATCAATATAAACTTTGTCCATTTCTAATACTGAAAAATGTCTTCAAGTTACTGATAGTTAAATCGGTTATTTTGAAAAGGCCACATCTCTTACTATCGAATTTGACTTCAGATCAAACATTAATCCAATTAATTAAGACCGAACATCGCCAAACATTAATATTGGGAAGATTTACACTTCAAACTTCAAGTGCATGACAAAACCAAATATACAGGAACGGCGACAACGCAATACGCCATGCCATATGCAACTTTAATTAAACCAGCACTAAATGCAATAGACGAAACAGTTTCATCCAAATTTTCATACAAAGTGTATAAACTGGCCTCACTTCCTCAATCACTTTCTGTACAGAAACTGTCGAGTGTAAACATCGCACATCGTATTGTGTTCGTTTTGGAGCCAAAAATTGGAATTGGAAATTGAAAATTGTACCGTGTAAAATCGTGCTTCAGTTACACGTGAAAAAGTCACATATCCTCTTTTGTTAATATAATCCAAAGAGGCGTATTTGTCCGCTTACTTCAAACAGACCACTTCTCGCAAAATACGTCGTATTCAAAAAATGTGTGCCCACCAAACCGCTTTGGTCTATTTGACAATATCTGATTCAATTTATATACAATATTTGATGAAGATTGTTTTATAGTTGTTATTTTGCTTACAAATGTTAGTATTCAAGAAGACTATAGTCCAGGTACGAAACAAAAGAACACTTATTCTCTAACTGTAAATGATGGTACGAGGAAAAGAGGATGAATTTATTTATCAAATTAAAAGAACATTTTCCAAGTATCGTTAGGGACGAATATTAATAATTTCCTGCGATGAATAAAATTTATTATCAAATGACACGTTATTTTATCCATTACTACTATTTCAATGAAAGTGGATCAATCATCTCTTGTTGGAACCATGAATATTTTGTATTCAAATATACTTTTAATTGTTATGCAATTTACTACAGCTAATTCCACATTCGATTTGAAAATAGATGTTTGGTCCTTATAACACAAAAATCCTTTGATTCCTACAAAGTTTGATGGCGTAAATTCTTGCATAGTTCTCAGAACTTTAATGGCTGTCTCTTAAATATGACTCATTCTGTATCTGTTGACTAACTGATCTTCCATTTCTTTATAAATATAATTTATGTTCACTGTCGGGGATATTAATAATTTCCTTATTATTTATATTACTGTGACGTGCCGCTAACCTTCGGTGTGGAGTAATGGTGGCACGCCACAGTACAGTAATCTCTCGACATTCACGAATTCGCAATTCGCGATTAGAGAAATGCTATCAGTTTTAACATTCGCGACTTCAACATTCGCGAGCGATTTTCGCGAGCGAGCAATTTTCATTTCCTTTATCAGCGTCATCTGGAAAAGAAACTTGGAAGACGTCGGAGCTCAAAGTATCACTTCCTCCAAAAGGTTCAAAGTTGAAATGTCATTTCACATTTATAGAATAACGAAATTGTAAATAATTCAATTCTTGCGTCAAATTGGAGTAAAGTTTTGGCCAAATGAACAGAAAAGCCATTCATGATCTGTGAAACTCTCATTATAATGACCTCATTGAAGAGGAGCTTCGGAAAATCATCAGTGAAGAAAACCTCATCGAAGGTGATGAGGAAATAACGGAATCGAAACTGCGTCTTGGAGAAACTTCAATGTCAAAACTGTTAACGGCGTTCTATAACTTCAACAAGGTGGAAAGGGCATTCGAATGTGATCCTAACATAGAAATAACTTCGAAATTTAAGAGAAATAGAAGCAGCAACTCTTCCATATTTGAATATTAGAATAACAAGGAGGGCGATGAACCAAAAAATATTTCAAAATCCTATATCCAATCACTTTCACTTTGAAATAACTGTCATTGTTTTATTTCATTTTGGGATGTTGATTGTGAATTCTGTTTGTGGTAGCGCTTATTCAATTCTACTGCAATTGATTGTCAGATATTTTCTTTCTTTTTAAACATTTTTTCTATATTCAGGAACCTTACCCACCTTTCTTCGTTAAAAGAGACTCAACATTCGCGGTTTTAACATTCGCGATGTGTTTTGGGAATGTAACTTTCGCGAATGTTGTGGGAGTACTTTATTATTACGACATTCACTTCAAGATGGCTAACTAGTAGTTCCAAGCCATGATTAATTAAATTTTCAAATAACAAAATTCAGTCCTTTTAACTCAAAAAGTGTCAAGAAAGTCTCCGATTTAAAATATTCTTACTTTTCATAATCGTAAAAATAAAAAGTAACACTGATCATGGCAGCTGAAATAGACTTCAGCTAAGAGAGAGAGAGTGAGAGAGAGAGAGAGAGAGAGTACGGACACACGTGATCTTTTATTTCACATTGTTAAACATTTTTACAGATATTCAAAACGCAAAAATCTTAAAAATTCTTTTGAAGCCAACTTCCCTGACAGTATCATTTACTTATAACTGGGCGCACTTTTGTTTTGATACGGATTTTATTAAGTCTTCAAAGTGGAAACGTTCCTCTTAGTACATAATGTGACCCACAATACAAGCATACAAGCATGTGCTGAACGACGGCACAAAACCACTGTCGATTTTACAGTTTTCTAAATTTCGCAGTGCAAAATTGCGATGAACAAGCGGCACAGATTCAGAGGAAGCGAATTAGAGAATAACTGCAGTTTACATGACGGGAATATCGTTGAACATCTGGTAACACGGTCTAACAGCTGCCGAATGACATAACAGATTTTATGACCATTATACGATGTACGTCTGTTATGCTCGAAATATACAAACATTAAAAAGTGAACAAACAGCAAATCCACCCTTACGCATATCGTGTAGTGATGAAATTATTAATCGGAACAAAACTGGAGGTTTGTTACACAGTAAAATGTCGTGTACAGGTGGGTACAAGAGCATCGCTAAAATAATTCGACACTTTACAAAAGGTATAGAACCTAACATGTAATGTAAAAACATAAAGCAAATATAATTAACATAAAACGACTTCTTCTTCCTCCTTCTTCTCCTCCAGACAGTAATTTTGTTCCTCTCACCATTTACCTTGCTCCAGAATGATTGACATTGGGAACTTCAATGTGAGATCTCCCGATTTACGGAACTTCAAACACTTTGAACCTCGTGCCACTCGGATGTTATAGATTTTCATAATGTTCAAGTTTCGGAACTCGCAACTGGGACTAGTTTTAGGAACTAGCATCCAGAACCAGTTTTAGAAGCTAGAATTTGGGTCTGGCTCTTAATATTACTTTCCTGGACTACGTTTCTGGATTAGCTAACTCGATTAGCTTCCTGAACTAGTTCCAAAGATTAGCTCTTGGGTGTCGCTTCTGCAACGTCTGCTGCTTTCTGCAGCTCCTGAGACAAATATAGCTCACAGAGCTTCCATTGGCCATCCCATCCATCTCGGATTCCTGCGTTCGCCCACGGGAGGCTCTAACATGTGTCGAATGTATCGCTCCAGAGATTTCGCCCCAAAGGCTCTCTTAGGGGTTGCGAGTGCACAGCCGAAATCGCTCCCCGCCCGCCGACGTGTCCGACCTTTGTGCCAGCGCCAGCGGCCCGGGACGGCATGCGATGAACGCGGTCGCGTCAAACGGTCGACGCCTCCAGAGCGACCCTCGGCCGGAATTTATGCGCCGGAACCGGAATCGAATCCCGTTTGAGGCCGGTCGACCTTTGAGCGGGCGCTCGCGGAAGTGAAATTTACGGCCGTCTCCGAAGGAGGGCTACAAATTGCGGATTCCGTTTTATGCCCTGAGGAACCTCACTTTCGCACCGCGTTTTATGGCGAGGTGCAGGGCAGGGCAGAGACGGACGTGAGCTCACTGATTCTGGGGATCATCCGCGGTGTTCCGCAGAGCTTTTGTCGGCAGGAGGTGAATAGTTCACAAACGGTCCTTGTAGCAGCAAGTCGAAATGCTTCTGCATCATATCCTT
The DNA here is from genome assembly GCA_031308135.1 of Acheta domesticus. NCBI lineage: Eukaryota > Metazoa > Arthropoda > Insecta > Orthoptera > Gryllidae > Acheta > Acheta domesticus. Next base: position 22,541,944 of record JAHLJT010000631.1, on the reverse strand, counting down.
AATATTGTATTTTTATACGCATATTTCGTTATCACTTTAACAAATTTCTCTTTGGACTGTTAAGGGAGTTAAAACATAAATAAAATTGTTCTCTTGTTCTATAAAATATAGTTAACATTTTCTTAACATTTATTGTGGGAAGTAATGCATATTAGCATAAGAACGGCATATTATAATTTTCTATAAGAACTTTATTTCAACTGTACCAAAGAAATGTTTTATAGAAGGTATTTATTTAGTCGAAGATATAAAGTATCTGATCAAATAAATCTAATTGAACGTATCGACCTTGAAATTCCTAAAATATGTGAAGGCAGATTGAGGAATGAAATAAACTACAAGCATCTGTACCTTCAGATATCGTCCAGTAACTTAAGGCGAATACTAGAGGAGGGACAGTCGCGCACGTATCAGAAGTCAATTATTACAAAATGGAATCATACACAAGAGTTCGTTCTAATCCATCATTTCAATTTATCTGCGACGATGCTCCTTAACGCCATACACCAAACGTGACCTATTAAGAGACCGCGAGTGATGCCTAATTAAATTTGTAGGTTTGACTCTTGAGTTAAAGGGACGCAAACTAGTAAAAGACCATGACCTACCACCAGTATCCACCAGAGCAGCCTCTGACCCCTTTCAGATTACTGCATCTGGCGGCGTCAGCTACTCCCTGACCGCCGGGCAACAGAAACCCCTCTCCGCAGAACTCGGCAGTGGGGAGTTCGCATTGAAGTTTGCAAAGCAGATTGTCCAGGAAAGAAAGATAATTGAATGCAATATGTTTTTCCTTTATACAGAGTATGAAATTAAGCATAAAATGTTTGGAACCTTTCTATAGCGCCATGCTTTATATAATCTAATGATATGTTGATATTTTTGGACACGTCAACTACTTTAGTCATTAGTCGTGCTGCTGGTGCTGCTGGTAGACCGTGCACGGGCAGACGCGCCAAGTACAAATAGTCGGCCCCGTGGCCGAGATCACTAAAGCAGTAGTGACTTAGTGATCTTGGACCGTGGGGTTGCGGGTTCGAGTTCCGCCTCGGGCATGGTTGTATGTGTTCGTCCTTTCACACCCTATCATCAACATCCTCATAAAATAATTACATCCAATAGTGATCACTAATGACCTAGTAGTTGATGTGATTTCAAAAAAAAATATTTTTCATTACTAAAACTTATCATTAACTTTGTTCACTTCTTTCGCAATGTTTCTTTCTAAAACTACAGTAATTTCTCAACATTCGCAAGAGTTAGGTTCTCCCAAAAAATCTTGAGAATGTTAAATCCGCGAATGTTAAGTCTATCTTTTCATAAGAAATGTTGGTTAGGTTCTTGAATATCGAAAAACTGTTTAAAAAACAAAGAAAAAATCTGACAATCAAATACACTATAACAGATTAAGCGCTACTACAAACATAATTCACAATTAACATTCCAAAACGAAGAAATAAAACAATGTTTGAAAATTATTTCCATGTTGAAAATGATTGGATATAGGATTTGATCATTTATTTGTTTCATCACCTTTCTCGCTGCTCTAATATTCAAATATGGACGAGTTGCTGCTTCTATTTCTCTTAAATTTCGAAGTTATTTCCATGTTAGGATCACATTCAAATGCCAGTTACACCAGAGCTTGTTGAAGTTATAGAACGCCGTTAACAGTTTTGACATTGAAGTTTCTCCAAGACGCAGTTTCGATTCCGTTATTTCCTCATCACCTTCGATGAGGTTTTCTTCACTGATGATTTTCCGAAGCTCCTCTTCAATGAGGTCATTAATGAGAGTTTCACAGATCCTGAATGATTTTTTTGTTTATTTGGCCCAAACCCTTACATCCAATTTCTCGCAACTGAATTGAATTAATTTACAATTGTGTTATTCTATAAATGTGAATTGACATTTCGTCTGTGTAATTTTTGAAGAAAGTTATACTGCGAGCTCCGAGGTCTGCCGAGTTTGTTTCCCAAATGATAAAGTAAATGAAATGTGCTCGCTTTAAAAAAAATGTAGTACGACCAAAAGACGGATTCGCGAATGTCGAAGGCGCAAATGTTAAAACCGGTAACATTTTTCTAATCGCGAATGTTCGGAACTCGAGTATAGCGAATCCGCGAATGTCAAGGGATTACCGTATTGCTGAGCGCTAGCCATTGGTCATCCTGTGGAGAGAGCACGTGCCGCTGGTGTCGCGAGTGGGCGGGGATGGGCGTCGCGAGGCGAGGCGTGGCGTGGCGTGGCGTGGCGTGGCGAGACGAGGCGAGGCAAGGCGAGGTGTGGTTGGGCGGGGCGGGGCGGGGCGGGGAGGTTGGGGTGGGCGGGGCGAGGCGAGGTGAGGTGCGATGGGGACGAGGTGGAGCGGGGTGGGGCGGAGCAGAGTGAGGCGGGGTGAGGCGTGGCGAGGCGAGGTTGGGAGAGGCGTGGCGTGGCGTGGCGTGGCGGGGCGTGGCGTGGCGTGGCGTGGCGGGGCGGGGCGTGGCGTGGCGGGGCGGGGCGAGGCGAGGTTAGGCGGGGCTAGGCGGGGTCAGGTGGGGAGAGGCGTGGCTAGGAGGGGCGAGACGAGGCGGGGAGGGGCGGGGCGAGGCTAGGTGAGGCGGGGCGTGGCGTGGCGGGGCTGTGACGCGATGTCCCCGCGCGCGTGTCGCCGGCCTAAGCGCTCGAACGAGGGCAACTAAATTTGCCGCGCGGCGGCGCGGGTTACGAGGCCGTAAATTCCGCTCCTCCCAGAAGCCCACGCGGGAGGGGGAGGGGCAGGGGCTGGAGGAGGATGAGGTCGAGTGGGCGGGGCTCGGAGCACATGAGGAGGCGGAGAAGAGGGCGTGGTTGACACGAGATGAGGGTGAGGGAGGAGTTGGCAATAAGGAAGGGGGAGAACGACGAGGAGGAAGTACATGAGGAGGAGGTGAGGGCGATTGACAATAGATGGCGGAGAACGAGGGGTTGGCCATAGAAAGGAGAGGATGTGAAGGAGAAGGAAAAGAGGATGTTCTTGAGAGTAAGAGAGGAGAGAACATTCTTGCAGGAGGAGAAGAAGTTTATTTACAGGGTTGGACGAAAATGAGTTGGTGATACGATTCAATTAGCGAACGTAAGCACGAGACATATCAAAAATCGCATTCGCAATCGTAATGACTACCAAGAGACCTTCTAGGGACAAGTAATGCATGAAAAGGTCAATATGACTGTCATAACTAGGATCTCAACAGAAATGATAATGGTCAGAATTACAGGGATGATAATGGATGTGAATTGTCGGGGACAAGTTGGAGTTATACTTTCATTTATCGTAGACAAGAGGAAATCATATGCAATACGCTGTTTGCTACAACAGGGGACGTTGCTAGAGGTAGGTTGATGCCCCTGCGGTTGGACATCGGTGAAAGACAGAGTTGCGCTGCAGAAGGAAACGCTACCCTCCTTCTCATGAATGATGCACAGCTAGAGAAGAGGCACGCTCACAGTCAGGGTGCAGAAATGAAAACAGGTCTTGTGCATTCCATTGGCTCCACTGTTTCTCGACAAATTTTAGTAAAACGATCACATTATTTCGAGTTTTATAATCTTTTACAGTTAACTAGTCGTAAGGTATATGAAACAAATATTTCAATAGTGCGATTTGTAAACATTTTAACAAGAAATAATGCTATATAATTTACGAACTATTTAAGATTTACACGATGAAAAGGTATCGGGTTACGTTATTCATGAGTAATTCCTTTTTGTTTCTAATAAGTTGAGGTTTTGAAATGCACACTGAAACATGACAATATTCAGTCATGCACACTACTGATGGAATTTCTGTATAGCTGATTTGACGAACTCGGAGAAATGTGGACAGTAGAAATTACCATCACACATATTACAAATGACGATGCCGCTGAAATGGAGCAGATGAAATGGGGTGAAAGTTGAAGAATGTGATTCAAACGCAATGGAGAGCGTGGAATGTGAAAAGATAAAAACCTAATTGTGATAGCAAATGCTGATGGGATAGGAATTAATTGAAGTTGTAGGCTCGATTTTTGTTGCACATTCAAACTACGACGAAAAGTTGAAAAATGTGTGCGTTTCGGGGATTAATGGAGAGTAAAAAAATATTTTGAAAGCACAAAAATCGCATTTAAGTCAAATTCCTACGAACTAAACGAAAGCACTTATTTGGTTTTGAAGCTGAAGAGGTACTTAATTTGGTTCTTTGGAGCGAAACGTAACATGGAGAATGCTACCCATAAATCTTAAAGCTTGGATTCATGATTCGATCAATCTAGATTGCAAATCTCTCAACTCATTCGATTAATACAACATATTTTCATTTCATTATTCCCCATATACAGAAGGCACTTAAACGATCGCCAATTCTGTACAGAAGCTTATCCTCAAGACAGCACGAACCGGAAGGAAGAGCACTCGATTGATTGATTGATTCGTGTCTCCGGGCGCGTCAACTACTTAGGTCATTAGTCCCCTAAGTGTAGTGGTGTGTTTTTTCTCGAGAGGTGGCGATGATATTTTTCCCCGCTGGATGGCAAGATCTGGCGCCGACCTACCGTCGACTAGCGGGGTTTTCCCCTCTACCAGGTATCTCCCACCTGCGGGGCACCGCCCCAGCCGGGACAAGCTGTAAGCTTCCGACCGGTCTCCCGGCATGAGTGGTAGTGCAGTGCGTGTTAGTGTGTGTGTAAGGGGAGAGGATATGACACGGAACTGGAAGGAAATATCGCGCGCGGTCCATGGCCCATGTGTTAGGGTACTGCTCCGGCATTTGCCTGGTGTTGATCGGGGAAACCACGGAAAACTACCGATCAGAGCAGCCGGCCGCTAGAATTCTCCTCCAGACAGCGACTGAATACGAACTTGCTGACAAGCTAGTGTCGAATATCCTGCCACGGTCGGGACTCGAACCTAGGACCTCCCGGTCAGACATCAGATTGATGCACTGAGCCAATTCTCCCGGTAAAGAGCACTCGAAATCTATCGACTGACGCGCGAGAATTCTCGAGTGCAGCGAACATTCCGGGAGCACCTCTTTTCGGAAACCGATCGCGCGGCTGCAAAGGAGGCGAGCCTCCCTCGCTCCGGCCGCCCCTTCGTGTTTACTGCTAACTCAATATCGCCGACGCGCGTCATAAAAGGATCACACGCTTCCTACAGCCGACGCGTCGGAAAATACTTAAAAGCGTTTCTAACGACCCGATGCCCCCTTTGCGATGCAGGAGGTGATAAAATACAGCAGTCTCTTGTGAACTGGAGCATCGTTGTGAGAAAGTGCTTCTTATTAAGTTTCTATTGGTTCGTTTATGACGAATTGTTTTCGGTGGCACCAATAAATATTCTAACACTAGTCTCGCTCCTAATTTCATACAAACAATTTTTCTGTTTCGCATAGAGAATGTTAAGACCATGACACGAAATTACACCAAGTCGCAAGAAATTAACGAGAAGAATGGCGTATCTTTTTCATGAATAGTTATGTGAATTGAATGAATTATTATTATTATTATTATTATTATTATTATTATTATTATTATTATTATTATTATTATTATGATATAATGCATTTTGTGTACAACGAAATTTTGCTAGATAGTAAATGAGTTCTCTTTTGTCCCAATTCTGTTTTATATGTTGCAGGAGGTGATAAAATACAGCAGTCTCTTGTGAACTGGAGCATCGTTGTGAGAAAGTGCTTCTTATTCAATTTCAATAGGTTCGTTAATGACGAATTGTTTTCGGTGGCACCAATAAATATTTTAATGCTAGTCATGTTGTATTTCTGTTTTCAAATGGATATTTCTTACACTTAAAATCAGTTAAAAAGTCACCAATGAAAAAATAATCTTCACATTAAATCACGATCAGAGAGGCAGAAAGCAAAAATAATTGAGGGATTTATACAGATTGAACCATAAATGAAAAGAAAACTAAATACGTATAGAGTTCTTTATTGAATCGGATCTTTTTGATGAATAGTTATGTATATATTACAGTAATCCCTCAACATTCGCGAGAGTTACGTTCCCAAAAAACCTCCACAATGTTAAACCCGCGAATGTTGAGTCTATCTTTTAATGAAAAAGGTGAGTTAGGTTCCTGGCTATCGAAAAATTGTTTAAAAAAAGAAAAAAACGGACAACCAATTACAGTAGAACTGATTAGGCGCTACTACAAACAGAATTCACAATTAGCATCAAAATGAAATAAAATAATGTTGGAAACTTATCTCAAAGTTGAAAATGATTGGATACAGGATTTGCTGATTTTTTGTTTCATCACCTTTATTGGTGTTCTATTATCCAAATATGGAAGAGTTCCGGCTTCTCTTCAGTTTCGAAGTTATTTCTATGTTTCGATCACATTCGAATGCTAGTTCCCACAGAGCTTTTTGATTTTAAAACGCCATCAACAGTTTTGACACTAAAGTTGCTCCAGGGCGCAGCTTCGCTTCCGTTACTTTATTATTACCGTCGAGGAGGTTTTCTTTATTGATGATTTCCTGAAGCTCCTCTACAATTATAATGAGAGTTGCACAGATCCTGAATGGCTTCTCTGTTCATTTGGCCAAAACCCATTTCTCCAATTTGACGCAACTGAATTGAATTATTTTACAATTGTGTTATTCTATAAATGTGAATTGACATTTCATATGTGAAATTTTTTAAGAAAGTTATACTTTGAGCTCCGAGGTCTTCCGAGTTCGTACCCCAGATGATTATGATGATGATGATGATAAAGGAAACGAAATGTGTTCGCTTCCAAAAAAATGTAGTATGATCAGAGGACGCACTCGCGAATTTTTTTTATGTGTGAAGGCTTGGCAACTAAGGCCTTTAGCCTTTTTACTGTTTATTATAAAATGTCACATACACAAGTACAATTTACAGTTACAATTCAAATTTTATGAAACAGATTTGCGAATGTTGAAGTCGCGAATGTTAAAACCGGTAGCATTTCTCTAATCGCGAATGTTCGGAACTCGCGAATAGCGAATCCGCGGATGTCGAAGGATTACTGTATTATTATTATTATTATTATTATTATTATTATTATTATTATTATTATTATTATGTTATAATGAATTCCGTGTACAACAAAATTTTGCCAAAAAGTATACGAGTTATCTTTTGTCCCGATTCTGTGTTATATGTTGCAAGATTTGGACAGATTCGCCTACAGGCCATGCCTTTCCAAGAGTAACTCATGAGAAGTAAATGTCTCCATTGTGTCACATACCCTCTCATTTACTTTCTGCACTCACTATCTCCGTAAATAAATAAACAACAAACAAGACTTGATGCCAATTCACAACAAACGTCCTCTTACTTTCACTTGATTCTCGAAAGGGAGGACGTTAGAGTCACCAATTGCCGCTGCGCGAGTGCAGCCTTTGACGCCGAGGGCGACGCGCAGCACACAGCAACCGCCGGCCAAATTGAGTTGTCCGATCTCCACTCCCAGGTTCGATTTCACGTCTGCCAAGGCAGCGCTCCGGCCCCAGTACCTTCCTGTTACGGAGAGACCCCCTTCCCGCCGATGCAATCGAAGGGAGTCCTCTTACTCGAAGGAGCACTTACAGGTCTTCTTTGATACTGCGGTTAACTTCAATCGAATCCCATTTCCGGTTTCATGTTCCTTTTTGGTGATAATCAAATAATTCTCCACGAAACGAAACTTGTTTCCTGTAATTTAATGGCTTCATAACCTATTTATAGGGTTGCTCAAATTATTGAAATAAAAGGTGCTGGCAACAGAAATGTACTAGGTGGAAATTAATTGAAATTAGCTGTTCGATAACTTTAATTGATATACGGTACGTATCCCACAACGTCTGTTAAAACAACTGAGGAATTTCATCAAAAGTTTCAACGTTATTCTAAACTATATTGAAAATAAAATTTATTTGGGAAACGTGTAGAAGAAATAATTCATGAAATTATGATTGCTTAGGAACGAATTATTCAATTATTGAAAAAATGATACCTTAATAAAAAGTCCATAACCAATTGCGAATAATTTTATGTTAAAATGGTTATAGGTTATTTGCAACAACAACAACATCAATAATAATAATAATAATAATAATAATAATAATAATAATAATAATAAGAAGAAGAAGAAGAAGAAGAAGAAGAAGAAGAAGAAGAAAAGCTTTATTTGGAACAGCCGACATTTTGCTCAAAGTATTGTAGAAGCACCGACAGTCCCTAGATCTGCTCCTTAGGTAGCTGGTTGCAACCTGGAGTATATTTTGTATTCAGCCGACTCATAAAATCTTTAGTCGTGATGCAGAGGAATATAATAATAATAATAATAATAATAATAATAATAATAATAATAATAATAATGCGCAATTATGTCCGAATTGCTTGTATTTAAAGAGTTTAAAAGAGGAAATAGTTAATTATTAAAATTGCTCCAAAATTGGAGCAATCAATGTTACATACAAGTGATTCGGGGGATGATACGAACACTGTCGGCCAGGTGCACCACAATGGAAGCGTAATCTCCGTTCCAGGCGAATTAACAATGAATCACCACGCGGCGCACAGCCACAAAGCGGCGACCTGCTGCGCTGACGGAAGCGACTGCAGCGCTCGCAGTGGCCGACATTTGGGTAACACGCCAGTAAATTCTGTTGGGAGGCACGGACCGTTAGCAAATATTTATTTATGACTCTACAGGCTGCTGGTACAGAAATCGCAAACAATAACCGAGCGTTCTTTGTACGAAAAACGGATGCAATTTCGATCAAAACAACACCACTTGACACATAGGCGTACAAACGGTGAAACATAAAAGATACATTTTCTTCGTAAATTCAATTCAGGAATAGTGTCAGCTAGTAAGCAGGAATAAATTAAGTATTGTTCTAAAGCTGTACGCTGTAAGTAAAATTCAACAGAATTTCTTTTAAGATAAAAGTTATATACAGAAGGACAAATACACTCTTCTCTAATCTTAAATACGTAACCTACTTTTCAAGCAACATTTATGAATGTGCCATTCATTTCTCAGATACATCTTCGTGACGTGTCCAACACCGTTTCTTGAGCTTAAAAAACAAACAAAACCAGGAAGCAAGCAAAATATTCAATGCAGTGTCACATCGCAAACGCCGCTAAGGAAATAAGAACGCTCACTTTTGATATCTCGCAGAAAACAGATCTCCCACAGATGCGACGTCTGCCTGCCAGTCGTCTCTCTCAGCGCCGCATCAGATACGCCTTGCCTGTTCCCCGCATGCATCCCCTTTGTGCTCGCGGCGGCCGCGAGAGCTTCGCTGGCGGAGAGATGATTATCGCGTAACAGCTGCCGACACGAGGCGACGCGACGGTGGCGCTGCGGTGGCTGGGTGCGACGTGTGAAAGAACACTCGCGTGCGCCGCTTCGGACGACGCATATTGCGGCAGCGCAGGGCGGAGGCGCGGCGGCGGGATGGCGGTGGCGATGGCTGAGGAGGCAGGGTTGCTGGGGAAGTGGAAGTGATGGAGGTGGTACAGGAAGTCATGGACAGAGGGGTGGTGGAGCAATGCCAGGGTCTCCGGTGGCAATGGAAACGTTGGCAGAGGTGGCGGTAGCTGTGGCGAGGGAAGGTGGTGGTGATGACAGTGGCAGTAGAGGTAGCTGCGGCGGAATTACCAGTGGCGGTGGTAGCGGTAGCGGTGGCAGCGGTAGTGGTGGCAGCGTTGGCGGTGGTAGCGTTGGCGGTGGTTAGTGATGGCGATGGGTAGCGATGGCGGTGGTAGTGATAATAGTGGCGGTGTAGCGTTGGCGGTGGTAGCGTTGGCGGTGGTAGCGTTGGCGGTGGTAGCGTTGGCGGTGGTAGCGTTGGCGGTGGTAGCGTTGGCAGTGATAGTGGTAGTGGTGGCGGTGGTAGTGGTGGCGGTGGTAGCGATGGCGGTGGTAGCGGTGGTGGTGGTAGTGGTGGTGGTGGTGGTGGTGGTGGTGGTGGTGGTGGTGGTGGTGGTGATGGTGGCGGTGGTGGTGGTAGTGATGGAGGTGTCGGTGGTATCGGGGGCTGTGGCTGTGGCAAGGGGAGGCGGTGGCTCTGATGGTGCTGGCGGTAGTGGTGGCAGGGGCGGCGGCGACGGTGGTGGTGGTGGTGGTGGTGGCGCAACGCGGCATAGTGGGGGTGGGGGGAGAAGGAGGAGTGTGGGAAAAGAAGAACAAGACAGCACGAGATTGAAGTGCGCAGCAGCGAAGGTGATGGGTGCGCTGTGACAATGATGAGATTGGAGGAATTTTATATTAAAATGGAGAGCACAATGGGATGTCTCCCAGAAAAAATATCTGCCCTCCAAAACACGTTATGATAAACAATACTTTTCTCTCAGGACCCTTACGTAAGTTAGCCAACAAGTATCAATAGACTGAACAAAGAAATGATGTTTGACCCTTCCCTTCCAAGAGACCAGTGTTAGAAAACGAAACTGAAAATTCATTTCGCGATATTTTAATTCTAAAATCTAATGCGAATTTATTGTTTGCTTCTGTTTCTGATATTTGGCTCGGCTTCTGCTTCTTTACGGCTCAATTTAAGAAAAACTATTTAGAAACAAAGTAATTAACAAGAAAAAAATAAACGGAAGGTACATGATGGCAATATAATTCGTGATACAGAAAATATTGTTTGTAAAATGAATTGCAATGTCTGTAAAGTTTGTTATATTCGTCAAAAAATGTAAAATAAAATGCCGAATTACATAACTCTAAAGTAATATAAGGGTAGCCTCAATCAAACTAAGTTCAATATCCCAACCACAGAAATGAATTAGGTCACGAAATATATTTCGATGGATTTGAAATAATAGATTTTCCCGGATATATCAGTAACAAAAAATAAAGTTGAAAACATTGAATAACATGATTAAGAGAAATTTGTTTACGAATTAATACGAAAATGTGATAACTAAAATTCAACAAATTTAATTCAATTTTCCAACTAGCGATAACTTGTTTCTCCCCTTCAATTTCCCTATTTGTTCTCTTCTTTCCCCGCCACTCTCTCCATACGATTTTGGATAATCCATTAGCCGACCTAAAACCGTCATTCGTACTAGGAAGAACACACCGAAATGGATATTCTTTCGTGCAGTTGTGTTCATAGTTTAACAAATGACAAACACCGGAAGTTACTTTTAGAACGTTGGTACATCTTTAAAGTGTAAAGTTAAAATTGTACATAAATTGAGAGCAAAGAAGGTTATCTCTTTTGTGTCTTATGTATTAATTGAACTAATCAAAGCCGTTAAGAAATAATACAATCATTCAGTCTCTGTAATATCCTCAATGATAGTTGAGGCATGCTTATCAAATTAATTCCATTTTATTGTAAACAACGCAATGTCTAGTTGCTTTGTGAAAACTCCGACGTTACAGACCCGCTATAATCACGATAAAATTTTTATTTTAAATCTGTCGATTTAGAGCATAGTTGTGCAGCTACAGCATCATAGCCAAGATTGAAGTTGTTCCTCGAGAATGGGACATCCCTATCCCTGGCTTCGCGGAAAAAACTACAAGTTGAGAAAATATATAAGCCCTTGCCATATTTGAAAAAAATGACAATATTTAAAACAAACTCGAAGAAAATGATTGTGGTGTACAGCTAAATATATCATTATTAGTTCTTTAATATATAAAAGAATCTTGTCATATTACAATTTATTCTGCAGTCCTGCGCTGATCTCTCCCCACCTCATAATTTGTGTTCGAGATGGCATTGACACACGACTGCTTATTAGATTGTTATGTTCTGTTCTTTTTTGTTTGTGAAAATACCTCCCTTCCTATAGTTGCCTGACCATATTACACGATTTTTATTCATACTTATTTGCTGGCTATGTATTTTCTTGGCAATTTCGATTTCTTTTGTGTTACTATTATTTTTTATAATTGACTTTCGATTTTATATCCAATGTTAAAAACGGTCTGCCGATAAATTAGCAAAAGATGAAAGGTAAGGAGGAAAAGAGGAAGCGATAGATTAAATAAAGAGCAAGAGAGAGCTTTAGGGAGCGTTTCCACCAACATCTTTTCACAGCGAGAAGGATAAGAGATTATTATGGCAGTGGTAAGAAGGAGAAGAGCAGAGTAAAATGGAGAAGAAGAGTCCGTTGGGCAGTGCTTGGCGAGAACCTCCCAAAGCCCAACAGCGCACCAAAGCTCCGGCGGCGCACTCGAGAGAGGAGTTCGGGCGGCGCTGGGCGAAGCGACGCGAACCGCTCGTGCATCGGGCGGCGCGGGGCGGGGCGCGCGGCCCAAACAAATCCGCGCCGGGGTCTCTTCCGCCGCATGTTTCATTCATCGCCGCCGCATCGATTCCCTTCCGGACGCCGCGCGCCCACGTGCCGACTCGGCCCCGCCCCCCTCGCCCTGCCCTTCTCTGCCCCGCCACCACCGCCCTGCCATGCCATGCCATGCCCTGCTCCGCCCTGCTCTGCTCCATCCTGACCTCGTCTGCCCTGCTCCGCCCTGCCATGCCCAATCCTCCTCTGCCCAGCCCCGCCCGCTCCGCCCTGCCATGCACTGCTCCTTCTGCCCTGCCCCGCCCGCTCTGCCCTGCCATGCACTGCTCCCTCTGCCCTGCCCCGCCCACTCCGCCCTGCCATGCCATGCCAACACTTCTCTGCCCCGCCGGCTTAAAGACGAAGTTTTTGTGTTCTTTAATATTCTAAAATTAATACAGGAAAATGAAAAATTGAGAAAATGTCAAAAAAATGTACTTTGGGTGGTGACAGATGGCAGCTGATTTTCTCAAAGAAATGTATTTATCAAAACTACATCTTCAAATAAGGACATGCTTAATTTTTTGAAAATACGAGTATTTTTTCTATAATTTCGTGACAAACGTAATAGCTCACTGCAAATTTACTACGCTTCAGACAGCAGAATACGTCATAAATTAGAATTTTCAATTTTGTATATTATTTCCTTGTTCGTTTCTTATATTCGACCTTTTGTTATACATTTACACATTAATCGTTTAAAATTATTTATTCTGAAATATTTGTAATAACAATTGCTGGCTCTTTAAGGGAGTATCAACAATGCAGGAAATGCAACAATGGAATTCCGTTTCGCGCTCGCCAATTTCTGTGAATTACGTGTCACTGTTGTGACTTCATATAGATGTGTCAAAAAGAGTTATAATTGTAAAATTTATGTAAATATTTGCATGAAAATATTTAGTTTTTACACCAAATGCTCTACCATTTGCAATGAGTGAAGTATTTGTTGCATGGTTTTAGAATGCTCTTCTCTAATCAAGGCCCTATGAAATGCATTTCTATATTGTCCGGATTATCAGACATCTTTCTTTCCAATACAAGTTTACAAAAATGTTGTGTTATATTTTTATGCAGTTGTACTTCGAAACGAATTCACATAGTTTTGACAACACTGCAATGGAAACAGTGAGTTGTTCGCTTCTTGCTTCAATTGGTCGTTTTCAAATGGGGGAAACACGAAAAAAAGTTGGATGTTGCTACATGTTACGAAGGGAATTATGGGAAGGAAATATGGGACGACAAAAAGAGTCACGTTAACAACGAGTTAATTAGTAAATTAGTAATAAATATGAATAATTAAAATGAGGTAAAAATAAAATCATGTATGGGCAACGGGCGTTAACTGTTTCTAAAGATCGAGCGGCGACAAAAGACCGAGAGCCTTTGACACGAGGACTTGTTGACGCAGCTCAATCATTAGAAACCTTAGAACGCTCTGGGGATATAAATATTTATTAGTGAAGCGTGAGAGGTGTAATATTTAAAAAAGTTTCACAACCACTGATCGCCTCATACGATTTTTTTATTAAATTATTTGTGACAGGTGCTTCTTTTAACAACAGAAAAAATATATCGTTTTAGAAAAAAATAACGTATGGCGACCGAAAACTTTTAATTAAAAAATAAAATTGTAAATCCGAGTATTCTCTTTAATTTTTTTACCGGGTATGTGAAATCTGATATTAGCACGAAAAAAACCATTTAACACTTTGACATGTGAAACAATTCTCCCATTTCCGTGAAATTAAAAGCTCGCACATAAGATGAATTATTTACTAGCAAAGAGCATACTCTCATATCTTTTGCAAATTTCTTTTTCAATCGCCCATCACTGTTTCCAAAACATTCAATTTCGCAAGTGTATCGGTCCGTATTGCGCAGATATAATGGGGCGTGGACCTCGGTCGCGTTCTGGCAGCTACATTATTATTATTATTATTATTATTATTATTATTATTATTATTATTCCTCTAAATCACGACTAAAGATGTTATGTGTCGGCTGAATATAAAATCTATTCCACGTTGCAACCAGCTACCTAAGGAGTAGATCTAGGGACTGTCGGTGCCTCTACAATACTTCGCGCATAATGTGGGCTGTTCCAAATAAAGCGATTTCTTGCACTTCCCAGTCTTTTGAATTACCTGGGAGTTAAGACAAGTTCTTACACAAACTTTGCGGAACAAATCCCAGAGCTCCGATAACTATCGCGACGACCTGTGCTTTTACGCCCCACATTCAGCTGATCTCGATTTCCAAACTCTTGTATTTAATTATTATTATTATCATACATTGTTTTTCTCGGTATTTGCCGGATATGTATTTGACTTTGTGTCGGGTTAGTAACCAAGACACAGACCAATTCATGTTTCATCGTAATTTAGGAATTTTCGCACAATCCTGCATGTGTTTAAGATAATTGACTTTTGCATCATTCTGAACGTATATTTTGGTATTTGAATAAGTTCCAGATTTTTATGGATGTTATTTGGTACAACTCCTGTGCACGAAATGACCAGAGGAATAATATGGACTTTTTGAAGATGCCATAGTGCCTTGACTTCTGCTGCTAGTTCTGTGTACTTCGTTATTTTTTCTGCGTGTGCTGTTTGAAGATTTGCTGTTTGTGGAATAGTGATGTCAATCAGGTAGCCAATCTTTTGCCGTTTGTCTACGAAGGTTATGTCAGGTCTGTTGTGATGAATGGTTTTATCTGTAATAATTTCTCTGTCATAGTACAACTTATAGTTTGAACTTTCAAGAACAGAATCGGGAACATATTTGTAATATGGACAGGTTGTTTCTTGTAGTTTGGATTTCGCCGCCAGTTTCTGGTGGATAATATTTGCAACTTGATTGTGTCTATAGGTGTAATCTGTATGGGCCATTAATTTACATCCTGATGTGATGTGCTGTATGCTCTCAACTGTTATATGACATTTTCTACATTTGTCATCTATCGCTTGTTTGAGGATATGTTTTCTGTAACTTTTAGTGTTGATCACTTGATCCTGTATGGCAACCATGAACCCTTCTGTTTCGCCAAATAGATCACCATATTTTAGCCAAGCGTTTGAGGCTTTTGAGTCTACATGAGGTTGCTTGAGATCATTTGCATGGCGTCCATGGAGTTCCTTTCTTGACCACATGTCTATTTTGTGGTTATTATCTGCAAACTGTGAAGAAATGTCCAGCTGTTTGTTGTTAAGATCAAGAGGGGTTAATTTGGTATCTGCTTGAACTATTGCAGCATGTAGTTCTGAAGTTGCCTGTTTCTCATAATAGAAGTTCCTTAATGAATGGATCTGTTTATAGCACAGATTCTTTAGATCTATTATGCCTCGTCCTCCCTCATTTCGTGGGAGTGTTACTCGTTCTATTGCGCTATTTGGATGGTGATGTCTGAATTTTGTTAGAATTGTGCGAGTCAGTCTCTGGATATCTTCGAGATCTGTGTCGCTCCACGGTATTATTCCAAATGAGTATGTATACACTGGTACTGCAAATGTGTTAATTGCTTTTATCATGTTCTTGCCTGTTAATTTGGTTTTCAGGAGTGCCGTGATTCTCGATTTGTACAGTTTTGTCAGTGATTGTTTGATTGCCTTGTTGTCTGTGATTGCTGCCTGATCGAATCCTAAATACTTGTACATTTCTTCATCATTCATTGCCTGTATCGTCATTTGATCACTGAGGCTATTGTCTATCTTCTGTAACTTTCCTGTTTTATCTACGTGAAGTGTCTTACATTTGTCAATGCCAAAACTCATATGGATGTCTTCCGAAAATGTTCGAGTTATTTCAAGGAGATATTGAAGCTGTCTGTCTGTCGAACTGTAAAGTTTGATGTCATCCATGTACATTAGATGTGATATGGTATGGATGGTTTTCTTATTTTTACGAATTTTGAATCCATAGTGAGTACTATTAAGTTGTGTTGACAAGGGGTTTAGAGCCAGACAGAACAACAATGGGCTTAAGGAGTCCCCTTGGAAGATGCCTCGCTTAATTCTGATGTCTTTTGTTGTGATTGTGAAGTCTTGCTGCCTTAAGGACAATGTTGTTCTCCAATGAGTCATGATCTGCTCCAGAAAGTTAATGATGGTTTCATTAATTTTGTATATGCGGAGAACTTCAATAAGCCAACTGTGAGGAACGCTATCGAATGCTTTCTTGTAGTCAATGTAAGCCATGTGCAAGTTTCTATGGTTTTTATGTGCTTGCTGGAGAATGACCATATCTGTTAGGAGTTGTTCTTTACATCCTTTATGTAGTCGTCTGCAACCTTTCTGTTGTTCTGTCATTATTTCTCTGTCCTCAATATAATCTTGGATTTTACTTGTAATGCATGACGTCAAGATTTTGTACATTGTGGGGAGGCAGGTGATTGGACGGTATTGAGAAGGGTTCTGTGTGTCTCTACTTTTGGGTTTCATGTACGTAATACCTTTCGTTAAGAATAAAGGCATGTCTTCAGGGCTGTTAATGACTTGTGTGAAGCACTGGGCCAACTTATGGTGAAGCGATGTAAACTGCTTGTACCAGAAATTGTGAACGTGTTCTGGGCCAGGGGCTTTCCAGTTGTGGGTTTTTGCAATTGCAGTGCTGACGTCTTTTACTGTGATCTCCTGATATAACATTGGTTCTAGAGTTTGAACATTATTTATTTCTTCCTTAATCCAATGTGCCTCACTATTGTGATGATGAGTTTCTGACCAAATGCCTGACCAGTACTGTTCCAAATTTTGTTGATCTGGTGCACCGTTGTTCTCTCGTTGGAAATTGCAATTTGGTCTGAGTTGTTGATAGAACACTTTTTCATTCCGACGAAACATTGAATTTTGTAGTTTACGTTCTGTTGTTTCTTTGTATCGTCTAAGTCTTTGTGATTTAGCTGCAAGCTTCTGTTTTAGTTCATCTAAATGTTCAGCTATTAAATTTGGATCAACGATTTTATCACCCTGGTCCTTGTGTTTTCTTAATTCATGCTCCTGATGACCGTGTTTTCTGATCTTTGCAAGTGTTTTCTTAATTTTCTTGGCTAATTTCTTGTTGTTTGGTTGATTCAAATATTGCGTTACTCTGCCTATTTCTTGTCTAAGATATTGGATTTGATTTTCGAGTCTTTGCTGCCATGGCGGTTTAGTATAATTCTTGTTTGAAGTCCTTTTCTGACTTTCTGACTGATCCTTTAATTTGAAACCAGCTTTTACAGCTACGGTAGCAGCTGCACAGTAAACTATAGCATGTATGTCTGTTAAAGTGTCTTCTTCTTTGATCTGGAAGGGCAAGACATGTTCATTTATATATTGGATAATTTGGGTGAGCCTGTCCTTTCTATTGATGTTGAGTTTAGGAATTCTGGGGCGAAGTGTTGGATCTAATCCTGAGTACTTGAGAAAAAGTTCCTGGTATATATCAATTATGTCTGACATGTTATCTTCCTTGGCACCTGCTGTTGATGGATCCTGATCTGCTTCATCTAATTGGGTTGAATTTGGAACTACGTGTGAATCTGCGATAGTTTGAGTCAAGGGACACCCATTGTTGGAGGAAGAAATTTCTTCTGCTACTTCCTGTTTAATTTGTTCCAACCTTACTTTTGGGATTAGATTGTTTGTAAGTATAGCTCTTTTCTGATCTACAAGCCTTTGTTCTGTGACGACAATATGGGGAAACTTCTCTCTAAATTCAGCATGCAGAGATTGTCTGTATCCAGTCATTTCTGTTTCTAAACGTGTGGCTCTGTAGTAGACGCGCATTATATACTCATTTAAGTTACTCGTCCACTTCATACGTTGCCTCACTTTCCCTGCTTTGGTGGTTGCGAGCAGCTGCTCGAGCAAAACACTATCGGCAGGTGAAGCCACAGATTGCGGAATGCTTCTTTGGGATTCGGCTGTAGTTTGTTCGGGTGACCCGGTAGGCGCCCGCCTGTTCAGCGTCCTACCACCGGTGGCTCGCATGCTGTCACGGCCGGCACCGGCTCCAGACGTGCCCCGGCGCTCCCCGGGCAGCGGCTCTTTTTCCGAGGCCTTACGACTTCTTAAACGTCTCTCCATTTCAGAATGGGTGATTGCCATTGCCCCTAGCACCTTTGGAGTCGGTGACAATTGCTCATCTTCCACGCGGCACAGTTGTTCTTGCTAACACGTAGGGTTGGACTTAAGAAGACTTGCAGAAAGAGGGCGAGGGGAAAAGGGAGTATTATGGGGAATAGGGGGATGTCTTGGGGGGGATGTATGAGGAAAGGAAACGACTTGAGAGGACAATTTAGGATAGGGGCAGGAGAGATAATGAGAGACGGATAACTTTCACAGGTAAGGACAGCGGACAGCTGCTCCGGTTAGTCGCCTCTTACGACAGGGGGAGATTCCGTGGTGCTATTCTACTAAAACCCCCGGTCACCACACGGGGTTAATTATTATTATTATTATTATTATTATTATTATTATTATTATTATTATTAAATCTATAACATCCCTGACCAAGGCAAAAGCCTCCCACTCTCTGGTGGGGTAGCTCACAAATAAAACACTAACAAGGTGAGCTACAACCTGGCGAAGTAGAATTGTTTTCCTATTAAATCATTTACCATTCCGTTATTTATATAGTCCACCACTTCTTAACAATACCTTAAGTGATTTTCCTGTTGCACTATTTTCACAGTTAAACAATAGTTTGTTTAGGCACACACTGTTTTTGTCAGACACTTTCACATTCACTGCATTCTGGGCAGTGGCAAAGGTGAGCGCAAGGGCGCAGCCGTTAGAGCGCGTCCGCGACCTCATAGGGGCCGTTACGAGGAGGAAAGCGCCGTTTGGCGGCGACCGCTCACCTTCCGGAATCCACTAATAAAAACGCCGAGCGGAGTATTTGATCACGTCGTCCAATCTGGAGAGGATCTTGATCGTATCCCTGGCACGTGCCCCACTTTCCGATCTCAACCTTTATAGCGGAATTTATCTTCCGGGGCGAGAGAGGAATTTTACACCCACGAGGAAGAGGGGAATCAATGTTGAAGAAGAGGAAGAAGAAGAATAAGCAGAAGAAGAAGAAGAAGAAGAAGAAGAAGAAGAAGGTGGAGAGGCAGTGGAAGGAGGGCTCGTGACAACTCGAGGTGTTTACTGCCAATGTTGGGGCTGTGTGTATTCCATTTCTTAGAACAAGTGTCTCGACCGACCGCTCTCGACCCACCGCTCTCGACCCGCCGCTCTCGACCCGCCGCTCTCGACCCGCCGCTCTCGACCCGCCGCTCTCGACCCGCCGCTCTCGACCCGCCGCTCTCGACCCGCCGCTCTCGACCCGCCGCTCTCGACCCGCCGCTCTCGACCCGCCGCTCTCGAAAGCCTATAATTTTAGGGGGGAAATTGAGCCAATCGTGGATTATAAATATCAGACGTTAATTCAGTAAGATTGTGTATTTACATACGTCAGGAATGTCTACCATGAATGAAAGAAAACAAAAAATAAATCCAACAATCGAT
This sequence comes from Acheta domesticus, assembly GCA_031308135.1. Taxonomy (NCBI): domain Eukaryota; kingdom Metazoa; phylum Arthropoda; class Insecta; order Orthoptera; family Gryllidae; genus Acheta; species Acheta domesticus. The sequence goes on along the minus strand of JAHLJT010000631.1, from coordinate 22,522,161 downwards.
AGCGTGACGTGACCCATGCTTTCATTATGGGTGATTATGTTTGCTGAAATGTTAACCAAATTCTTGTGGAAGTGAAGGGGCGTATAATAGTCCTTCTAAGGGAGATGAGGTCGCTGCACGTCAGCTCCGAACACATGCAGACTCGCTCGCGAGATGGAAGGGGACGGGTGACGTTGATCGACTTGGCTCATCTGTCTGAGGAGAAGACAGCGGAGGCCTGTCACACACCGCGAGAGGCTGAAATGGCGCACGAAAGAGGCAACGAGCAAAAAGCACCGAAAATGGAACTTCAAAGTACAATTTAGAAGCGCCAGACGAGGACTGTCTGGCGAATAATTTTGTGGAAACGGCGATGATGAAGATCAGTGCATAGGTATAAGAAGCGGTAGGGTTGTTGGTTTCGAGAATAATGATATGCCCATACCGTATGGACACATCACGGATGCAGACGACACGATGATATTGTACAGAGGAAATCAGGTTAGCAAAAATAGTTTTATAGAGAAGAGGCTTTTAGGAATGGTAGCATATTGGTAAAATGTTGTATGTAAGAATCAGGGTGATACATGTTGGGGTATAAAGGCTCGAAACAAATTATCTACAAAATCGAAGACAAGAGGAGGTGTCTAAAGCATGATATGATATATGCCAGATGAGATATACATCAGTACAAACCTACGAGTCTGTGTACAGTCCTGCAACAGTAGTCAGCACTTAGAACCACGATGCGATCCTTTAATGCATTTAACTCTTAATTTTTTCAGTGCATTTGTATTTCCACAACTAAACCTTCATGATTGAACAAGTAATGTGCCTAGTTAGTTTGAAAAACATGTGATAGATGTGGATTGACGTGATGACAGAAAATGAAGTGGACACGTTTTCGGATTCTGACGAGTCAACCAGTACCTCACAGTGTTTGTGCGGGTTTGTAAGAAAAATTGTATTTGAAACACCCCAAAATATGTATTTTGACTACAGTACTTTTACCACATAATAATATACTTCATAAATGAGAAGAAAACTCTGCTTTTGGGGAATCATGGACCTACAAAACTTGTTTTTCTGTAAAAAAAAAAAAGAATCAGAATTTTCCCTGCAGTGTTACTATAATTTTGTATTTTACGTATACTACAAAGTAATATGTTGTAAGTGTAAAAATGTGTTTAATGGAAAGTTTTTTGCTAGTAATAGAATCAATGACATATACTCATTAATTTAACAAACTATTTCAATTCTTATATAAGTTTATATTATTAGGGGGTACGTCACAGTAGGTAGATTTAACTGACGTTAGAAGATAGAGTTAATACTATAATGAAAGAATATAATTAAATGTAAAGTACATGCATTCGGGAAATTTTGACATTTTGAAGTGTATTAATAATGAAGAAGAAATATGTTTTATTCAAAGAATTTTAGTAATGCAAATCTGGAACCTTTGTGAACAAACACGTAACCGGGTGAGGTAAATAAGGTAAATTCGCTCTCTGGATTAGCAACGGCACCGCCACTATTACGTCGTGGTATTAATAAGAGACAGACAGATAATAACAGAGAAATTAATATCATTGAATACACATTCAACAGGAATTCACTCGTGTTTGGGCAAAAGGGTATATGTCCTGTTTCATAATTTTACAGGAGAGCAAAAAGAAATGCATTTAGTGTAGATATTGTTGAATAATTAATTTTCAGATACAAAGATATACATAGGTCAATATTATTAGATTAGTTTAAAGTTTCTTTTAAACAATTGAAATAAATAGGTTTGAAATAAAAGAAAAATTACTACACTTAATTCTCAAATTTTTTGACATACACACTTTTGCCCAAATAAGAGCGTATTAATGACAACATAGAATTTAGTATGTATTACATCTAACGAATTTATTTGAATTTCAAAATACATAAACAAAAGCAAAAATTAATTGCGTGTGAAATAGAATTCACTTCGGCGGAAGTCTAGCACGAAGAACTACAAACTGCCAATGTTATAAACTACCCCGTTTTAACTTCACGGCAGGTAATGTAAACGAAGAATAGCGTATGTTAATTTATAAAATGCAATCTCTGACTCTCCGACAAAATCTAAATTGCATGTGTGCATCATTATACATACGAATAGCTCAGATGTGAAATTGAATACTCTTTGGCCTTAACAGCCCCGCCCGCGGACGGCGTTGGGAGTTCCCCGTGCCTCGTCGAAATTTTTAACAAGGGCCGACACACGCGCGTACGGCGTCTAACAAGCACTCAGCGCGTAACGACCACTGTTTCTCTGTTCTCCTGGTAGTCACAATTCATATCCAAGCCCCTTCGGAGCGTGCAAGAAAATTATCACGAAAAAAATGAACGGCAATTCTTTTAATTAACTTTGCATGAATATAAATAATCCGGGAATTCGAGATGATTTAAACATGTAATTAAAAAGAAGGAAATTGAAATATTATCTGACAAATCAAACTGATCAGAAGAACAAGCGTGCATCATTAAACTTATTCCTTTGATGTGAAATCGTGCACTCGAAAAACACAACCTCCAAAAGGGAAACTCGCCCTAATAGGTGGACCTGACTTTTAACGAGCGCCGCCCCGCGAGAGGAGGCCTATCCCATGAGCATCCTGCGTGGATGGCGCCGCAGAGCATGAAAAGGGCGTGGGGGTGGGACGTGGGGCGTCGGGCGTGGAACGTGGGGCATGGGATGTGGGGCGTCGGGCGTGGGGCGTCTGGCGTGGGACGTGGGGCATCGGGCCTGGGACGTGGGGCGTGGGGGTGGGGCGTAGGGCGTGGGGCGTAGGGCGTGGGGCGTAGGGCGTGGGAAGTGGGACGTGGGGCGTAGGACGTGGGGCGTGGGGCATAGGGCGTGGGACCTGGGGCGTGGGACGTGGGGCGTGGGGCGTGAGGCGTAGGACATGGGGCGTGGGAAGTGGGGCGTGGGACCTGGGGAGTTGTGCGTGGGTCGTGGGGCGTGGGGCGTGGGGCGTGGGACGTGGGGCGTGGAGCGTGGGGCGTAGGGCGTAGGGCGTGGGACCTGGGGCGTAGGGCGTGGGGCTTGGGGCGTGGGCGGTGTCTATCTGGCGGCCGCTCCGCTCCGCGCCACGGGCCAATTCCCAAGCGCGCGTCGACAAGCAGCGCTCGCCGCCCGCTCCATTAGGCTCTCTCGCCCCGCCCGGCCCCGCCCTGCCCCGCCCCTGCGCTCGCCCGCCCGCCCGCGACCGAATTTATCGACAGATGGCGTCCGTCGAGAGGACTGCCCGTCCTGCCCGCGAGGATTCGCCACAGGCACCTGCGTGTTCCATGTAGCCATCACAAATGTTACCCGACATTTCGGGTTTTAACAGTGCACAAGTTTAGCCTCCGGCAACATTTTCATTTTAAATATTTTTGTTTGCTCCTATTAAAAGCAATACTGTTGCTTCTCTAGTCAATCCTCAGACTTAGAACCCACGGAAAAGTATGGATAGAATTAGTACATTATTAAACGCATGGTATTAAATACACGCGTCTGATATTATGATACGAGTGAGGAACGAGCGAGTATTGTAAACTTCACACGAGAGTATTAATACCCATTACATCGAGTTTCATACGCTACATTTTCTACGACTTGTATAAGTTAAACCAAGGCCTCCTAGCGGACAGCTACCTAAATCTACACTCGCAAGCTGCCGCAGGTGGCTGTGGTTACCTGTCCGCCTGCTAGGGAGTACTGCGCTAGTCAAATAGGATCAAAGTGAAATTACGATCCACTTTATTTTAAATAATATACAACGAAAAAAAATACTACTAATAAAAGAAATTAAAACTATTGAGCGTAATATAATATCAAATACAATTTTAATGTACACAATCGAACGAAACATTTGCTAAAACGATTCTCAATTGTCAATACTTGGTTTGTAAACTTCTCTGATTGGTCAAGAACCTGTATCATAATGAAAACTGTATCGAAATGACTATCATTATGCAACTGGTTGCAGCCATCAAATGACAGCATTATACAATAGGAGTAGAAACATATATGTTTATAGTATATTTTTTTTATTCTAATGGCAAAGGACGGAGATACATCTTCGACTTGTAAACGCGGGAGAAAAGCGATTTAAATTGTCCATATCAAATTGGCAATTTTCGGTGATCAGTTACCTTGAACCATCTATCTACACGCACAAGTTTTTTAAGCCACCATACATTATTCAGTGTATGTGTTCTATCTGCGTTAGCCGTTAGTCAACATAACTCTCATCCAGACCACCAGGGTAAAAATGGAGAGATTATGAGCTTTCGTGGGCAATTTAAGGCACTCCTCCGGAATCCACCCGGAATTGGAGACAACGGAAACTACCGATCTGAGTAGCCTGTCTCTACACTTTTCTTCCAGATAGTATCCGTCTTCGACCAAGCTACATAGCGGAAAAAACACAGACCATTAAGAAAAAATCTCTATCTCCATTACTGTAGTTGCAGCAAGACGCTCAAAAAATTGCACTTTTTAAATTTTCAAAAATTAGGAATTTTAACGAATATAAGACCTGCACCATTCTTTTCAGCGTACTTAACGCTAAATGAGGACAATTTTTAATTAAAATGTTGAGAGAAATTTTGGAAAATTTTCTTTTTGGGAAAAATTTAAAATGTTTTTGAGGCTTCATGTAAAGTACCATCAAAAATCAAAACAATAATTTGATACTTCCAAAGCCTCGAGTACGTTCAGATAGGTCATGGAAATACCAATTTTGGAGAAAATCGGCTGAACAATTTAGGGGCTGGCTTTGGCCTCAGACAGACAATCGTTAATCGATCCGTTAATCGATTTTTCGGTATCAAGGACCCACGAAACATGGATTCTGTCTACACGACGTGTTAAAGGAAATAATTTACTTTATTTTGGAACAAGCGTTACCCACTTTTTCGTTACCAGGGCCCGGCAATAAGAGTTTATCATCGTCGAAAATTCGCAGTTTTATCGCACACGAATACTACAGTTCCTCTCCTTGCAAAGTCAGTGCGAGGAAGTAGAAAGAAACGGCTCGCTCAACACAAAATGTCTGCACATAATTGAAGCCACTACGCTGTCTCGAAGGTAATTCTCCAGGTATTTCTTCTGTAAGAATTCCATTTGTGTCTTTCATCTTTGCGTAACCACGATTACGTTGAATTTTCGAGAGCTTTAACGAGAAGCTTCACCGACAGTCCCTGGTAGTTCTTTCCTTGTAACGGCTTAAATGACGTTCATTGCTTTGTTTAATAGAAGACTTGCTCCTTTAATTTTATCAGAATTTTTTAAAAATCTAAATAGTAGCAATGAAGTCCAACGTAATATGCGGTGTCCAGGCCACCTTAAAACCCCAAGCAATCAACATGTGCTTTCTTAAATCGACATTGCGTATGCTGTTAAGAAATCCCGAGTTATTTTTTTGAGGATCATAACGTAGTTTTGACGTCTTCAGCACCTAGAGGATTCTCGTATTTTGCTAAAAATGATTGAAATTGGAATGTAAATTAAAATAAAGATGTTAAGAAGTGATTAAAAATGGGTTAAAATCTGAAAATTCTGGCCCTAGTTATGACATTTCAAAAGCCATCAAATTCCCTATGACATTTCTGTATGTATTCCCTTAATCTGGTGGTCGACAGTCAATCGCCAGTGCAATCGAAAGAGACTTGGTCAAATCAAATTCTGTGGACGTAATACAAGCTATGCATTTTATAAAAAAGTACAAACAAGGAACATTTAGTTTTCTTCGTGAATTATCTAAATGCTATTGAACCATTGTCAATATTTGCTTAGAACCTTTTACCAGTTTTCTTATTCCGCTTCTTGACCGAAGAGAGGGGATCCCTTCCATGATACGCCACGCATATACACTGGATGGCCACTGATCCGACTAGGCAGAAGCCCCAATTCGCGAGGCGGCGTGGAAAATCGAGAAGAGTCACCTGGGCCCCCACCAACCCTCTAGAAACCAGAGCGGGGCCTCGTCCTCTAAAACCTGACGGAACGAAATACCGGGCGGTTTCTTTTCAGAGGTAAAGGGGGCATTGAATACACGGCAGCCAATAAATGTGGGACATCATCTGTGGGTGCTGTTTGCCTGAATATTCTACAGAGCGCCAGAAAAATCTCTCCGGAATGGCACCTTGCTGACGAGAGTGCTGGTAACAGAAATTATGCTGGTAGCACGAGATGCAGCTTGTAACAAAAGAAACTGTAAACTGCTTATTCACCAAAATCATAAAAGATGCTGGAAGCGTTTCTCAGTGATCTGGTTGCTACCAACTTAAATGCAATGTATAATAGGACGCCCTGACTCACCTCAGTGCGCAGAGGCTTTCCTGGTTCACGTTATTAGGACTACACTCCGTACGGGATTATTAGTGGCTATTTCTGGTTTGCAGACGCGTCAACTGCTATGGTCATTAGCTATACTGTGAGATCCGACACCGACTTACACGCCCGCTTGGAGGCTTTCTCTCTTTCAGGCACCCGGGAACCGCCCCCGGCCTGGAAAAGTCCTCAGCTCCCGACTAGCCTCCCGGAATGTGTAGTAGTGTATAGTGCGATTGTCGTGTATAAAGGGGAATGAGAACACTAAGAAAGATCGAGAGCGGTCCGTGACCCGTTTCTGAAGGTAGCTTTGGCATTTGCCTCATATTGTGCGAAGCAACCACGAAAAACAGCCGATACCGAAGCTGCTAGTATTTTCCACCAGGCAGCGCATGGATTCGTCCTGGCTATGTAGCTATAGCTGTACAGCTCGCAAAAGAAAATAAATAAATAAAAAAAAACAAAAAAAACATGGCAGTCGTACCTTTGGTGAAGCCGCTGAGGCTTCCCCCTCCCTGCGACAGCTGAAATTTCCCCTCTCGGCCATAAGGAAGCGCGGAGGCGACAAGGAGAGGCGACTGCGAGACGCAGCGATCGCACTGGCCGACACTCGCCATCACTACTCTTATCGTCAAAAGAAGAAACTTGCGCTGCCAAGAGTGTCCAAAGAAATGACTAATTAATCAATGCGTTGGTCATCACATTATCCTATTACTGAAACCCTTTTTGAAGACACGTCTTATTTTCTTTTGATCGTTTGTCCTGTAGAAACACGCAAGCTGCCTTTCATCTGTTCCTTCTCACTCATCAGTTTGTTATCGCCAAACTCGCAGTGTTGAATTACCGCGCGACCCACAAGAGAAAGACAGAGAGAGACCTATGTTGTGGCAAAGAGAGCGGGATGGCGGAGAAATGTCTATAGATTTGGAGGGGGAATCCACGTTCGCGCATGCGCAGTGGAAAGGTTTTTTGAGTCAGGTAGAGCTGTAGTGTCGAAAATCCGCTACTGTGAGAAGTGGAACCCCTAGGACCTCCCGGCCAAAGACACTGCAGTGACACGAGTTCCTGCCCTGAGTCGTGCGGGTGTACGTGTCTGTGGTGAAGGCTACATCGATTGGGCGGCGAGGGCGTGCGCGTGCGGAGCGGGGCAGGGAAGGGCGGGGAGGGCGCGGAAGGGCGGATCGGGACGGGGGAGGGGCGGGGTAGCTGCGGGAAGGGGCGGGACGGGGATGGGCGGGGCCGGGGTGGGGCGGGACGGGGCAGTGGTGGGGCTGGGGCGGGACGGGGGCGGGGCTGTGCGGTGGCGGCGGCGGCGGCGGCGACGTCGCGTGCAGCGAGGGCGAGCGCGCTCCGCGTGGAGTTTCCGGCGGCAGGAAGCCATCCACACGCGCCCCCCCCCGTGCAGCGCAACACAGCCTCGCCGCTCGGGAGACGTTGCATCTCGATCACAGCCTGGCGGAGACTTTGCAAGTGCAGGGGCAAAGGAATAACGAACACGCAACGAACAGTACTTGTGCCATGAATTACGTTTTCCACTGATAACAGTTTTTTTAATTTCAATGACCGCACGTCAAACTGGTATATCGTATAACTCGTATAACACGTCGTATGACAGATTTTTGTGAGAGATTTCATTGATTTATTGGACCAAGTATTCACTAAGCAATGAAAACAATTATGTATAAGGTTTATTTCACAGAAAAAGAGCCTTAATCAGTGCAGAAATACAGTCAACTCCGGTTATAGTGAAGTTCTGAGGACTAACATGTTTCGTTAAGTATATCCGATGTCAAAATTAAGTGGAATTTCTCCACAATGATTAATTTTTTAATGTACCCTGCGTGTACAGACCGCTTCCCATGACTTCGCTCTTTTCCTCTCCAAACACAGGAAGGATGCACCCGGGCAATATGTAGCGGGGGAGTTGAGTACACAGCGAGCTCGAAACATGCACGTTATTGCTTACTATGCCACAAAATGGTTGCTCATACGAAAATATATTTGCAGGCAAACGAGATTTCAATTATGTTTATAATATACTTTATTACTATTTTCATTATTTCATACACGTTTATTTTCTTTTAAAATTTTGGCTTCCATAATTATTTTTGTAAAGGAGCAGAAATACGTTTGAATTGTAAATTCTTGGCATGTTTTCGTTTCGGGTTATGTTTCAATAAATTACTATGGTATTTATTGTATGTAGCAATAATGTGACCTTAGTTAACAAGTCACTTAAGTTGATTACCTCTTCTAGTAAAACGTCCTCTTAGATTTATTATATCACTGACGTGTGGACAGAGCATTTAACAATATTCTTTCCTAACCTGAAAGTAGAATTATTGAACTGAGTTATTGTAATGTTAAGTAAATGGGTTTACGAAATGAAGCTCCTTTCGATTCGAAATGTTTAATTTTTCTCTCAATTGACAAGTTAAAATATTACTGAACTATTTGATTTTAATGGATAATTTATTTCCTCTCTTAGGATGAAAATATTAATATCTCTAAATTTTGGGCTGTAACTGTCAACTGACGTCTCCAAAAGACTTAAAAGCATCCAGTGACGTGCGCCAATACGGAAAAACTTTGTACAGTCCTTACTTTTGAACTTTGTGGTAGTTGCTCTGGTCACAGTGACCTCGATAAGCTACTCTTTCCCGCAACCTTCATACGCATGCGTTATAAGTCGCGACAAAAAGCCGCTTCTCGATTTTGAAATATCACCCCTGTAACGTTTCGTCAACGATTTGCGGAAACCATCGTAAAGAGAGAAAGAATTTAGCTCATACCAAACCATCGTAAAAGTGGAAAGATTTAGGCTGTAGAACTTCAGTTGTAATCGACTACTGTGATCACATGTTGTACAAGTGAGGGATAATATACTTCGATGTTGAAATAGATGTACATAATAATAATAATAAATATAATAATAATTTATATGATAATAATGTAATAATAATAATCAATATAATAATAATAATAACAACAACAACTTGCGATCAAAACGTCGTTACTAAGGAGGCAGAGAAACGTCTTAAATACAAGAGTTTGGAAATCGAGTTTAGCCGAATGTGGGGCGTAGAAGCACAGGTCGTCCCGATAGTTATCGGAGCTCTGGGATTTGTTCCGCAAAATTTGAGTAAGAACTTGTCTAAACTCCCTGGTAATTCAAAAGACTGGGAAGTGCAAGAAATTGCTTTATTTGGAACAGCCCATATTTTGCGCAAAGTATTGTGGAGGCACTGACAGTCACCGGATCTGCTCCTTAGGTAGCTGGTTGCAACCTGGAGTAGATTTTATATTCAGCCGACTCGTAACATCTTTAGTCGTGATGTAATGGAATAATAATAATAGCAGCCTTACCCCCGTTACGCAGACGGTTGCAGCAGCCGTCGTCTGCGCCAAGGAGGCTGCAGATTCGAGCCCTGTTTAGGCCTGGTCGTATTTGTGATTGTCTCTCATCATCATCCTCCTCATCCAGCTCACCCACCCACTCATCATCATCATCATCATCATTCTATACCTCATAATTCATTAATCAAGGCGTAACAACCCTGTACACTATTATACCAAGATTAGATCATAGCGTACACTATGATATCAAGTTTTAAAAAATGCTATATTTTGTGAAATAATTTCAGTGAAATGACTTCTCGGAATGTAAATTCCAATAAGCTGTTAAAACATTGACAGGTGTAATTTCTCAAAGACAACTGTGAAAATTTGACTCTTTCATTAACACGTTCTCTGTGAGGATCCACAGTCACATTCAGTACTTGTGATGCAAGCAGAGCGACAGGCGAGGCATCCCCAGCGAGATGGAAAGTTACGGACGGAGCGAACGGGATGAAACTCGTGCTTCGCGTGTTAGTCGCTCGCCAGGCGCAGACGACCTCACGTTCGGAGGCCGCGGACGCGGGCAGCAACAAGCCGCCGAATTTCGAGAGGGGCGAGCGAGCTAGAATTTCAATGCCAGTGTGGAGATCCATCGAAAGAAAAGGCACAACTTTGATGAAATATTCATCGGCCGCCAGGTAGGCTGGGATAGAGCCGGCTGGTATCCCGCGTTTCCGTTCAGCTCTCTACGGCCGCGACGGCACGAGGGACGCTGTACGTCGGCGGACGGGGGGGGAAACTGAATATCATCGTCGAGCACGGCATTCCGTTTTCTACTCTGAAACGATAAATTACAACGTCGGTAGTTATGACCAATCTTTTACAGCGTACAGGGAGGCAATATACACCGTCGGCGCTCAGACTAGCGCATGTAAAGTCGCTACAAATCGTAAACAGGCGGCAATCCGTCTTGAAACGCGGGTTTCATTACGCTTTTATCACGTCCTGCCATAACGCGGGCGGGCGGGGTGGTGGGCGGGTGGGGGGGGGCGGGCGGGCGGCGCGAGTGTCTAAGACGCGGGGAGGCGGCCGCTGTAAGTGCAGCCCATTTCCAGGGCTCGTCTGGCTGGCGCGTAATCAGCGACGTCGTCAAGGGCTCAGGGGAGTTGCAACGCGGCGGCGCGCGACGAGACGGGACGGGACGGGACGACGAGGAGGAGGAGCGAGAGAGACGGGGAGCGGAGAGGCGATGTGGGATGGGGACAGGTAGGGAGAGGGATGCGGGGATGGAAGAGGCGGGGAAGGGACAGGCGGGGAGGGGGAGAGGCGGGAATGGGAGAGGGGGAGGGGAGGCACGGAGGGGTGGCGGGGAGGGAGAGACGGGGCGGAAGGGAAGAGGCTGGGAGGGAGGGAAGACGCTGGGAGGAAAGACGCTGGGAGGGGAGAGGCGGGGAGGAGGGAGGCGCGGAGGGGAGAGGAGGGGAAGGTAGGACGGTGCAGGGAGGCGGGGAACTCACAGACCGTAGGCATACGTTTTTGTGCGGGGACCAAAGGTCTTTTTAAAAGAAGCAAGTGACTAAATTTTAATTCATATACCAAAGGAACATATTAGATAACTGGATGATAGCCTGTTGGAAATTTTCAGTCCTCCCTTACAAAGTACATAAAAATCCAAGCCTACGAGAAGAGTAAGAATCACGGCAAGTGAGGAAAGAAAATGGGTGGAAGAAGAAGCATTGAAGGGTGAAATACAAAAACAAAGTGGATACTTCTTATATGGATCCCTACCTAGAATAGACACAAGTAGGATAGGTGACAATCGGGTTTGGGGATGAATTACAAAGAAAGAATAAAGGAGTCTCCTAGAACAGTAACTATAACGAAGTACATAGACGGCGATCCAGAACAAAATAAAGTTTAAAATTATAGGAGCACGGGGAGATTGAGATATCTTCACTTTGGAAAACAAGAAGAGAGTTTGTTGCGGGCATGCAGGTGAATGAAAAGAGGCGGAAAACGAAGCAGAAAATAGCAAAGAAAACACGTGCACAATTATCTACCAGAAGGAAGACAACCACACGAAACCAACATGGAAGGAAACTTAGAAGCTCACTAACAGTAACAGAAATAACTATGGATACACTCGGAATTAAGCTCGAAGCAGGTAAAGAACTGACAAAGAAAATCGGGAGAAAGGGAAAAGGAGAATAGAAATAAAATCTGAGAAAATGGTTAAAAGGAAAAAGAAGAAGAGAAAAAAACATAGGAGGAAGAAGAGGGAGAACAGAGGAAGATGGAGAAAGGAATTGCAGGAAGGAAAGGGAACGAAGCGAAGAAGCGACTGAAGAATGAGAAGGAAGGAGCAAAGCAAGAAGCAGAAAGGAAGGCTGAGGGAGAGGTAAAGCCAGAATGTCGAGAAGTCCTTAAACGTCTAGGGGCGAGGGGAGGGGAGGGAAGGGGGAGGGGGAGGGGCGTAGCGTGCGGGAGTGGCCCCGCCCACCGCCACTTGAGCCAACGAGCCGCGACCGCCACTGCCGCCGCCGCCGCCGCCGCTGAGATTTGGGCCGTGAAGGCGGACGGGCGCTTTGGGACGGCGAAGGCGCTCGGGGGCTCCAGGCCACGACGCACGCAGCGCGGCGAGGGAAGGGTGCACGAACCACGCCCAAGACTAGTCAAACAGGAAGAAACGGGAACGTTGAAAAACGTCCAGAAGCAAAAATGTGGAAAGAACAGCCCCGAAAAGTAGAAAGATCGAACAGCGTTCACTGACTCGACGGTTACCCGATATTCAATAGGATTATGGTTTCCAACACGGCACAATAGTTTTCCCTCTCAGTATAGCAAACTCCAACGTATTCCATATGATCCTCTAAATTGGCATTCACGTCCTCTAAATTGGCATTACGTCATCCAAATTGTCATTCATGTCATCTACATTGTCATTGCATAATAACCGTTAAATTAAGGTAAAAATCCATATTTCAATCAAATATATTAAATGAGAAAAATAGAAAGATGAAAGTCATTTGGTACTTGACTGTCCCGGACAAGCCTCGTCGCAGTTAATCGAGCTGACGTTTCGGCCATCATGTTGTGGCCTACTTCTGAGAGCTATACTGCAGCAGTACTGGCAGCGACGCGGCCCGGCCCAGCCCAGCCCGGAGTACCAAGGCCAAACGAGTATGGCAGCGGGGGCCTACGAAGCCAAATAACAATCACTGTCTATTAATATCACAAGTATTATCGTTACAATTACATCCTAACACGTCTACTGTGAGTCGAGGAGTGTAATAGTAGTTTATGCAATTAGTTTATAATGTTAAGCTTGATTACATGAGTACATGTTTTGAAAACGAGCGACGTTAGGAGCGAGTTTTCAAATTAGTAGGAATGCAATAAAGCAACATTATAAACGAGTTGCATACGCTATTTTTTTTGTATGACTGCATTATAAATGTATAAGATAATGAAACTTAAATTTGCGAAGGACATTCCTGCGAAGTCTCGGGTATTTGACATCTGAGCGAGAAAACTGCGGTCGGCTGTTCTGTTTACCTCTACCTCCCCCTAATTCTCTCGCTGCGATTGGCTGAATGTGTGATGACGCAATCATTCGAGCCGTGAAATCTAATACGTCATCGTTTGTGCCATAAAACGCCTGATTATGAACGATATCTTGCAACAGAAAAGGGCGTTTATAATGCTGGAATACAAAAAAATATATTTTCAAGGCTTGCAGTTTTGTATATCTTCAAATTAATTATATCACGACTACATCAAAGTGCCTGTTTATTTAAGAAAGCCTGCCTTAGTTCAAGGAAAAATTCGTTACATATTATTTCATTAGATTCACTGAAAGTGCAATTAAGTAGCATCTTGGTTAGTGATTTTGCATCGACATACCGAAATAAAGTTTCAGCAAAAATATCTCAGTATAGTTCAATGACAATTTAAAATTGAATGAAGGGATACATACTGTTTATTTGTTTCAATCAAAATTACGTAGATTAAAATAACTGTTACATTCGGCATTCACACAACTAATACGATGGCATGTGAAACATTTCAAATAATATGTAAACAAGTTTTATTGACTTCTGAATATTGATGTACCACATATCAACGCTCAATCTGCTATAAACCTGATTACGGAATATAATTAAACATTTTCCATCATTGTATCCAAACACAGCGGTAAATTGTTTCCATTAATGAAATAACGTGAGTTGCCACTATTAATACAACAACATTATTAATAAAAACGTAAAAAATAGCGTTTATTGGCTAATTAAACTTTTACATTAAGTATATGGCATCAACTTTACTTCGAATGTATTAGCAATTGGATCATTAAGGCAGTAGAAATCTGGAGATACTTTCACTGATCATTGTAGAAACAAAATATTGGTATGAATTAAGTTTTTATAATTTACATAAATTAAATAGAAAATTGTTTCGGATACGAGACGAATACTTTTGTTGTGCGCAGGAAGCACAAAATTAGATCACACAAATCCTAATTTAATACGAGCCAAATGTTATCGTTAATAAAAATACACGACAGCAAGACAATCAGCTTAAGTGTTTAGCGCCACAAGAAATAATTTTTTACTTAATGCAGAAACCCTTATCTCGTGAGACTAGTAATTTTCATTGTCTTGGCAACGTGGCCCCATTCGAAAGCACCAGCCATTCTCTTCAAATGAAAAGGGTAAGTGGACCGAAAAAGACGGCCATTCTGACGAAAAATTCTACGCTGGCGCCTGCGTCTCCGTCAAATCCACCTAGTCTGCGGCAAAAGAAAACCTACCATGAGCTATCGGCAATTCCACCTGCGTCCACAAAAACTCACGCCACAATTACTACTATCTTTACAGTAAAGGTAATTTTCACAGTTCACTGATACCTTGGCACATAATATTGTATCCTTCCCTTTTGTCCCCCCTTCGAAGAAAGCCTCCTTCGTGGCAAGAAATCAAACAACAATAACTACAACATCGGTGTTTTTTTCTCCCTTTGTTGCCAGCTACTATTTCTGAAATTACCTCCGCCAGCGTTGCTATTATTAGTACTTTTAACTCCGTAATCGTCACCATCACATCCGTTGTTTCCTTCACGATATCCAATATACATCCGCCATCATTCTTATTACAACCATTATTACTGATAACCACAATCATCGGAATAACAAACGGTATAACATCATCAGGACTCCAACGAACGGATCAAGAACCTCAACCGATATTTCCTTTCTCATTCATGTCCCTTCATCTCATCTTCTACACACACACACACAAACACACACACACACACACACACTCACTCACACACACACACACACACACACACACACTTACGTGCAATACACTTCCACACATGTCGGGAGAGCAGGCAAGAGTTTGGGTCCGTTGTCGGCTGGGGCGGTGCCCCGATAGCTGAGATACCTGGATAGAGAACTGCGAGCCGACGTGTAGTTCTGCGCCGGATCTCACGTTCTAACGGGAAGAAATGCAGCCACCTTCCCCGAAAAAAACATTCACTACGTACACTAACGGAACTAATGAACACAGCAGCTGACTGTTAAGAATATCGACTGTTAGACTTTCTATAGGTGTACAGACTTTATTTCTTACGAATACACGAACGCATGTTTCAATATAATATAATACATAACAACCAGCGTCATTATTTTATTTTCAGCAGAAACACAACAATACCTAGAGATGTTGTCGTCGTTGCTACGATCTGCAATGTAATAAACAGAGCTTGAGATAATTTCATCTTTCACTGACACACCCGGAATCACGAAGTAATCAACCATCCGCTTCATTTTCAACATCATCTCATTACATTCGCCAACATCATCCACTTTACCATCATCAGTGTTTCCTTGGACCCCAAAATGGAGAATCGAAATAAACACGTTAAAATGTCAAGGAAAAATGTTCACGTTACGCCGCCCCAGAAATCGTGGCGAATTAAATCTTCACAATACATGTACTCCGCGGACGTCCTCGGCGATAAAATACTTAGGGTTGCTGCTTGACCTAACGTAAATGCAAGAGCCACCAAAGTATCTGCAAACATATCAAAACTCTTCCCTCGAATTAACACACCAACATCCACTTTACCTACATCATCACCAGTTTTACTCCCACCATTATCAGAATCATCGTCTTTACATCCACTATCACCCGCCCCCTTCTTTTATGTCTGCTATAATCACAATTAGAGACACTAAGGCTCCTTTCTCACTAGTGTTGTGTTAAAAACTGTACTATCACCATCATCACAAACGCCAGCATTTCTCCGCCCCCCCTCTCTGCCCTAGAGCTTCCATTTTCACAGTCACGGTCCTTCGAGCTGGCAGCGCAACAAAGTACGGCGCCCCCGTTGTTTCTGCCGATATTTTTATCTCCTTATCCCCATTTCCAAACTCGGCGCAGCGTCCTTTGCGATGGGGGCGTCGTTTCTCTCCCTCCGACGGCTGATCTCGAGTTGGCGAAACAAAGGAAGCGAAGCGAGCGCGCGGGCGCGGGCGCTGGCGCGGACGTCTTGATCCGCGTTCGGGCCCAATCGAGCGCTGTCGGCGTCCTCATCAATCCTCATCCGCGAGCGCTGAGGGCTGAGGGCGGGCGGAAGTGCAATGACGGCTTCATCCCGCAGCCGTCTGCCTCTCGAGGCCCGCTGTCTCGCGGAGGACGCTGTTCTCGCGGTAATCACTTTTCGACACAGACAGGTTCTGACAGGCAATGCCAGAAGGGACGTGTCTGTCTTGACGAATTCAGATTATGGTTTTGGTTATGTCTATAACAGAAAGGAAATATTTGTCTCGAAAATTAAAGCCATATATTTTTATTTACCCCACTGTGAAATTTTACAAGGTAAAAATATATATGATCCAATATTATTTACGTTAGGGGCTATCCTACAGTAAATTTTTGTTATTCTTAGTATTACTGTAATGTGTCCTCTACTGTGTAGCAAATGGAACATTCATGGAAAAAATTTTTCTTTTCTTGGATCTTGCTAGAAGTTTCCTGAAACGTTGAATTTTTCAGTTTGCATGTTTACCAGTGCTTTCCAGGTCCCAGAAATTTTTAAAAAAATTGCTACAAAACACTTAGCGGGATTTTTGTCCTTTATTAACCTTTAATCCTTTATTAACATAACAATTTTTATTAGGACATCAATTGATCGTACAAAAAATTAATGCATTCCACCATGATTTATATCTACCAACACTCTTCATCTACGACCGGAACATTACAAAATCGTATAATAAATTTTTGAAAATAGACAAAGTGTACATAATACTCTGAATGTATTCGTTTGTGATTTTTTTATTTGCAAAAACTCGCCTCTTGCCTTAGCGTCTACTATTACGCCTACGTTGGACTTCGACTGCAATTCATCCTAGGCAAAGTCATCCTAGCAGTATTCGCAGAACTCAATTCTCGGTCTGGATATACTGCATAACATCCCGTTCGAGCTGCCGTTAGATATGCACATTAGAGAATATAGTCAGGCACAAATTTGTATTATGGAGATTCAGCATTATCATCGCTCGAGGGAATCGGGCCTCGACACAGTTGAGTAACTACACGCGTCAGCTGCAGAACTTCAGCGAACAGCGAATCCATTTACGACAGAAAGTTGCAGCAGCTCTGTGTTAATCTCATCGCTATAATCACTTAGGTGCGGATTTTTGGACATTTGCCAATTTTTATCCTTCAATTAAAAATGCAGTACTTTAGGTTACTTATTCATTTTAAGGCATTAGTAGTATTATATTTTAATACACCTAATGCTTCAATATGAATAAGTAACCTAAAATACCGCGTTCTTAATTGAAGGATAAAAATCGGAAAATAGGCAAATATCCGCAGCTTAATAATCACATAATGAAACTACACTAGTAAAACTGATTAACTGACCTAATTTCCCGTTTTTCAAATGAACACAATACTATTCTTAAATGTTGCCATTTGCTTCATTTAGCAGTACTTCATGGTACAAAATAGTAAAATGAATTCACGAATGTGTTTTAGAATGTGAGGCGACGATAGGAGAATCAAAAAATTAATTTTCGAGAGAGAAAAACGAATTTTTATTTTTGAGAAACTCGTGGAGCTACATCAGCACATACTTTCCCGCATTATTTATAATGGCCATGCAATATTATAATTCCATATGAATTTTAAAAAGTGTTCCCAAACAGCAAAACAATTCTTCACGCAGGGATTCGAACCCACGGCGTTTTTCAGTTTTTCAGTTTCAGTTTCAGTTTTCAACAGTCAAAAGAGTTAAATTGCCAGTCACGTAACCCCTACAACGCCAGCCTCACAACTTAACTCTACCTTTCCGATGTTAAAAAAAAGTTGAACTCGTACATTTGAAATCTTCAAAATCTCGGATTTTCATTGATATTAATTCAATATCTAGTGCTAAAGAATAGATTTCATTAAAGAAAAAAATCTGTATCATAAACACTGAATTTTTGAAATTTTCGAAAGAACATAGTTTGCCGAAAACGGGACATGCTAATTTTGAAGCACTTAATATTCTATCAGAGAAAAAAAATAAAGAAAATTGCTGTTGCCGTTTTTGAGAAAATATTTTTTCAAAAATTGCCTGTATATTCACGTACCGCGAAAACTACTCATATTTTTGGATCATTATACTTGACCTTATTGCATAATCTCTGTTTGAAAAATAGATTTCATTAAGAAAAAATGTATCATCAACATTGTAGTTTTAGGAAAACGCTTTATGGAATTTTTCCAATTTTCGAAAATTCGTATATTTCAGTGAAAACTAGGCCTAACCCATTTTTAACGAGTTCTTTACACTATCCCAGGAACAAGTTTGGAAAAGAATTTTGGGCATTCTCTAGATGCTTTTTCAACTAAAGTACCTCCAAAAACCAAATATCCATTTCAAATTTGCAAGAAGTCGAATTCGTCCAGATCGATCGGAAAATTCAATTTTGTAGAAAATAATCTGTACAGATTACACACTAGCGTTGATCACGGTCAGACGGACAGTCAGTCAGTCAGTTACACAGGTAGACAGGCAGACATTCAGATACAGTTCAGTCAGTCAGTCAGACAGACAGTCAGTCAGTCAGTCAGTCAGACAGTCAGTCAGTCAGTCAGTCAGACAGTCAGTCAGACAGTCAGTCAGTCAGACAGTCAGTCAGTCAGTCAGTCAGACAGTCAGTCAGTCAGACAGTCAGTCAGACAGTCAGTCAGACAGTCAGTCAGACAGTCAGTCAGACAGTCAGTCAGACAGTCAGTCAGACAGTCAGTCAGACAGTCAGTCAGACAGTCAGTCAGACAGTCAGTCAGACAGTCAGTCAGACAGTCAGTCAGACAGTCAGTCAGACAGTCAGTCAGACAGTCAGTCAGTCAGACAGTCAGACAGACAGTCAGACAGTCAGTCAGTCAGTCAGACAGTCAGTCAGTCAGACAGTCAGTCAGACAGTCAGTCAGACAGACAGTCAGTCAGACAGTCAGTCAGTCAGACAGTCAGTCAGTCAGACAGTCAGTCAGTCAGACAGTCAGTCAGTCAGACAGTCAGTCAGACAGACAGTCAGACAGTCAGTCAGTCAGACAGTCAGTCAGTCAGACAGTCAGTCAGTCAGACAGTCAGTCAGACAGTCAGTCAGACAGTCAGTCAGTCAGACAGACAGTCAGTCAGACAGTCAGTCAGTCAGTCAGACAGTCAGTCAGACAGTCAGTCAGACAGTCAGTCAGACAGTCAGTCAGACAGTCAGTCAGACAGTCAGTCAGACAGTCAGTCAGACAGTCAGTCAGACAGTCAGTCAGACAGTCAGTCAGTCAGACAGTCAGTCAGACAGTCAGTCAGTCACATAGTCAGAAAGACAATCAGTCGGATGGGCAGTCGTTTTGTCAGCAATAAATTTTTCAATTTTGTAGAAAATAATTTGTACTAAATAATAAATGTAATAAGACCACACAAGCGTTGATCACGGATGTACGGACGGACAGACAGACAGACAGACTGACTGACTGACTGACTGACTGACTGACTGACTGACTGACTGTCTGTCAGTTAGTTACACAGGTAGACAGGCAGTCAGTCAGATAGACAGTCATTCAGTCGCATGGATGAACAGTCTTTTTGTCGGCAATAAATTTTTCGGTATCAAGAACCCACAAAACATGAATTCTGAATACTAAACGCGTAAGGGGAAGTGATTTTCTACATGTAGGAACAACTCACTTTTTAAATCGCCGGTTTCTGTCGCAGTATTACAGTACTTTTTCTTTACTACATACGTTACTAGTTTGATTGGTAAGTAAAAATGAGGTAACGCAACTTAATTATCTAGTAATTTTTATTCACAATTAATATGTGAACAGAAGCAGGACATTTTTAAAGAAATAACTAAATAATGCATGAATGGTCAGACGAAACCCATCCTTCACTGTTTTATAGTCGTAATGGATACGTTAAGCAAATTACTTCCTTTGGATCCCCAGAAATCCTCCCAACCTATATTTCTGAAATGTATGTCTGTTAATTTTCGAATGCGAAACTTATTACGTATGAAAGATCATTTAACGATCTGCGCGCTGTCTCTCTGTGAAAATGGTACTACGAATAAGTCGCAGCGGTGATAGCTGACTGTTCAAGCATCTAACATCAATACCGTCATCTTTGTTGCGGCAATATGCGCACCCTTAAAAGGCGCGCCAAAAGAGCGACGCGAAACCAAGACTTCGCGGGAACACGGCTCGGCGGACCGTAACTGACGTTGGCCTGTGGAAGAAGAGGGGCCAGCGGGCGAAGCCGGAGCCAGCAAGCGAGGCTATGTCGCGGCCCGCAATATAAGCGGCCTGCGGCACTGAGACAGCAGTTGGAGTTGGAGAGAGAGCCTGCGTGTCGAGTTGTCAAGTGCCTATCGCGAAGTGTGAGAAACTGTGCTGCGTCATTGGACTTCCTCTGGTTTTGTGGTTTGACTTCGCGAGTTATTGTACTTCTTCTGGATATTTGGAATTGCTTGGCTACGACTACAGAATTATTCTTTTGGATTTTGGAATTGTACTCACTCGCCTGTATTGTTGCTTGCAAGTTGTAATAAACAAAGTTGTTGGAAATTTGTGTTTTTCTGAACTTAATCATCATCATCATCAACATTAGTACGCTTTCGGCCCCTAGCCTGTTTCTTTTTCTTCTGTTTCCCTTCACTAGTTAAAATGTTCCCGGCGCGTCTAGCATTCTTTTGCAATTAGAAGCGCAGTGTTTCGTTTGTGTTGAACGTCGTGTTCTAGACTGATCACTGACAAATTTTGTTTGATGTCACGATAAGGAAGCATGACATTGAGAACATAGAAAAAGGAGATGCTTTATGTAAGATACAACACATGAAGCGAATGTAGAATAGTTGGAACGTTCTCGGCAGTAGGTTGCCAAAGCCCTATGTCCTGAAACAGATCACGCACGAAGAACAAGACAAGAACAAAGATGAAGATAGAGAGAAGCCTGCGAGAAAATGAAATACAGCAAGAAACTGGCAAATACAAATGTTACATGAAACGAAATCAGCAGGTTTGATGATAATGTAACATAATAAAAGGGAGTGTAAGGCATGAAATATCCATCACTCATCGCGGTTTTAATTTGTTTTGAAGGAGTGGACGTTGGGTCCTTCAAAAGCTGAGGTCATTTAAACCCATAAGTGATGATCTAATAAGTAGATGATAGCGATAATGACGAGGGTGAAATGGTTGAATGAATGAAAAGCGAAACAGGAGAATTGAGCTCTCGTGATTGATTGATTGATTGATTGATTGATTGTTAGCGATTCCGGGCTCGTCAAATACGGACTCGTCAAATACGTCATTAGTACCGTAAGTGTAGTGTATGTTTTTATCGGGAGGTGGCGATGACCTCCCCCCGCTGGATGGTGAGATCCGGCGCCGATCTACCCAACCAAGTGGTACCTCCCACCAGCGGGGCACCGCAACAGCTGGGTCAAGCTCTAAGCCCCCGACCGGTCTCCCGGCATACATGATAGTGTAGCGCGTGTTAGTGTACGTGTGTGTGTAATGGATGAGGATAGGACACGGAAGAGGAAGGAAAGATAGCGTGCGTTCCGTAGCTCGTTTGTTAGGGTAGTGCTCCGGCATTGATCCGGTACTGCTCTGGTGTTGATCGAAGAAACCACGGAAAACAACCGATCAGAGCAGCCGGCCGCTCGAATTCTCTAGACAGCGACTGAATTCGACCTAGCCATGAATATATTGTCGAAAATCCTGCCGCCGTCGGGACTCGAACCTAGGACCTCCCAGTCAGAGGCACTGCAGTGGCATCATTTGATGGCCTTAGCCACCTCTCCCGGTTTGAGAGCTTGCACATCATCAAGTATAAACAGATTGACCCGCGATCGATCCCCAGAAATGGCTTTTACACCACAAACCCCCAATGCCGCTCATTTAATGAACGACTCTTATCTAGTATTGATTCCTGATATTCATTTCTAGAACACAGAAATGCCTATGAAGGGCGCACGAAGGCATGAGTAAAACCGTTGGTTTTGTAGATAAAGTTAACTAGGATTCCATGTGGATAATCCAGCAAGCCGTGCTTACGGTTGATCACATTGATTCAGCATAATAATGAAAAGTATCACTCAAATTGCATCACACATTAATACCAACTAGAGGTATACCCGCTCATTAAATGAGCGGTTTCTTTTTTCTCCATTCGGGAAGCGATCAGGTGAAGAAAAGAAACTTGCAAAATTAAGCATCTCTTTTTCAGATGAATGATTGAAAGGTTTACAAAATGAAAAAAATGTCTTTGCAATTCAATGACAATATATTTATCATACAATATATTTATTAAACAATTTCTTGATATATTAGATAGTCTCAATTTATATGAGTGATTAAAATTTTACGTGTAAAGAATTTGTTACAATACACCATACATATATGGTAATGAATAAACGTGAATCATTATTATTTTTCCACTACATGAAAGTGATTGTATTCATTGTTAAAACGTAACTTCATGCAATTATGAATACATTCCATGTGAAACCACTTTTTAAATCCATTCAGTTTAAAACATGAATAAATGTACTATAAAAATTCAATTTCAGTTTACCGGTACATGATACGTTGCACATCAAAGTGGAAAACGTTGTAACCAACGCAAGTATTGAAATTTATATTGATACAATAACACATCCATTGTCTAAGCTCTCAGGACTGTTTATCCTCTAAAATATAGTATCCCCAAAACAATATTTTTCCTCTTAATTTTATAAAATTAAATCAAACTTGAGACAATTGCAGGTCATACACTTTTTTAGCACTTCAATGTACAATGTAGTTCTTAGGGGGGATACATTTTGTAGTTCCATGGCGATATTGAAATATGTTTAAATCATTCCCTCTTTATTGTAATGTATGTATTGCATTGCATTAATATTAAGACAGATTATCTGAAGTGGCACAGAAACAACTCAATTTCAAGCTGGAAAAATGTTTGTTTCCTCTAGAGAAGAAAGAGCCTATGCTGGTATTGTAAGTGAAATGTTAACTAATATTCCTCAGAATGCATGAAGATGCAAGATATTACATAAACATTACTCAATTATTTAACTATTCACAATTACTGTTCTACACATCATATTTTATTATTTTCGGAGAACTCTTAAGAATATAATGGAATTCAACACCATACAGAATTATTTTGCACCTAAAAAGTTATCAGGGATGCTAAATATTTTGTTTATTTTGTTTTTGATAAAATTTTGATGTAAGAATCTACAACATATTGTTGGAACAGTCTTCCAGAATTGGGCAAAGGGCTGAAACCGCCTCATATTGCTAAGCGATAAGAATAGTTCTGCAACCGAGTAACAACATTACAAACCGAAGTTGTGTGGACAGAATCAAGACTCATCCAAAGCTTCCACAATAATTCTCTACGTAGAAAAAGTAATGGATAAGAAATGGGATCAGTATCGGATTCGAGAGCAGATATTATTTTTATTCGATGACCAAGTACTTCAGAATGAATTGTGAAAGAAATATTGTTGAAGGGACCTTCATCGTCACTTAGAAATAAAGAAGCAATTTCTACAGTTGTAGATAGATTGTAATGTCTTTTATCAAAAGTATTCCGCAGAAAAAATGAGATGGTAAATAGGAACAGAATTAGAACAGGTTTGTTTCACATCAACTTTATGTTGAAACAATTGAGCATACGAATTGACATTGAGAAGCCTGTGCATCAATAATATCATTAAATCTGCTTCGCATTCGTTATTACTACCTTGATTTATTCTGAACTGTACAGATTTGTCCGAGTCTCGAATAAAGATAGACTTGCATGCTTAAAAGGATTGTCATTATTGAGATGTACAGTTATCACTGAATGGTATATATATGCCCTTGAATGCGTAACAGTACGGCCTATGGTTTTTAAATGTTAAAAGATTTGCTTGCACAGAGACAAATGCTAGAACATTAGTGTAACTTCTAATATTACTCAAGTAATGTTTTGATCTTTCATCATTTTTTGTAATTAATTTTCCTAGGAGTTCAGGAACCTCAATAGGGGAAACAATATCAGATTTTATTTTGCTTGGCTTAATAAATCCGCCTTGTGCTTTTTCGGAGGCAAAATGTCTCTAGTTTAAGTACTAAAAAAATACAGACATTTCTTCAAAATAAACTTTCTGGACATCTTTATCGTTTTGGAGCATCATGTTCTATGTTTGGAGCATCATGTCTCTTCCTGTTCACACTACGGTTTGGCTGTACTATGTATACTTCTTTGTAGACTGCTACATCTGCTTCCCCTGATCCTCTGACAACATTAACTTGGCGTGGAGGACTGTTTCTGTTGTTTTGATCTTTCTTTCCTTTTTTACGTTTGCTTTCCAAAGTCAAACGCCTCTTACATGCCATTGTAGCTACAAATTACAAATCATATCAATTCAGTTATGTCCTAACAATAATCTTGTGTCAAATGTTACTGTAGCAATGATGATATATTATACTGTATCACAACACACAATTTTATATCATTTCATTAATTAATTAACGCGTACTTTTGAACTTCCAAATTTCAAAGCTCCACAAACAGCCACACATAAATAATTAGTCAGTGACCTTGCAAGTCGCTGAAAAATAATTCATCAACATCAATATACAAATTCTACAAATGATACTACATTGTAGATAGAATATATCTACAAATTATCTACCATAATAATTCAGTTGTATATTAACAAAGTATTGAGATGTACTAACAATATTACAGCATTGTGATATTTTTAAATTTATTAGTAATTTTCAGTATTGATCAGAATAAATATTAAAAGAAATACACTTACGGATAAAGTAAATTACTATTTTTCTTTTCTTTAAAAATGTAATGCTGAAAAAAGTTAAACTGCATTCCCACACAAATAATTTGTCAGTGGTCTAGCACTTTGCTGAAAATGATTCATCAATATCAGTACACAAATACATGCCAATCTATCAACAAATTACACATCACAACAATTCAGTTCTATAGTAAGACTATTGGATATAACGTTATTGCAGCACTGACATGTTTTGGTTAAGTTTGGTAGATGAAACCAATTCACATGGACAACAGCTGAAAATGTCAATGTAATAAAGATCAATAAAACCAATCAATCAAGAAAAAAGTATTGCAATAAATGCACATAATCAACAGAATAAATCAAGGGGGAAAATAGTGCAAAAGCACATTTATGGATACAGTAAGTTACTTTTTATCTTTATAAAAAAGGAATGAAACACAGTTACACCTTTGAATAAATTATTTACATTAGTTTGGTTTCGTAGTTGAAACAAATTTACTTGTACAAATACAACTGAAGAAATTAGGTTATGTTAGGTTTGGATAGGCGCGAACGTAACACATAAAACCCATAACACATAAAATTCCAATTGTATTAATACGTACCGTTCCTACCTATTCACAAATTTCAAAGCTTACTGCCACGATCGGATGGATTTTTCGTGGCTTTTGCAAGCTGCTGAAAAATATTCAGCAACTGCAATGTTTTAAAACATGAAATAGTAAATGGTTAAGTATATTGTGAAACTGCTAATAGCAAACATAAAATTCTAACTGAATTCATTCGTACATACTTTGAATTCACGAAGTATTGAAGCATGCTGCCACGGTACAATAAGTTTTCGTTCCAATGTGCAACGTCGTATTTGCTTCATGCCGAATAATGCTACTACTCTCTGGCCGGGCCGGCCATACTCTCTCAAGCCGCTGTTCCCGTCGATTCAAGAATCGATTCTGAAGAGAATCAATGATCACCATCGAATCGCACTTATTGCCCGTCTGCTCATTATATTGCAAATATTTATTGTTATAGTAAAATAATTTAAAAAGTTATTCCCAGGTCCGACACAATGAAAAAATAGCTTCAAGAAAAATGCTTCCCGAGCGAAATCGGTCGCGTAATTTATCCGTAGTAGTTCTAAATCGAAACTGCCTTACACTAATAATATATATGATTCTTCCGATACAGAAACCAAACAAAAAGGCATCCCTAACCAACTGTTACCGACCATATATTAAAATGATTTAAAATTCATCTCCATTACACAAAAGTCATACTCTTAGAACAAATGGGATTCACCGAAAAAATATCCACGCATCACTAACTACTTAGAATCACTGAAAACATCCATACGGCATTTCAAAAACATTATCATACAATAGCAATCTTTCTTGACCTTTCACAAGCCTTCGACAGAACATGGCACCAAGCTCTAAACTATAAAATAAAAGAAATAGGCACTCCACTTTATCTTACACAAATCATTTCCAGCTTCCTCAACCATAGAACTTTTACCGTTACAGTCGATAACTATTACTCTAATCCAAAAGCGGTCAAGGCAATCCAAATCAAGGTAATCCAAAGCGGTCTGCCGAAATATAGTAGTATAAAAACCACCCTATTTGCAGAAGACACGGCTATATATTCATCAGGTCCCAACATAAACATAATAAAAATCAGTCTACAGTTATACCTACACCAAATCGTCAGCTGGGCAGCAAAAAACAAAATTAAAATCAACCCGTCAAAAACAGCAGCTAAAATATTTCCCTAAGACCTTTCATCCCTCCACCCACCCCCCTTACAACTGAATCAAGAATCGGTACCATGGCATCCTCATAAAATACCTAGGCCTATTTTTAGACACCCGTCTCAAGTGAAAAAAACATATAGACAATAAAGTTATACAACCAAAATTAAATTACACCAACTAAAACCAATAATAAATAGATCAGCGGAGCTACCGTACAATACTGCCTTACTTCTATACAAAATGATCATACGACTACTAATATTATACGCATGTCCAGTATGGATCAGCGCAGCCAAATCTAATACCAAAAATTCCAAGTAATTGAAAATCAGTTCCTCCGCACCATCACGAATGCCCCCTGGTACATCTCCGACGCACAACTCCATAAAGATTTCCAGCTAGAACCGATAACTAACCACATTATATTTTTATCCACCCACTTCTTCCAACATTTCAAATATTCCAAACATACGCAACCTAAACCCTCTAAGACTCTGCCAAAATCCAGTACACAGAACCCGCGTCAAGATCAAATTTCCTTTCCATATATTTCTTAAACAATTCTCAGATCTCGACTCAAAGAAGAGAGATTTTTATAAAGAGACCTCTATCACCCTATTAGTAATGTAAGTTATATTTTAAGATTAATGTAAGATAATTGTAAGTAAATCCAAGCATTCATAACAAATGTGGAGTGTATTTGTCTATCCAAAAGAAAATAAATAATAAAAAATAATAAAATACCAATTGATTCCTTCATACGAAGAAACAAGCCATAATGGCTAGCGCGTCAGTCTTCCACGATTGCGGTTGGGTTTCGATCCCCAGCCAATTCACGTGGAACGTGTGGTGGACGAGGCGTGCTGCTTCTCCCTAGGCGGGTTTTCTTGGGGTTCTCTCGTTTGCACATTTCTCCATCATAATACTATCGCTGGAATTTACTCATTAGATCATTGTTCATTAGGCACAGAGACCACAGTAGTTGAAGTGCCCTTGAACTTTAATAAATAAATAACATTTTATTCATTGATACCAATTGTTTGATAAGAATTATTAAGAAATTATGTACATAGAAACGTTACTTAATACAAATAATAATTATAAAAAATCATGTTAATATATAAAATCTAATCTGCTGAACTTATTTGTTTTATTTACTTGACAAGAATAAGAAACTAGATGTACGCTAAGAGCGTGAAATTGCAGCAGAATACTCTACCACTTCCGCTGTCAGTTGAATACTCAACCACTTCCGCTATCAGTTGAATACTCAACCACTTCCGCTATCAGTTGAATACTCAACCACTTCCGCTATCAGTTGAATACTCAACCACTTCCGCTATCTTCGTCTATTTTGTACAATTCCTTAGCTTAAATGCGAATCTACTTCTTTTTCCAGTTGCTGTGCCTTCGATTTTCGCGTCTTCTTTCCGTGTCCTAATGGCGCCCGCCACCTCCACTTCAAAGCCCGCCTCGTGGGACGGGGGGGGACGGTTCGCGGGAGTCGACGGCCCGACCCGAGGGGCGCCGTGTCTTTTGAAGTCGGCGAAGGGCGCCGTTATATCCGAGGGCCCAAGGGCGGCGGGGGCGGCCGAGGCGATGGGGCGAGGGGTGGGGGCGGGACCAATAAATACCGGGCGCGAGGCGAGTGTTCGCTCCCCGCCCCTCCACCCCGCCCCTCCTGCCCTGCCCCGCCCTTCCCCCACCGCGCCCCTCCCGATCTGCCCTTCCCCGCCCCGCCCCTCGCTCCTCCCCGCGAAGGCACACTGCGTTACCTTTAATTGCAGCAGGGGTACCCAACGTTTTCACATCAGGCTTTCCAGAGGGAAGAAAAGTTGTACTTAGAAAAAAGACGTGAAATTCTTAAGATTTGAGATCAAGTGTGCAATGTGATGAGTTAAAAGGAAAAAAATATAATAATGAAGTGTCATTAGTATGTATTATACAGTAAATCTTATATCTCTAGTGATGTAATTAGTTTGATTGGTTGGCATATTTATGTTGCTCTCCATTAACAAATTTAAGAAAATAGTAAATAGCGTTAACAATTAATTTTATTTCAAAATCATGTGGGTTGAAGTCAACAACATGTAATGTATTTTGTAAATGATTTCCATAACTGATATTAATATTATTATCTTTATCCACATCATCATGAATAAACTTCGAGAATTTATGATTCCTTTATTTTCTCGTTACATATAACTTTTTTATGTTCCGTCAGTAATTTCGTAGCAATACTGTTATGAATTATCTTTATGCCGCTAATCGTTCAAAACATGCAACCAATTTATTGAGGGTAAAATACCCTAACTTAAAGGCGCATTATTATTAATAAAATTCTAGTTTAAATCACTAAATAATAAAGTTAACATACTATTCATCTTTCCTCTGTTAATAACTCTAAATTTGTGAGTCTAAGAACTTTAAGATATCTAGAATCTTGTTTTCACAATTTTTCTAGTAAATAACTCTACTACATTAAGTAAGTAATTAAATGTATAATAACGCTTACGCGTGACCTCATTATTAACCCCTACTATTCAAGGTTACAGTTTCGTCGGTCGAGTCATACCGACAGAAAAGTGTACGGCACATTTTGTTTGTATCATAATTCCGGCATTTTGGCTCGTAAGGATCGCAAACAAATGGTAATTTTCCTTCCCCACTTCATACGTTTTCCAGTAAAATCGAGTCAAGTGGTATTAATTTCGACACTCGCCACGTCCGTTTTCAACTATTCTGACGCTATCAGGCGAACACAGCCTGACGCCGCGCCTCGCCGCCTGCCCTGAGCCACCGGATGTTAACTATCTGCTGGCGGCGGCGGCGGTGGCAGAGGAATGAACGAAGTTTAGCGGAGCGCGTAACAGCGGGGGCTTATCGTGTTTCTCTCCCTGACAGCTTTATGGCACCGAGGAAGGCGAGCTGCCTTTGAGAAGAATCACTTGGCGCTATCGTCTTCGCAGCGCGCCGAGCATAGGGGGAATAAAACCTATCCCCATGTTATAAGTAGAGACCGGGTTTTTATGTAATTACACAGTTTTTGTCTTTCTACTTACCGTTCTCAAAATTGTAATCTTAGCGAATAATAGCCCCCCTAACACAATATCGAATTTTTTTGTCACATATTTTTACATATTTAGTACTATATTACATATTTTACATATTATGCTCTTTCCACAATATATTTTCTTATTTTATCAATTTTATTCTATTTAATTCCATATTTTTGATGAAAAGATGTATTTTTTTTTAATATCAGCATTTTTCCTACATTATTAGGGAAATATGAATGTCCAAACCACCATTGACACCGCGTTTTGTGATCTGTAACCTTAATTGCGGAGAAAAATTTGCGATCACTGACGTGTAACACACCAATGAAGATGCTACAGTGTATGTTAGCTGGTCGTCGATCTCGCCAGTTTGTACGATGGCTTCTTTTGCGATTAGTCCGGCTGCTAAACTACGGTCCTGGATTACAATAGATGATGCTTTTTCTACTGACGAGAAAGTTGTATGATGTGAAGTGAGGAGTTTTTATATATCTAATTTCATATTACGTAAATGTATTTTATTATTAGTGTATGTTAATATTACATATTATATCCGATTTTACATATTTATTACATATTCTTACTATTTTCATTACATATTTATGTGCATATTTTGACTTTTTATACTACATTTGTATCTGGCCTCTGGTTATAAGGCATGCGAATGAAAAAAAAGTTGATTTTTGTTGATTGTAAAGAGTATGAGCATAAATACACAACGTTTACAATTTTTTTAGAATATTAATTAAAAATACCTATAAAACGTATTAAAGCTATTTTTAGTTTTAGTAAATGAGTTTACATCAGTTCTGTGAAATGGCCGCGTCATAAATATTTTCCGGAGGTCTTGGTGAACACATTTTCACACATAAGAAATTTAAATGCATTCGGTACCAACCTGATTCCAAAGAGACACTTTTTACTGTGTCGCGTATTACATACATGCATACAGGAAGTTATGTAATACTCTAGCGGGACACAAAGATTTTTCGACAAAAAAATTATTGTTGTACATTCGAGACCACGAAAAGTGTATAATTCTGGTTTTTATAAGTAGCAATTTATTTCCTCTAACATGTATCTCTAACAAGTCAGAATACACATTTTGTTGGTTCTTGATACACAAAAATTTGTTAATGGCAAACCGTGCGTCCGTCATGAACAATGCAAGCTGCTAGCAAGTAATATTTCCACCAAAACTGGTATTCCCCAATTGATATGGCCAATGTCACGGCTCCTAGAATTTAAAAAGGATATTTTGATTTTTTGGGGGGCTTTACATGATACCGCAAGGTCATTTTCAAAAGTTAGAAAGAATGCAAGAAAGTTTGTAGCACCACTTGTTTCAGCACTGAACTACACTTTCCACACTAGTGTGACTAAGTTCATAAATGGAAATGCATCCAGCAACTGTAACCTTCAGAAAAGTGGGTAAACCACGTGTGTTTAATGCTATCCACGTGCAACTTGCAATTCCAAATTCTATCGTTACTCAGATTGCAATCCGCAATATTATGAATGAAATGAATGCGTTTCAACACGTCTATGATTTAAGATTTCTTTGTCTTAATATTCATACGTCTTTAAATATGACGAAGAGTGCTCATATAGAAGAGTGCTCATATAGAAATACAATATATTTTTAACGTTTGTATTTGGAAATATGCATCCATTGTCCACTTCGTTTTAACTTGAAGGGAAATTTTGAATTGTTTTACACAGTTCATCATTGAAAATACAAATTTGGTTTACAATGCTGCGTTTAATTAACCTAAAACCGTACACATTTACCATCAATACCCTTAGTGAATGAGCCTCAATTATGTATTGTTCTCATGGAGCACTGATTAATAGAGCAAAAAGATTGACAAAATAAAGTATTAAATGTTTACAAGCAAATATTTAATTTGCTCGGTACTGAATAATGGAAGGAATTACCCGCAAGCTCACCATGTAAAATATGACTTAAAATACAAATACAAAATGGGAAATATTTTGTATGTGCTTTAAGAAAAGTTTACATTGTATAAGTCACAAAGAAATGCTTATAGCTTGAAGAATTGAAAATTTGCTAGAGAAGGGACGAGTTCGTAGTTGTATGCTGTTATCATGATTTTAACAATGTTGCAAAATGTTGTGGAAATTCAGGATATTAGAGACGGATTTGAAAAATTCATGGACGAACGAATCGCTAATAGCCAAGTGAAAGTAACACGTGACCCTTCGAAAGGAAATACTCGGTGGCTTTTGCCTTACGAATATCCGGTGCCCAGATCGAGTTTTATTAGTTTTATCATTTTTTATCTCCTCGTTCTTCTTGTATCACATCTTTGACGTGATATGTATTTGAACTTCAATAAGGCCCAATTTGGTGGCAGTTATTATTCATCACAAAATTAAACCTAAGCGATAAGATACGGTAAACTACAACAATAATACTAATTACAAAAATAATTATATAATAATAATAATAATAATAATACAAATAAATGAAGTAATAATGAAATGCAAGATAACTAGTTGTCTAGGTAACCTAAATATGAAATGAATTTTTGAACCATAAACAATAAATCACATTTGGTTGCATCGCATTGCAAAAAGACTTCTGCATTCCATTTGTTTACTATCTAGCATTAAGATACGCTTCACTTCACAACATTACACTAAACAGAGCACGCAAGAGCATCGTTCTAAAGATCAGCATTAGTAATAAACAAAACCGAATTACACTCCATTCATTTGTTTCCAAACTGCTGAACAGTTCGAGGTTATAAGACGAGGGTTTGTCCCCTGAGTTGAACGACATGGATTCGGACTGCAAGGCGAGGCGGGCAGTGCATTTGCGGGTCAAGTGCCTTCCGCCGCCACAACGCAGCCGCGTTACGTGAGAGAGAGCGCCGCGAGCGCCCCCGCGCGTGTTGGCCTGGGCGCGGCTATTCTGAAAGCGCCGCTTCCCTGCGCCACTTCTTGGCGCGCGCTTCGGCTCGTAAAGGCGCCCCGCCCCCTGCTGCTCCACCCCGCCCCGCCGCTCCGCTCCACCCCGCGTCGCCCCCTCCAACCCGCTTCACTCCGCCACGCTCGGCCCCGCCCCGCCCCGCCCCACCCACCCTGCTCCCCCCGGCTCGGCCCGGCCCGGCCCGCCCCGCCGCTTCACGGCCCGCCCCTCCTCTCCGCCGCGCCCCCCGCTCCGCCCCGCCCTCACCGCTTCACTCTGCCACGCTCGCTCCGCCCAGTTCCACCCCACTCCTCCCTGTTCCGACCCCCTCACCGCACTCTGCTTCGCCCCACACCACCCTTCCCCGCTACGTTCCGCCCTGCCCCTCCCCGCCCCGCTCCACCCGCCACGCTCAGCCCGACCTCGTCCCGTCCCTCCCCGCCCCGCCTCGCCCGGCGCAGCGTGGGGCGGCGCGGTGCGGACACCCAACTCCGTATTTTCGCCCGCGCTAAATTTAAAGAATCTTAAAGACCGAGCGTCCGGGCGACCGGTGGACGGGCGGAGTGGACGAGGCAGCGAGAGCGCTTCCGCCGCCGCCCGAGGACGAGCGGTCACTCACCTCCTCCCCACGTGTTCGCCATCCGCGCGCGACCATTCGCTTGCGCGCCACGTTGTCTTCAGTGGGAGGTGTCGGTGTGGGAGGTGTCGGTGTGGGAGGTGTCGGTGTGGGAGGTGTCGGTGTGGGAGGTGTCGGTGTGGGAGGTGTCGGTGTGGGAGGTGTCGGTGTGGGAGGTGTCGGTGTGGGAGGTGTCGGTGTGGGAGGTGTCGGTGTGGGAGGTGTCGGTGTGGGAGGTGTCGGTGTGGGAGGTGTCGGTGTGGGAGGTGTCGGTGTGGGAGGTGTCGGTGTGGGAGGTGTCGGTGTGGGAGGTGTCGAGTGCGACGTCTCTTCGAGTGCGACGTCTCTTCGAGTGCGACGTCTCTTCGAGTGCGACGTCTCTTCGAGTGCGACGTCTCTTCGAGTGCGACGTCTCTTCGAGTGCGACGTCTCTTCGAGTGCGACGTCTCTTCGAGTGCGACGTCTCTTCGAGTGCGACGTCTCTTCGAGTGCGACGTCTCTTCGAGTGCGACGTCTCTTCGAGTGCGACGTCTCTTCGAGTGCGACGTCTCTTCGAGTGCGACGTCTCTTCGAGTGCGACGTCTCTTCGAGTGCGACGTCCTCTTCGAGTGCGACGTCTCTTCGAGTGCGACGTCTCTTCGAGTGCGACGTCTCTTCGAGTGCGACGTCTCTTCGAGTGCGACGTCCTCTTCGAGTGCGACGTCTCTTCGAGTGCGACGTCTCTTCGAGTGCGACGTCTCTTCGAGTGCGACGTCTCTTCGAGTGCGACGTCTCTTCGAGCGCGACGTCTCTTCGAGCGCGACGTCTCTTCGAGCGCGACGTCTCTTCGAGCGCGACGTCTCTTCGAGCGCGACGTCTCTTCGAGCGCGACGTCTCTTCGAGCGCGACGTCTCTTCGAGCGCGACGTCTCTTCGAGCGCGACGTCTCTTCGAGCGCGACGTCTCTTCGAGCGCGACGTCTCTTCGAGCGCGACGTCTCTTCGAGCGCGACGTCTCTTCGAGCGCGACGTCTTCGAGCGCGACGTCTTCGAGCGCGACGTCTTCGAGCGCGACGTCTTCGAGCGCGACGTCTTCGAGCGCGACGTCTTCGAGCGCGACGTCTTCGAGCGCGACGTCTTCGAGCGCGACGTCTTCGAGCGCGACGTCTTCGAGCGCGACGTCTTCGAGCGCGACGTCTTTGAGTGCGACGTCTTTGAGTGCGACGTTTTTGAGCGCGACGTCTTTGAGCGCGACGTCTTGGAGCGCGACGTCTTGGAGCGCGACGTCTTTGAGCGCGACGTCTTTGTGTGCGACCTCTCTGTGTGCGACGTCTTTGAGTGCGACGTCTTTGAGTGCGACGTCTTTGAGCGCGACGTTTTTGAGCGCGACGTCTTTGAGCGCGACGTCTTTGAGCGCGACGTTTTGGAGCGCGACGTCTTGGAGCGCGACGTCTTGGAGCGCGACGTCTTGGAGCGCGACGTCTTGGAGCGCGACGTCTTGGAGCGCGACGTCTTGGAGCGCGACGTCTTGGAGCGCGACGTCTTGGAGCGCGACGTCTTGGAGCGCGACGTCTTGGAGCGCGACGTCTTGGAGCGCGACGTCTTGGAGCGCGACGTTTTGGAGCGCGACGTCTTGGAGCGCGACGTCTTGGAGCGCGACGTCTTGGAGTGCGACGTCTTGGAGTGCGGCGTCTTGGAGTGCGACGTCTTGGAGTGCGACGTCTTTGTGTGCGACGTCTTTGTGTGCGACGTCTTTGAGTGCGACATCTTTGAGTGCGACGTCTTTGAGTGGGAGGTCTGTGAGTGGGTAATCTTTGATAGGGCGGTATTTGAAGGAAGCGGTTTTTGATTGACTCATGATTCCGGGCGGGTGTATTGCTAAGGTCATTAGCCCCTTAGATGTAATGCATGTTCATCGCGGGAAGTGGCGGTGATCTTCCCCCGCTGAACGGGGAGAACCGGCGCCAACCTATATATCGGTGTGCGGAGTTTTCCACAACCAGGTATCTTCCACGAGCCGAGCACCGCCACAGACAAGACACGCGCTAATATCCGACTGGTCACCCAACAGGATATGTAGGTGCAACACTTCAAGTCTGTGTGTGTGTGTGTGTGTGTGTGTGTGTAGGTAAAGGGTGAGGATAGGACAAAGAAGAGAAAGGAAACATTACGCGTGGCCCATTTTTCAGGGTACTGTTCCGGCATTCGCCTAGTGAAGGTTGGAGAAACCATGGAACTCTACCGATAAGAGCAGCCGGCCGCTAGAATTCTCCTCCAGGCAACGACTGAATTCGATTCATGTTGCCGAAAATCTTTCCACGGTTGGGCCTAGAACCCTAGTATCTACAGGTCAGAGACACTGTAGTATCACCAATTAATACCCTTAGCCACCTATGCCTGAGAGCGCTGTTTGACTAACAGTAAGTGATGTTTCGCTGGGTGCATTCGCGGTGAGTTGGGTTTGATCAGGGAGTTGGAAAGAGTCTCGGAGGTGAATTTCGGAGTTCAGTTGAACTGTTACGAATGACTTTCGATTTTATGCAAAGCAAAAATTCAGCTGTTTAATCCCTCCTTCCTTCCTTCCTTCCTTCCTTCATTAATTCATTCATGCATTCAATAATTTGTTCACAGATTTACCACTTCATTAACTCAGAGTTTTTGATTCACACAATCACTTCATTTATTTGTAGTCCACGAGCAGTCATGCGTTGCCAATGTTTGAATCGCAGGTTCAGAAGTTGAAACCCAGTGCTTGGAATGCATGGGAAAGGGGCGAAGCCATGAGAACGCAAGAAACCCTTGGATCATCTGGAAGAAATTACTTGGGAGATGTGGCTGCGTGCCCCACACGCGCAATGAAGCAGACGGCGCGCTGATGCCACGTGGCCGGAACTCTGCGCGCTTACACTCCCACAATTTCTTTGAAGGCGATTTTCAGTTGTCCATGGTGAAATAATAGGTTATTTGAAGGCTGTCAGTTTTGAGAGTTCATTAAAAGAATTATATTGCAGTTCCAATACATTTTAAAGACAGTCAACATTTTATTTGAAAACAGATACAAAATGTTATTGACTTATAGCACATAATATACAACGTTTCGAAGAGGTTTGTGTCTTCTTCAGGCATATTCAAATTTAAAAGTTTTTTATGCAAGCAACAACCTTGTCGGTAGACAAGAGATCATGTATACATTAAAAGGTAACAAGCTATTAAAGTAATGAATTATATATATATTGACAATAAACTTGTTGGTATTAAGCTGTAGCCAACATTCATGGGAAACGTTGTACATTCCTCGTGCGTAGTCTATTTTGTATCTATTTAAAAATAAAATGTTGGCTGTCTTTAAAATTTACTGGAACTGAAATATAATTTTTAATAAACTTTCAATTGTGAAGTTTATTTATTTACATTTATTAATATAGTTGACTTTCTGTTCGCCAGACTTAAATCATTAGTTCCCGATTACTTCTATATGTGGATTCTTTTATAAACACATAATGCAATTCAATAACTAGGCTTCCAAAGATATGATAAAAAATAATTGAAAAATATTCTTAGTATTTCATTAATTTTTATTTGTTGTTTTCATATAGCTACGCGGCAAGGAATTATGTTTTCTTCGTCATCTCAATTAGAATGACAATTTAAAAAAATTAACTACATGTTGTGGATTGGCGCAGAAGCGTGTATCAAATTAACTTCGCTGCGGATGTTGTAGACACCGAGGTTACACTACATTCTGATTTAAAAATGCACTCTGAAATTTTGACTAAATCTTTAAAGTTCAATGAAATGCAATCATATAGCACTTCACGCGCTGCGTAACAATCGACTTGAACGTAAAGAAATGAATTAATATGATGTGCAAATAATGTAATGATTAGCAAATTGTGTCTCTTTTCATCCGTTGAGAAACAAAAAATCTCAAATCCAAACGCCCTTCTAAAAAAAGTCTATTAAGAAGTCGAGTATTTCAATGACGAAAGAATAACATAGCAATATCCAAGAGCTTTCGATAATCTGGTTGAACTCCACTTCCCTTGCAGTCTTCAGTGTCTGACGTCTTGCAATTATAACCATATTTTACATATTTTTCTGCCGGAAGGAGGACTTGTAAAATTCAGAACTTCCAGCGACGAGACTCATGCATATTAACTGGCGCGCCTCCGTAGCCGTGTCCATTTAATAGAGATGTTTTTAATTCCGGGAAGCTTCACAGAGGCGCCACCAGATGCGCGAGAGTCGGCGAGGCACAAACAGCAAAACGAGATCTTCCAACCAACTCCAGCGAAACGAAAAAAAATTGAAAACGTTGCCGCAAGAAAAAGCTAAATGTATACAATGTAAAATAACAGTCTGCGAAATTTGACGACAAAATACTCTAGTTAACATTAAGAATTCATTATTTTGCAATTATCTCAGACAAAAATATTTATAAAAATGGCCAACATATCATTACTATTATATAACACATATCACTTTCATAATGCTTACTTAAATTGTGATATTTATTTTTTGAGAAAGAAAAAAATTCAACCTCCGGGTGTGAAATACTCCTAATTCTTCATTTATATTGAGATTTATTTCCTTAAAGAATAATATAAACCTCAATAGATCACAAAAGACAATTGACAGACAAAAATTCAGTGTGCTCAAAATTCCCGTAAGTACGACATTAGAAATGTGTTCACGATATCATAGATTACTATTTTCTAAGCGATTGCTAAATTGCATTGAATCAAGAAACCCACGCTCTCAAATGTTGAAAAATACGTACTGTGGTATAAAACATCATTGGCGGAGATGAGAAATCTTATGCTTTGTAACTTCCCATAGGCAAATTGTTTAGCTTCCACCAAGGATTTTGACAGTCATTCTTGCAAAGCTGCGTGAAGTGCTCAACGATCTTTCCAGAACACGATACTACAGGGGGATTCACAAAATCGCCGCGATACCAACCCATAAATGCTTAAAAATCAACGTTTTTTTAAATGATCTTGTTAAAAGTTAATCCACTTCTAAATAATGTGGGACAAAAAGTGAACTTCCCCCGTGCTCCGTCCCTGGCCCACAAACTGTCTTCCAGTGGGAAGCGGAACGGGCTCAGCCTAACCCGCAGCCTGCCCGCTGCACCGGGCGGCGGCAAAGACATATCGCATTGAATAAGCATAAGAACAGAAAAATTAACTGGTGCGCATACGTACGGTATTAATTACCTAAAAAAACATTATAAATTTACAATTTCCTTGTTTTAGTGAAGATTGATTTCTCAAGTTCTTCGAGATTCTTAGGGATAGCTCAGCTTACTCTGCCTACCCTGACGCTTCGGCACTGGTCGCTGAAGGACTGAAGGCCAAAAGCAACGCGCACAAAAGAATATCATTTTGGAAACGGATGACAAGAAAAGAAAATGCTGAAAAAGAAAACTCGCAGAAGGGATGGTGGGAGCGATAGATACAGTGGGAAACATGCGACCTAAAGGAAAAAGAGGAGAAGGGAGAACGGGGACCGCGGTGCCAACGGAACGGTGGGGACAACGGGTCGGCATGAGCAACAGGACGGCAGGGACAGTGGGGGCGGCGGGGCGGCGGGGGCGGCGGGGCGGCGGGGCGGCGGGGGCGGCGGGGCGGCGGGGCGGCGGGGGCGGCGGGGGCGGCGGGGGCGGCGGGGGCGGCGGGGCGGCGGGGGCGGCGGGGGCGGCGGGGGCGGCGGGGGCGGCGGGGGCGGCGGGGGCGGCGGGGGCGGCGGGGGCGGCGGGGGCGGCGGGGGCGGCGGGGGCGGCGGGGGCGGCGGGGGCGGCGGGGGCGGCGGGGGCGGCGGGGGCGGCGGGGGCGGCGGGGGCGGCGGGGCGGCGGGGGCGGCGGGGGCGGCGGGGGCGGCGGGGCGGCGGGGGCGGCGGGGGCGGCGGGGGCGGCGGGGGCGGCGGGGGCGGCGGGGGCGGCGGGGGCGGCGGGGGCGGCGGGGGCGGCGGGGCGTCGGGGGCGGCGGGAGGCGGCGGGGGCGGCGGGGGCGGCGGGGGCGGCGGGGGCGGCGGGGGCGGCGGGGGCGGCGGGGGCGGCGGGGCGGCGGGGGCGGCGGGGGCGGCGGGGGGCGGCGCGGGGCGGCGGGGGCGGCGGGGGCGGCGGGGGCGGCGGGGGCGGCGGGGGCGGCGGGGGCGGCGGGGGCGGCGGGGGCGGCGGGGGCGGCGGGGCGGCGGGGGCGGCGGGGGCGGCGGGGGCGGCGGGGGGCGGCGGGGGCGGCGGGGGCGGCGGGGGCGGCGGGGGCGGCGGGGGCGGCGGGGGCGGCGGGGGCGGCGGGGCGGCGGGGCTGGCGGGGGCGGCGGGGGCGGCGGGGGCGGCGGGGGGCGGCGGGGGCGGCGGGGGCGGCGGGGGCGGCGGGGGCGGCATGGTGCGGAAGGGCCTCAGACAATGTCGTGTCGCTGGGTGAGACGCGGAGCATTAAAACACGTAGGATGGGCAGAGGCGCTGACTGCGCGCAGAAAACTGCCGTGACGAAGGAAGAGGCGTCAGCGGTGGGAGAAGGCTGTTTGCATGAGGGCGCGGCGGAGGCAGCAGCCGTCTCGCGGACCGGCGGACTTCGCAGGGACTTGTCGTAGCTGCCTCCTCCTCCTGCTGCCTTCGGGCGGCGCCAGCCAATCGCCAGAGGCCTTCGATCTGACACGTTCCAACTCTCGAGAACTTTCGAAGAAGCCGCTATCTTGCTTGGAAACGTTGGTAGTACATACATTCACATTCCATTAATTTTTGACTTTCTTTCACACTAGATTCATTACTTTATCTTGATTTAGAAGTAAAGTAATTTAATTATCCAAAAGCATCACTGCAATATGCCAATTCTTTAATTTTGAATCTTTACAAATATATCTAGAATGAATATTTTTTGACTATCTTTGCTCTAAACCAATTGACTTCGAATTTCGAAGATTTTTGGAAGATATTAGAAATGAATTGTTAAAATGTATTATGAATTTTTGAGGCATGATTAAAACATTAGTTTACTCACGTAATTGAAATATTCTTTTAGAATACAAAGCAATGCTAATCTTAACCAATTCAATTCTGGAGGTTTTTTTTAGTTGTTGCACTTAATAGACATATTCTCACAAGTCCATAACAAATGAAAAACAAACTATTTGAAATATTATAATAAGAGCCGACACTGTATTGAATCTACAGTAGGATGTGTCAGAAAAATTGGAGTGAAAATCGTAAAATCTGTGAGCTTTAACTAGATTTTGAACAAGATGAAAACCAACTTTAGATCTTTTCGTCAAGAAGAATTAATAGAAGACTCTAAGCCTACAAGTTTAATTCCTTTCTCAGTATGTGGTGCACTCGTATGTAGAAGGTAATAGTCCCGCATTAGAGAATTCCCTCTAAATTATTCGTGCTATGAAACTCGCTTCCAGGAAAATGCAATCACTGAAAAGCGTTAATAATTCACATTTATTTCATTTATATTTACAGAGAAATGTGTTATGCTATACAATGCTCTATTTCATTTTTGAAGAGTCAGTCAAACGTGAAAATACTTTACGTTCAATGCATTTTAATGCCAGGAAAGCTAGTATTTACGCACGGAAACAGAAATAGTAACTATTTACATTCCATACACGGAATGATAATAATACAAAGCAATCTCAATTGGTGGGTAAATCCATTTTAAACTCAAACTGGAGATAACTTAATTGCCTCGTAAATCATTTCCAATAAATTTAGCTTATTAAAAATTACCAAAACAAAAATTATATTGTGCCAGGAAAGTACATGATGATCCCAGGTCGCTGTCAAATGCTGACACCGTGAAGTAAGGCTATTTCATACATTGAGCATCAAGAAGTTACATTCTACACTGACACGAAGCCCCGCTGGGAGATAAACGGGTTTGAAAAAAAACAACCGCTAGTCAACGGTAGGTCGGCGCCGGATCTCACTATCCAGCGGGGAGAATATCCCTTCCATCTCCCGAGGAAAACATGTACTATACTTGCGGGGACTAACGACCTTAGCAACTTATGCGCCCGGAACACAGTGGCTAGGAAAAGATCCAACCATGCCATGCCACACACAATGCAATGCAAAATTTATGCTGTGACAAGATTCGAACCTGTGACCCCTTCGAACGGAGGCTGTCGCTTAGATGCGCCAGTTTAAGCGATCTCGGGTACCTGTATTGACTCTTCGCAAATGTAATGTAACATTTTTAACATGTTGGATGTTTCGAGCACAATCGGAAAATAAGTAAAATCAATTGCTCGTTTGAGTGTTGCCGGTCACTCGTCAGTAGAGATCACTTATGATAATATCTATGTCCGTTTACAATGTTAAATAACTTTCTGCTGGAAAATAAAACTATTTGAAATTAGACGTAATTATCATTTAAAGAATTGTTGAGGTTGTAGTAATAATAATAATAATTGTTTAATAATTTAAAAGATGACATTATTTTATACGACTGGAGAAAATAGCTAGCCAAAAAGTGTTGAAGGAACTCTAAAAATATATTTCTCAGTAAAATAAGAAGCAATGTATACATTAACGAAAACCTTAAATTAAATACATTAAATACATTAAAAAACATTAAACTTTAAAAATATTCTATATTAAAACATTAAATACATTAAAAAACATTTGTAGAAAGTATGAATTAAAAATATGGAAACTATTAAAATTGGGCAACCTAAATTATTTACGAATACTGAAAAGATCTGATTGCCAGATTGAAGTGTCAGGAAGTGTGTATAATTCGGTTGAAAGATAACACACATGTTGCTTCAACATTTCGCAACAGACATGAACACCTACGTAGGGAGTTTTTGAGAAACCAGGGATTTTCGGCAAGAAAGTCCGTTAAATTAAGGGAAGAGAAAACTACGGAGGCTTGTACGGTGAACAAGTAATAATACAGTGATTTAGATACAAAAAAATGTTCTGATGGCATCGAACACAAGATTAAAACCAATTAACTATTAATGTAATATGAGCCTTCATTGGTAAGAAATGTTATCAATCTAAAATTATTTATCATTTTTAGAGATAGAATTCAACTAACCACTTCTAATTGGAATTTACAAAAAATTTAAGAATCACACAAATTTAAGAATCAACATTAGATGGTTAACAATATATTTTTTATAAGGTTTTCCTTTTTGATTTTTACTTCACTATTTCAAGGGTTTTAATTTGATGCGAGAAGTCAGTAACTTTGTTGGATGGACCGGTATATGACGTTTGGAAATCTAATTGATTGTTAATTAAATTTAATTTGTTTTAGATAGGAAAGAGGAAAGGAAATTAAATTGAGGGGCGGAAGGTGTAAAATAGATTTTAATAATGAACCTTTAGGGAAACTTGATTAAATACGTGGATCCATTGCACTTTTTCCATTGTTAAAGAATATGGTTCTTGGGGAAGTATTGAGATTGTAAAAACTAGCTTCTGATTTGGTTATAATTTCTTTGGGAAATAAATGTAAAAAAGGACGTTAAGGAAATATTCGAAAAGTTATTTCACCTGGCAGTTGCAGTAATGGAGTGTCCCTAGAACGATTCAATCCACATTGCGCCGGTGACCTCACTCACGTCAAGGTAGGTCGTTGCTCGTGACGTCATTGCAATGGCCGCCGTCAATGCCAACGCGGAGGCAGAGGTACTGCTCGCTGGCGGTGGCGAGCGCGCGGTCGAGAGCGGGCCCTCGCCGCAGGTGGGCGGTAATGAGGCAGCGGGAGGGGAAGGGGGTAAAGAGGGGCAGAGAAGGGAGGGGAGAGGAGGAGGAGGGGCGGGGAAGGGGCGGTGGAGGGGTGGGGAAAGGTGGAGGAGGGGTGGGGAAGGGGCGGAGGATGGGTGGGGAAGGGGTGGAGGAGGGTGAGGAAGGGGTGGGGAGGGGATGGGGTGGGGGAGGGGAATGGAAGGGGAGGGGGAGGGGAGGGAGCGACAAGGGGCGCCGGCATTCCCCGCTCGCTCGTTAAAAGCTCCCTGGACTTCGATTTCGCTTCGCTGCGCCTGCAGCCGAGATCTGGCTGCTGAACGAACTTGTACGAAGGGTTGCCTATCCAATGTTGCAGTGCGTGCGCAAGGAAAGATATTTGAGGGCATGTTAGGAAAGGTGCTTCTCGAACTGCAGCACTCTAAGGGAATGGACTCTCTCATTTATTGACAAAATTTATGAATAAAGAGATTTGACATTTAGAAAAAAGAAAAGTGCATTATTTTTTAATTCTCCCTGTATTCCGTGATTTACCTAAAGCAAAGTTTCCAAAGAGTGGTAATTGGAAAGTGACATGACAACGGGAAAAAATTCAAAATAAAAATTCAATTAAAATAAAATTCAAAATAACAAGTCGTTAGAATTGATAAATTGAAAATATGAAAAATTGCAAACAGAATAGAGTCAAGAAATAAGATAATGAAATTATTTGAAAATGTAAACGTTATGAATACCCAAAACCTTCAAGAGATACCAAGAATCTCTGTAAGAAATAATGATAATAATATTTATTTTGATAACCCTTAGTACTAATAATAACTGATTAAAATAATTTCATTCTAGAAATATGTAATGAAACAATGATAAGTTGCACAGAATT
The DNA here is from genome assembly GCA_031308135.1 of Acheta domesticus. Taxonomy (NCBI): domain Eukaryota; kingdom Metazoa; phylum Arthropoda; class Insecta; order Orthoptera; family Gryllidae; genus Acheta; species Acheta domesticus. Next base: position 22,478,185 of record JAHLJT010000631.1, on the reverse strand, counting down.
TAGTACACAAGTAATTTTAAGCAATGTAAAAAATAATCATGCTTCAGTTTTTGCATTAGCAATGAAAGAGGAACTAAACACAAAAACCTTAATTATGTTAATTGCATTGTCACTTGCTTAATTGTCCACGATTCATTACAATAGTAACATATAGTCACAAGGTTCATTCCCTAAATGAATGTCCAATGTACCCATGGCCACATGTTTAATCCATAAAATTGGTATTTGAGGTACCCATTAAGTAGATGAAGATTGGAACCGGCCCAAGCCATATGTACACCCTAGCCAGGAATGTACAATGACTTAGCGATCACGGCAAAGCCAACATCTAGCATTCAAGAATGAAAAAAACTTGCTTGTATGTTTCGTTTAGGATGTCTACATCTTCTGAAGAAATAAATTTCACAGAGTATTGCAAAAGAAGCAAATTTAAGTTTACTAGAAGCAAGCGTATTATATATTATACGATGGGCTGTAATGGGTTAATCCATAAAATTTGTATTTGAGGCACCCATTAAGTACCGTCAGTAGTCAGCGCTCGCCCCGTGATCTCTGTGAGAACGTCACTGGTGCCTGAGCAGCGGGGTGCGGGGCCCGAGTGCCTGGGGCGCGCGTAGCGGTGCTCCGCGGAAGCAGCTCTCCGTCCGCGCGGCTGAGGGGATGGGCGAGTGGGCGAGTGGGGAAGTGGGCTGTCCGCTCGTCACGTGCCGTCCATCCGTCGGCCGCCCGCAGCGGAGAGCGTCTGCGGTTCGCCCCTCCCCGCCCCGCCCCGCCCCGCCTCGCCCCGCCTGCCTCTCTCAATCGACTTCCAGATTTTCCTCAATGAAACTTTCTGCGACGGAACCTCATACATGATAAATTGTGAATACTAAAGGGAAGTTAGGCGTGTAGAAAGGTAGAGTCAAGGTTAGTAGTTTAATGTTAAACAAATTTCCACATTATTTCATTTCCAGTATACGTTTTATTACAATTTCGTGTTCAATCTAAAAAGCTTGTTGATAACAGGAAGAGGCAAAAGATCTGAGACTCTGTACTTCACGTTTAATGCAAAAATCACAAAGGCTCTAGCCGCATAAGGGGGGAGGGGTTTCTGCCTTAGTTTGCAATTGGACCCAGATTTTTACCACATATTTGGATGAAGAAAATATTATTTTCAAAATATGAAACTAAAATATCCACATGGTAAATACTTACAGCGGAAAAAACAGTTTTTCGTGTATAAATTAAGAAAATAATCATTTTATGGCATTTATTTTATTTCTTTGCTTCTGATATGAACTTTGCCGTAATAATTGGTTAACAAATTGACTACTAGATGTCTTGCAGTTCATAAATAAAGTAATAAATTGATTAAAATCATTTTTTTCTACAAAAATTTTAACAAAAAAATTATTTTTTTATAAAAATTCACCTAATTCATAAACTTCCAGAAGGAGTTTCAGATAGCGATGCTTACGAAATGTAGACAAATGTATAGTCATTTGAGTGCTCCAACCTGCAAATGTCTAGGATTTGATTTACGGCCTGGCGAGCCGATTTTGTAACCATGCGTTTTTACGATTTCCGTGTCTTCAGTAATATATGTTTTAATGTTTACAAAATATGTAATATTGTCAAAATTGATTAAAAAATAATAGGAAATGTTTTAGTGTTGTTGGAAATCTTTATAATACATTGAATAATATTTTTATTGAAAATAAAATGCTTTCTGTAGCACCACTAGTTTTAATCTATGTCGCTGATGGGAGATGCGTTGTTGGGGAAAACCTGCAAGCCGATGCATGCAGCTCGGCGCCGGATCTCACCAGCCAGCGGGGGAAAATCACCAACACCTTCGGCGATGGAGACATGGACTACAATTTCGGGAAGAATAACCTGAGCAAATGATGCGCCCAGTGCAATCAATCATACAGACCTCCCGATTACCGGTCAGAAAACTGCAAGTATCCGCCCTCCACCTGCACCAATCGTAACCATCTTCTGATCCGCTCTCATAGATGTTAAACCTGACGTGTATGTGCAGAATTACAGCTCAAAAGAACCTAAAACTGATTTAATGGCCGAAAATTCCAGATTATGTAGTCGAGGTGGTTCCAATACTTTTCCTCCCTGTCATACAGAATAGGAATAAAAAGTAAAAATGCCTGTCACAAAAAGTATTATTTAGGAAAAATAACACGAAATGTGCTAAAGACATTTCTTTACGAGAACTGACCGCAAAACTTCAGAGTGATGCAGCCGGTGCAGGTAGCAATTATCTTACAGAAGAAATCCAAGTATCACAGGCACAAATGTATAAAAGTTATATTACGTGTAACATCATTACGAATTACTCAATTGCAGAAAAAAACAACTGATCCAGGCATACTTTACAGAATACTGTAACAGAGACGTATCATAAAATGTTTGGTCGTATTAATGATCGGTCTGAGTGTCACGTTTAAGCACTAGAAATTCCATAGGGCATTTTTGAGTACGCTTCCATTAACCGTTTTGAACTATTCGCCACAGAGGACATTGAAGTGCTTTTGACTCGAGAGCTGCCCCTTGCCTCTCTCGCAGTGATTTCGTTGCTGGTCAACGCACAAAGGTTTCATGGGAGAGCTGACATAGTCACAGCCTCCCCGAAGTCACATCTCTTGCACGAGAGCAAGAAATGATGCGAAAAGAGCATGCAAGGCCACTGTTACGACTGCGGCAGCCCTTATCACAGCCAGTAAATTTGCTGCTGTTAGAGCATTCCATTTTATGGTGTTTGCAGAGGAAACGTTTGTCAGCGGTTTATTTTCTCGAAGTTCTCTCAAGTCCCCGACCTCCCTTTTCCATCATGTGTCGAACCTTTCATCAAAATTATCTCCCAATTTATTCAGGTGTCAAACGGGCAAATTTCACAGAAAGGTAATTAAATTTATAATACATTTTGTTTTAACGCACCTGCCTTACCTAAAGTAAGTTTGTGTTTATCAAGAAAAAATAATCACCAAGTACCAAGTTGGTGTTTATCACGTATCAATCTCCAAGTAAAAATGTACGGATGTACGGATGTTTTAAATTTTTAGACATTAACATTAAGGAATGTTACAAAGCATTATATTTAATTTGGTACAAAAACAAAAGACAGTTTTTTATTTCGAAAAATGTCTTTCCAAGTTGCAAAGAAGAAGTGTATTGGTGTGTTTTTCAATTAAACTTGCTAAAAGTTAATGGAACTGGTTCATAATGCAGTTAGGATTAAAACCGATCCGCAGACGTTTTATACAGTTGGGATTGTGTTTTGGAACTGGAAAACGTCTACCGGGTATTATATCTTTCAAATAATATGTTATTATTGTTCAAAAATCTGTGAATCTGAGTATTACCAGCCGTATTAAGAAAAATTATCAGCTTGAGGTAAGACAACAGTTAATTTCGTTTGTGCAAGCTATTCTCTCTCCGAACATATATAATTTTTTTTCTCAAATGCTGAAGATTGTAAAACATTCTTTTACACAATGAACTAGGCTCTACTTAAAGCACTCAAACATGCCGAAAGCAATTAAAATCTTCAACTCAAATTTCAACTATCTTCTGAACTCACATCTTTTAATTAACCATCAAACAGTAGGTCTACTGAAGAGTATGTTGCCTTCCAACTGATGCAGATGCACTCCATACAGAACATTTCTGAGGTAAGGACAGCACTAACGGAGTTCGAGTTTGATTAAACTGACGAGTCATTTGTCAATCTCATACCAATAGATCTTGCATGCGTATGAAATTCGCGAACCACTAAACATAATGGCAATCTCCAACACAAAGATTCAACAAGTCCTTTGCAACCTTGGATCTCTATAATCAGTCAGCCGATTGGGTCATAGATGATTAGGCTCACTCAACAAGATACTCGGTAACCGCATATCAACTGAAGGAGTGTTATCCCGTTTAATTGAATGGCAGATTCAAGCCAGCGTATGTTTCACGAGAACTCCAACCGTCATGAAAATCTTCGCCACAAAGCCCTCTCGAACGTCCCTCGTCCTCCTGCTCTCTGTGTGCCTCTCTGTCGCCCGTGCGGTACCAGTGTACGCCCGCGCGCAGCTTCTGCGAAGCGCCCCAGAGCCCTCACTTGCACCCCCGCCCCTGCCCCCGTCTCCGCCCCCGCCAGCACTCGAGGATCTGCATCCCGGCGGCCTCTTCAGCGCGCGCCGGGGACAGGCAGCGCCAGGGTTGCCAACTTCTGTCTAGATGAAATCGGGACTCTAGGGGAAAATCTTGGAAAAAGTATGGTCAAAACAATGCAATTTTAGGCACTTTCTTTGCCTTAAGCTTGAAATTTTCCAGAATTTAACCCTACAAATGTAATGTTAAATGTTAGTACCTTACTGCTAATGATGAGTTAACTTGACTCACATGTAAGTTTTCATGAACTTAGGTGGTTATTATGCTATGAAATAGATGCTAGGGTTTAAAAAGAAGCATTATTAATTCAACTACAAAAACAGTTTTTAGTCAAAATTGCTTAGAAATCAGTCAAAAACGGCTATAAAATCTCACAGTTTCCACGTTTACTTCTGTTGAGATCGGACGGCGGCAAACAGCTTGTCGCTTTTGTATTTTACTGAATATTCCGCACAAGTTATTTCCAAATTCAATGAAACTATACGTTCATCCCTCATCAAATCAACGAATAATAGATTTTTTCAATGAAAAGTCTAAAAACATAGGGACAGTTTCCGTCCCGACTAGGTTACTGCCGGAACGCGGGACAACTTCAAAATAATCCGAACCGTCCCGAGAAAATCAGGATGGTTGGCAATAGAGTCCCTAGATACAGCGAGTAGCGCATTCCATTGTTCCACCGATCCCGCCATTTTATGTCCAGTTCTCAGGATCATTGGAACTGTAGTATTCTGTATGTTGACAACCATGAATCTACCCCAAACCAATATTAATATTCTTGAAAATCGTCATAATCTCACCAATTGTTATTATTTCCCTGCTGTTCCTGATTGGTACCTGACGGGGTAGTCAGGTGAAAGGATATTAAAAGGCGGCGGTTGCGCTACTCTCTGTATCTAGGTACTACTTGGCCACTCTGCCCAGCGCACACCGTCCCGGCGCGTCGGGCAGGGGGGGGGCGAATGGCAGCCATTACCCATCAGGCAGCGCCCGCAACGACCCAGGTCACTTCAATCCATTGAGCTCTGGTGTAGACTGGAGCCAACACTCTGCTCTGTGCTCAATAATTGTGACGGGCCGCCATGATGGTGAACGTCTGTTCTGTCCTACTTATCTCAGAACCAAATAGCAGGAATTAACGTCTCATTCCAATTTCAAACATTTATTCTCTTTTGTGTTCACTAAAACGTAATAAAAAGAGGAAAGTAACCAATATTTAATACTTTGAAATTAAGTTTCACCTATAATACTTTAACAAAATTAAGTTTTTCATTCCTTGGAGACATTTAACATTCACACAGGGGATTGCTCTTGGTTTGTGTATCTTTAATAACTTCGTTAGATCGACTTATAGCAAATAGTAGTAGTCGTTGGAAACCTAAAAAATATTATAAAAGTAATGGCAACAAAATCTGATAATATTCGCATCTAGTTGATAGTTTGTTGGCGTTCACTACAAGCGAATGCTACGCAATATGTTTGGCATTTTCGTTGACGGACACGATTGTAAGCATCACTAACAACATACAAGACACATTTAACACGTAAGAAAGTCTGTAGGTAGACGTTCACTGCAGCCAACCTAACGAAAAACGGCCGTCACGATTTTCAGTTCTTCAAAGCATTGCAGTTGTGCATCCAGCTATAATGTTGAGATCACTGGCGCCCTCCGTCCCGGCGCGGCGGCGGGTGGGGGGGGGGAATCGGCGCCCGAGTGGTCCGCCATTACCCGTCAGGCAGCGCGCGCAACGACCCCGGTCACTTCAATCACCCACGGCCAGGGCGCCGCGCTTCGGCCCCGGACGGCGCACCGGCGCGGCGATTCCGCGAAACGGCTTCAATGGCACGGGCATACACTCAATGGAGTGGGCGGTGCCGTTTATCTCCCTCTCCGCGACGGCTCTTCAGACCCAGACGGACTCTGGGCGCTCGCAGTACCGCTGCGGCCATTGCAGACACAAGGGGGAAGTCAACTGGAGTTACCTTCTGTCGCTTATGAGGATACTGGGAATTCGAGGTAAATGTCATGCGGGGTTCTGTCCTGGTTTCCGCTCCCTCTTACTAGAATTCGTCGGAATATAATATAGAAAAGACAAATCAGACTATTCAGCTTCTAATTCTCAAGCAGAAACTGCATAAAGGAGCTAATTAGCTAGTGTCCAAAATACTCCAATGTCGGGCCTTACAAGCAGTGAATCGAAGTTATACACCAACATTTTGCGTGCCGCAGAGTGATCTAAGAACATAGACGCTTTCATTGTGGCCTAAAGTTTGTATGGGTACGTTAATGTACTAATAATAAATGGAGAAAATTAATTGTATAAACCTTTGTTTTTATTAAAGAAGTCTGATGCCATTTTTCTCCCTCTATTCTGTGGCACTATCTCCTGGCAGGTCAAATTCTGGCGTGATATTCGCGCACTCATGAAAACCACAGGCGGGGGGTTCAAAATTAAGAATGATGGGAAATAAGGAAATTAAACAACCATAAACTTCTGTGGGAGGGCAGTAAAATGGATTTCTGGGAGTGTGGTAGGAGAGGAAAAGAAAGATCGTGCGCAGTGCATTATTTTAGATACAGATCCAGGAGTTTTATTCTGTTAAGTTTGAATTGATTGATTGATGTTTCCGGGCGCGTCAACTACTTAGGTAATTAGTGCCGTAAGTGTAGTGTGTGTTTTTCTCGGGAGTTGGCGATCTTTTCTTTACTGGATGGCGAGATCTGGCGCCGACCTACAGTCGACAACCGGGGTTTTCCCCTCGACCAGGTGCCTCCCACCAGCGGGGCACCGCCCCAGCCGGGACAAGTTGTAATCTCCCGACGTGTGTGGTAGTGTAGTACATGTTAGTGTGTTTGTGTGTGTGTGTGTGTATGTAAGAGGGGAGAATAGGACAAGGAAGAGGAAGGAAAGATCGCGCGCAGTCCGTGGCCTATTTGTTAGGGTACTGCTCCGGCACTCGCCTGGTGTTGATCGAAGAAACCACGGAAAACTACCGATCAGACCAGCCGGCCACTAGAATTCTCCTCCACACAGAGATTGAATTCGACCTAGCTGACATGCTAGTGTCGAAAATCCTGCCGCCGTCGGGACTCGAACCTAGGACCTCCCGGCCAGAGGGACTGCAGTGGAATCGGGTTGATGCACTGAGCCATCTCTTCCGGTGTTCAGTTTGGAGATATTGAGGTTTCACCGTATATTGGAATAAAGAATAAAACTATTTAATTGGTATTCTCACTATATCATTACGTACTACTTGAACTAGAATTTTGCATCTAGTCTTCGTGGTTGTCTTCGTGGTTGTTTTTGCGTCACTTAATACTCTATGAAAATATTGTGTAAAATGATATAATGATTTGTGACTTTTTAACTGTGAGATAATTATTATTTACATTAATATTCACATAAAATCCAAAATTTTGAAACTGCCTCTCTTATAAATTCTCTGAAGTGCAACGTCTGTAAAACAAATATACTCGTAAGTTACCATCTTAAATTGTGATACTTTTTCACGATTCAAAATGTACTAATCAAAATAATTAAATCACAATATTTGTGTTTTATTTCTTTTCAGCTTAAAGAATAAAAATGAAACTCGCTCTTCGTACGCTTTATTTATTATGTAAAGAATTAGGTCTCCATCATGCATCACTTTTTAACTACGTATGGATATTATACTTTTAAAAGAGATTTCAATATGTAAACAAGGAACAAAAAAATTTGATGTGAAAGAAAAGTACAAAACTCCGCGTTTCCAATTCCATTTGATTGTCATCTCAAAACCGCGCAGTCGACTAGAAAAAACTCAAACGCTTCCACTTCTGTTCAGCTTTTCTTTTATATACCTCGATAGAAAGTGCTCTTAGGAAACGAAGTCTGTTTATCTAGAGGTATTTGAACAGAGCACGAATGTCCCCCTTCCCAGATGAGTTTCCTTTGTTACGGGTCAAGTGATGCGGTTGGAAGAAAGTACCAAAAGACGCTTATGAAGATAGTTCTTCTTCACGTTTATTTTTGCTCCGTTTAAGCAAGTTTTCCTGAAACTCGTTGTCATGACTTGAGAAACTTCACTTTGCATTTGCAATTGGTCACTTTTTATAAAATATCTTAGAAGTGCATTTACATATTGCGTACAGAGGCGGAATTAAGATATCACGAAAGATAACAACGCGTATAAACACTTTCAGAATCGAATTCGTGTAGAATTTGCAGATGGACTCGCCTCACTTCATAGAAAATGTTAAAATTATTTGAGTGTTTTTTTTTCTTTTAGACATTTTAATTAAGCAAGTGTAATTCACATTCTCTTCTTGGTTTGAATGTAGAAATAGTGATGAGTTTTGTTTTCGAGAATTTTAATGTTTGAGATCGAAAGGAAAAAACAAATGTATTAAAACTCATATAAATTCATTGAAGTATTTCCGCTTTACTCAACTGAACTCTGATTCATGTAATTGAGAAGAAAGACTACTTTAAGAAGAGTAGCCGGTTGTATGACAGAAAATAAATGAGTTTCTTTTTTGGGAACCACCATAAAATATATGTACTGAAAATGACTTCGAAAGTAGAACTAATGTTTAATCAAGAGAATAGATGTCTCTCTCTAGAGTGCATAGGAACTGCTCTGATTTTTAAAAACTCTGCTGTTCAGTTCCTCGACCAGTTCATAATCCGGAAGTGCACCGGAAGCTCAAGTAATCCTGCTCTGATCACATTTTCATGTTTTGTAATGAATGATCGTACAGTAGATTCGCAGAGCTTGTTAATAAATAAAACAAAATGCTCTGTTACAATCTATTTGAAGAATTACTCACAATCCTTACAGTGAAAAAAATTTCAATCATTTCATAGGAACGACTTTTTCCCAAGTAAATCAATACATTTTCCTTTCTCGAATTGATTTTACCGAAAATGTTATAATGCTGCAAAAATATATTCTAATTTTAATAGGAATGTTGGACAAATAAATAACGAAAAATATAATAATGATAATGATAATAATAATAATAATAATAATAATAATAATAATAATATGAAAATACACCTGTTATACTACCCAGAAATTAATTTCTAATAAAAAAATTAGAATTCCAAGATTACATTTATTTCCTGATTTCCACAGAAACATCCGTTTCCATCCTTTTCCCACGTGTTCTTGGTGCAGCCTACGCCCTTGAGTTCGGCGAAAGGGTCAAGCGGCAGGGCGGGGGCGTTCCGGAAACCGAGAGGCTTTGCCTTCGCCACATTTTCATTTCCGGTGACAGACTACGCGCGGTCCGCGCGGGGCGGGGCGCAACCGGAGGTTCCGGCCGGCGGACGCGCGCTCTATCTATATGTTAATAAAACACCTTTTCCGGGCGAAATTGCATTTGCGGGCGCGCGCACGCCGCGGGGGCTAATGCCCGCGCCCGCTGCCAGGAGCCGCCGCTGATAGGGCCAAGAAGCGCCCGCACATGGAATGCGGCCGCACATGGAATGCGCCGAGAATTAACACGAACGAACAAGGCTGAAACACGTTCGTTAAATGGAGCTGGTGATATTAGTTGGTGCCTTATTTTACGCGGCGAGTCTCGGGCCATCAGGCCCGCTCTTCCGTCTGACCACGCAAATTTCGCTACGCTCCTTTCACCCTCTAGGGGAGAAAGAAGGTATTATCTCGGGCGCAAAAACAGGCGATTTGAATTTAGCTCAGAGGATTCTTATGAGCTTGAGCATCTTTTACATGGTAAGTCTACTACATGGGACAGCCAGCTTTACTTCCCATCCGAAGGCAGGCGTACGAAGGATTTTCTTCGCCCTTAAAAACCCATGGCTTCGATGGGGTTTGAGCCCGCAATCTTGGGTACAACAACCCGATACGCTGACCGTTATACCATATTGCACAAGGTGCTGGACAACTTTCGTACTCGTTGAGACAATTACATCGGAAATATGTTTAAAACAAAGATTTCAAAATTGGCAGAAGGTAACTCACTCGAGGAATATGATCGAAATGGTTTTTGAGACGCATATAAATGAAGGGAGTCAGTGACGGACCGCAGTGTAGTTTCTTGGCTCTTACTTCGGTTACAAAATACTGTTCCCCGTTTAGGACTTTTATTAGCAAAGCCTTCCTTAACCCTAAGCGATCCTTGAAAGTCGATCGTCTTTTTAGGAACCTGCGAAACCGTCGCCATGCGCAAACGCCGGCTCTCTCTTCTGCCTTTGCGCCTCAGTGTGAGAACCTTTAATACGGAAACCACATATACTCGTAACAATCACAAAACTATTCTGTTTATATTGGGACATTTATTTCGAATTAAGATGTATTTGTCAGTTTGTGTGTGAGTGTGTGTGTTTGACAGTGTGTTTGAGTGTGTGTTTACGTATGTGTTTGCGTGTGTGTTTGAGTGTGTTTTTGAGTGTGTTTTTGAGTGTGTTTTTGAGTGTGTTTTTGAGTGTGTTTTTGAGTGTGTTTTTGAGTGTGTTTTTGAGTGTGTTTTTGAGTGTGTTTTTGAGTGTTAGCGTGTGTGTTTGCGTGTGTGTTTGAGTATTGTTTGAGTGTGTGTTTTAGTGAGTGTGTGTATTTGTGTGCGTTTGTATATTTGAGTGAGTGTTTGTGTCAGTGTGTTTGCTTGTGTTTGTGTGCGTGTGTGGGGGGGAGGGCGTGCACGCGGGTGAATTACATATTTATCTTTTTGTTTTACAATTCACCCTTTTTGACGCACGTTAATTAAAGTTCATCTTATTGAAAATATGTTTTGTAAACACAAAATACAGCGAATCATTTAGAACACAACACTTGTGCAGTGCCTCAAAATAATTCGAAATTCAATAGGTATGTTTCACATGATTTATGATTATCTCGTAATATCAAATGCATATACTCACGAAGAGATACATCTGCAATCATTACATATTGTGCACGTCATAGGTGTCAGCTTTCCAACGTACAGAATTAAGCCGCATCGGAGCGCTTCAAAATGGAATATTACACAGAATACAGGAAGCACTAGGTACAAAGAGAACATTGAATTTTCTCCGATATATAAAAAAGTTTATTATTTTATCTAGGCTTTATTTGCTTACGTTGGTTTCAATGTAAAATGTTTTCAAATGTTAGAAATTCAATTTTAACACTTTTTTTAATTTTGTCATTGTTACTGTCATAACAGGGATTGTAGGATAACCAGAATAATAATATAAGTCATAATTCCTTCCTAAGTATCTGCATTTCATCATGGACTTTATACAGTGATTGCTTGATTTCAATATTTAAAAAACATGTTAATCTAATAATCACAACACGTTCTTTTTTCAAACATCCTAGGTTATATTTTGCACTCTAAACAAGTTATCTATTCACTATCATCACTGTCAGTGCTCGGTGTTTTTCCGTTTCATTGTCGACAGCGTCTGGTACATAACTCATCATTACGATAGAAATCAGACACAACGTATGTTCAAAGAAAACTTCATTTGTCTAATGGCAGGAAAATGATAATGCAGTAACAATGAAGAGAGTTTAACTTTATTTTCATTTTAATGGACTTGTGTAACGAGCTCATTTTCGGGATTTTCATTGGCTTTTCAAGTGTAATTACGTCATTCTTGTCATGGATTTGTTTAAAATTTCAAACCCTTGTCGTACTAGAATTACAATATCATTTTTTATAACTATACGTCGAACTACATATCTCTAATTCATCTTTTAAAAGTTGAACATATTACAGGAACATATAACATTCTTCCTTTCACTCCGCAAGACTGTTTCAAATGACGAATAGGAATCTTTATTAAGAAATATAATTTCCGGAAGTTGTCTGCGTAATTGCTGACGACTCTTTCAGAGACACATTTTGCCCAAAAACCTAAACCAAATACGTCGAATGAAATGGGCCAAGCGAATTGAAGAAGGAATGCCACAAGAGAGTTCCGCGAGAGAAGCGAAATAAATTTCCAATCAGCCCCGGAGCGCAACTTGAAAAGCTGCAGGAACCGGAAAGCGCGGCGGAAGTGCTGCCTAACGGCGTGTGAGGAAGACAGGTCGCTCCGCTCGCCCGCCCGCCCGCCCTCCCCTTGGAATCGCGCGCGCTCACTTCCGGTGGGCGCGCCGCCGCCTCCGACCCCACCACCGTCACCGTCACCGTCACCACCAACGTTACCGACACCACCACTTTCACTATCACCACCACCGTCATCGTCACTGTCACCGTCACCACCACCGTCACCGTCACCATCACCGTCACCGCCACCGTCACCATCACCGCCACCGTCACCGTCACCACCACCGTCACCACCACCGCCATCGTCACCGTCACCACCACCGTCACCGTCACCGCCACCGTCACCGTCACCGCCACCGTCACCATCACCGCCACCGTCACCATCCCCACCGCCATCGCCAAGGCTACTGCGCTCTCGTTTGACTATAGGGCATGCTCGACTCCTTCGCGCCACTAAATTTCCCAAAGGAGAGTTAGGAGGGAAGACGCACAGCTGACGTCACTCGCTCTGAATGGAACATTCCTTTACATTTTATTTATTTAGAGTGCAGCCCAATCTGCTGGTAAAATGTTTAAATTGATGAATAATTCATTCCTTTGTACAAGTGTTTACAAAGGTGAAAACTGAAAATCCTCTAGAACTAACTTAGAAAGCCTTTCATACAAACTTGAATTTCCAAAAACGATGAGAATTTCTGAAAACATGTCATTGACGGTTCTATCGTATTTGGAAACCTGAACATTCGTAACATTGCAGCACCAGGATTTATCAGATGAGATTGAATGTAACAAAAGCCAGGGAGAAGTAACTCCTCTAATACTTAGAGGTAACTTACATTTCGTCAATTGAAAGTTACTCATTAATATGCTTAATATATTTTATCAAATGAATTACACGGTAATCGAAACGTATATTACATTTGATACTATCAAAATGTTAAAATATTTCAAATGAGCAGCGCCTTTATATCTAAATAATCACAACAAGGCATTAATTGCGGAAAATATTACACTGCAAGTGGTTTTGAATTACTTTCTTTATTTTGAGGAATGTTATTACTTCCTTCTCTTAAACATTCAGTCATGTGAATGTTAATATTATTATTGAGTCACAGAAACAAATTCGTCAATCATTTCCAAGGTAAAGGTAGAGCATCTCCCTCTTAGATTCCAAATCGCAGTGTCTTACTACTGCGAACATTTGGACAGTGTTTTGCATCAACCGGCTTTGCGACATCATACAAATTTTGAGATAATCGTATTCAAAGGTTTTATTACACTTTCAGCTTTAAAAACTCTAATTTAATTATTTCATTCATTGAAGCGCCAAACTACACAAATAAGATTGAATATCTGGCGCTTACCTGCATAATGTGAAATTAAGAACAGGAGATTTGAAGATCTAGGTTTATAGCAGATTTTTGCGAAACATAAAATCCCTAATGTGACTGATAGCGTTTACATTTTTCGTTAATTATAAGGCTATTTTTAAAGATTTGGCGCCAAAACTGTGCTTACACTTAGAACATGGTCCATAGCAACCGCTGATGAGATCTCTGTTTTTTCAAAAATGGCGCTTGGCCGGTTGATGCATAACACCGTCCATTTATTTGCCGATCTGTAGCGACCGGAGCTTGGTCTCCGAGCAAAGACAACGCCCCTACATTCCCGGGGGTGAAGGGTGAAGGGCTCGGACGCGGGGGCGGTTGGCAGGCGCCCAGCCCGTCAGCGACGGAGTCCTTTACTCGCAACCGAGTGGGAGGAGAACTGCCGCGGCCGCCCCTGTCACCACGTTGTGGAGTGTCATTTTAGGACTTCTGGCTGCAAAATCACGGTTCCTCGACCTATTAGGTAATTTGTCGATTACGTTCAGACATGTTTTTGTAGGAAGCGAACTCGGTAGGAGAATAAAAAACGTTTTGGGGGTACAGTGAAAGCTATTCTAACGAACCCGTTCTATTCTATCAAAACGAAATGGAAACAAGAGAAGATCGTCACAATAGATCAATAAATAATAATAATAATAATAATAATAATAATAACAACAATAATAATAATATAAATATTACGTAAGAAATACGAACACTCACCAAAACTGGTGATGTCTCTTGGATTGTGTACGGTAATGTACGACAAACAATTTCAAACTGATCGCACGATAGCTGCAAACAAACCGGATATTGTTATCTGGGACTTTCAGAAAAAAATTGTGTCTACTTGGAGACATTGCTGTACCATGCGATCAAAACGTCGTAATCAAGGAGGCAGAGAAACGTCTAAAATACATCAGTTTGGAAAATGGAGATCAACCGAATGCGGGGAACAAAAGGATAGGTCGTACCGATATACTCCGATATTCATCGGAGCTCTGGGATTTGTTCCGCAAAATTTGTGTAAGAACTTGGCTGATCTCCAAGGTAATGCAAAAGACTGGGAAGTGCAAGAAATTGCTTTATTTGGCCTACACTTTGTGCAAAGTTTTGTAGAAGTACCGATACTCCCTAGATCTACTCCTTAGGCAGCTCCTTGCAACCCGGAGTAGACCTTAAAGTCAACCGACTAATAACATCTCTAGTCGTGAATTAGAGTGATATTATTATTATTATTATTATTATGCAGTTTATTTTAATGTTTATTTTCTTTTATCATAAGGACAAATACACAGGTTATACAAGACCAAAGCGTATTTATCGACGTCTTTTTGTCACGAATTCATATCTATCCTACTCCCATAAACTTTCGAGTTATTCCTGCTGTTGAGATAACCACAGCCTTTTGCATTGTCTTATAAATATTCACATTGATATTCAGGTCTTTTAAACTTTGGAACAGTGTCTTGGGAATTACTGCGGTGCTAGAGATGACAATGGGAATAATTCTCACGAGGTCCATATGCCACTGTTTCTTAATACTTTCAACCAGCGGAGCATATTTTGAGATCTTCTCGACATACTTCTCTTGAAGGTTTTTTGTGTTCGGTATGGCTATGTCGATCAAGTAGACTTGCCTATTCGTCTTGTCTACTAGAACCAAATCAGGCCGGTTGTGAATGGCTGTCTGGTCTGTGAGAATTGTCCTGTCCCAATAAAGTCGGCATTCATCATTTTCAAGAACATTATTAGGTACGTATTTATAGTAGGGTACCTTGCATTCTATAAGCTGGTGTTGGTAAGCCAGTTCTTGATGCAGGATCTTTCCAACTACATCATGGCGTTGTTTATAATCAGTTCCCGAGAAATGAGTGCATCCAGATGTAATATGGTGGATGTTTTCCTGTGCCTGGCATCCATACCGACATCTGTCATCTTGTACCCCAGGATCTCTTACGATTGCTTTCAGATAACTTCTGGTGGGTATGACTTGATCTTGTATTGCAAGCATAGTGCCTTCCGTCTCTGGGAACATCTGACCTGCTATCAGCCAGTAGTTCGACGCTTTCATGTCGACGTGATCTTGACTAATTGCATACAGATGCTTTCCATGCAGAGGCTTGCCCATCCACGTTTCCAGTTTTTGCTGTTCTGTATAAATATTTCCGTTGTAATCTAGACGACTTAACTTCAACGGTGTACATCCGTCCGCTAAACAGACGGCACGATGTAGTGTAGATGTTTCTGCTTCCTTGTGAAAGAATTCTCGTAGAGATTTTATATGTTGGGACTGTTGGTTGCCTATGTCCACTACACCTCGACCACCCAAATGTCGTGGCAACGTTATTCTTTCGACTGCTGATTTTGGATGATGCTTGCGTTCTTTAGTCATCAATGTGCGCAGTTTTCTTTCGAGGCCTTCGATTTCCGTTGTACTCCATTTTATAACCCCAAAAGAGTACCCGAGGACAGGGACAGCATATGTGTTGATTGCTTTGATTATATTCCTGCTATTGAGTGATGTCTTCAGAACTTGTCTGATTCTTCCTGCAAACTCTGTTGACAGTTCATTTTTAACCGTTGCATGATCAACACATCTAGCTTGTTTGACACCTAAGTACTTATAGGTCTCATCTGCAAGCATTGCCTTTATAAGCTGTCCATTTTTTAGCTGGAATCCATGATCTTGAATTTTACCTCTCACTATTTTTATTGTCCGACATTTGTCCATTCCAAATTCCATACATACATCCCTCGAGAATGTTTCAACAATTCGCAGGAGGTGTTCTAGTTGCATATTTGTTGCAGCGTACAGCTTCAAGTCATCCATGTACGAAAGATGGTTTAATCGGTATGCTTCTTGAGTCCCATTCTTGATGGCATAGCCGTATCCAGTTGAATTCAGGATATTGGATAGCGGGTTCATTGCCAAGACAAACCATAGCGGACTCAGAGAGTCACCTTGAAATATACCTCGCTGAATAGCAATCTCATCCGTTTCTATAGTTTCGTTTGGGGTATTCAGAATCATTCTTGTGCACCACATTGACATAACATGAGACAGAAAGTTGACGATTTTTGTGTCTATTTTGTCTATTTTAAGGACCTGCAATAGCCAGCTGTGTGGTACAGAGTCAAACGCCTTCTTATAATCAATGTAAGCCATATATATATTTCGATGGTTCTTATATGCTTGGCCACACACAACTGAGTCAATTATTAACTGTTCTTTACAGCCCTTTGATCCTCTGCTGCAGCCTTTTTGCTGAGGCGCAATGATGTTATTTTGTTCGCAATGACGAAACATTTTGTGAGCTAAACACGATGATATAATTTTGTATAGCGTAGGCAGACAGGTTATTGGCCGATATTTTGTCGGGTCGTGTGTATTGAATGCATCTTTAGGTAACAAGTAAGTGATACCATGAGTGAGAAAACCAGGTATTTTTTTTGGATCATCTAAGGCATCGTTGATAAGTTGACTCAATTTTCCATGTACGCATGTCAATCTCTTATACCAAAAGTTTTGAATCCTATCTGGTCCTGGTGACTTCCAATTCATTAATTTTCCAACAGCATCCTTAACATCAATGGCTGTGAATGACACATTTTCCATTTGCGGTAGTTGTTCCGACTTTTGTTGCTCTCCTTTCAGCCAGCTTGCCTCTGAATTATAGAGTTTGGCATCTGAGAGCTGTCTCTCCCAAAAGTCTTGAACACTTTGTAAGGTTGGATACCTGGGGTTAATTGAGCTTTTTGTCTGTCTCATTGTTCGGTAAAAGGTTTTTTCCGACTTATTAAACAAGCAATTATCAGTTTTTCGCTTGTTACTCAGTTTGTATCGTCTCAGGCGAGACGAAAATACAGATAGTTTCTGTTTCATTGTATCGAGACACTCACAAGGAGAGCTGTTGGGTCCTTCTCGTTGCGTGTGGGTACCATGCCTCTGCATTATCTTCTTCACTTTTTTTTGTCAATTTTCTAGATCTTACCCCTTTTACGTATTCAACCAATTGAGCAATGTCCTGCCTCAAATATTTGATTTTATTATTCAGCCGTCTTTCCCACTTTGGAATGAAATTCGGGTTTTTTCTTGATGGCCTTTGTTCACAATTAAAGTCTATTCCAACAGCTCTCACGATCGTCACTGCACCACAGTATACAATCAAGTGAAGTTGCTCAATACTACGGCAATTACTAATGTATGCTGGGAGAATCTTAGTTTCATCCAAGTCAATTATTTTCGCCAGTTTTTGGAGGTATTGACTTTAGGTATCTTTGGACGTCTGATTGGGTTTGTATCTTCAAATTCTGTAATAGCAGTGCTCATTAATGTTTCGAGATTGTCTTCCGTTCGTTCTTCTTCCTTTCGACAAGCGTTCTCTTTCTCTACTGCCTCCACAAACTGTTGGGCTCCTTCACTGTTTGTTTCATCATCTGTCGCTTGGCTCTCTGGCTGCGCCATAAATTCCTCTGTAGTAGTACTGATAACTTTCTTTAGTTCTTCCCTGATTGCATCAATTCTAGCTGTTGGTATCAAGTTGTTTTTTTAAGATACTACGATATTGACCTGCAATATGTTGTTCGCTCGTATTCATATTTGGGTAGATAGATATGAATTCCCTATACAGTTTTGCCTGTATCCCATTCGCATGGTTTCTAGGCAAGTGACTTTGAAGTAACAGCGCATCAAATCTTCATTCATAATTCTTGACCATTGTAAGCGCTTCTTTGATTGTCCTGTAGCAATGGTTGCCAGCTGGGGCACCGGCAAAACATCAACTTCAGGGGTAGCTGGGAGGTGTTGGGGGCTACTCTCACTTCTATATTCAGCAATAGCTTCTTGAGAGACCGGCGCTTGCTGATCCAACAACCGGCCATTGGCGGTCTGCTCCACTGTCATGCCCAGCGCCAACTCCAGGCATGCCCTGGCGCTCCCCAGGCAGCGACTCTTTTTCCGAGGCCTTCCGACTTCTTAGACGTCTCTCCATCCTTGGTTTTCTGTTCGGAGTGTCCTTCTCCTAGCATTTTAACCCTGCTGCCAGGACCCTTGGCATCCACCCTCCCCCGGGTCAGGTGAAGGCTGGGAGTAGGTTTAAGGAAGGAAGAATGAGTAGAATTACTTAAGACAGGTACCAGGGGCCTCGGAGCTACTCAGTCCACCCGTTGGCTCCTGGGGAGAAGGGAAGGGTTGAATGACACGAAAGGAATAGTTCGGGTCAGGAGTTAGTCGCCTCTTACGACAGGGGGGGAATTACCCGTGGTGCTATTCTACTAAAACCCCCGGACACCACACGGTGTTATTATTATTATTATTATTATTATTATTATTATTATTATTATTA